>CM047870.1:633782-1104795 GCA_026212405.1 Petrea volubilis
ATAATACTTACACCATTTTTGTTTGCAGTTGTTGGAGAAATTAATTAATTACAGAGAGATGGATCATGAAAACCCTAGTTCCTCCAAGGCAGACAGAAAAACAATAGAGAGAAACAGAAGAAATCAGATGAAGGCCCTCTACTCCAAGCTCAATTCTCTCGTGCCTCAACAATCCTCTAGGGTTCTTTCTTTTTCCTCTATTTAATTTCGACAATATCTTTGTTTTCGCACGCGTTTATAGATATACAGACAGAGCAGGGGGCTGACAGGGCCAATTGTAGACATATATATATATGTGTGTGTGTGTGTGTTTTCTTGAAAATTAGTTTTTTATATTTTGTGAGAATCATTGCAAGAATACATATTTAAGTGATGAATAAATTCATCACAAGTTTAATTTTTACAATAGATTTTATTTATAATAAATTTTAATATTACTATATTTTTATCCCAAATTAAAAGGAATTTAAGACAAATTTATAAATTTTAATTCTTTCCTCATTTTGTGAGGTGCTTTTTCATCAAAAGGTAAAATTTTACTATCTCAAGATGTGGGATAATATTTTATAGAGTCAGATTTTTATGTTTGGTGATAAATTTGAGCATCATCAAATAGCACCGTCTGTAGGAACAATGACCCTATACTTCTTCTAAAATCCTTTGATTGGGGGCTTATGAAGATACCATATTCTTATTTTATATCGAAAAAAATCTACAAACTTAGCAAGCTTATGAACTACAATCCTTCTTTCACCTTGCGAAACGTATTTTTATTAAAGGATAAACTCCTATCGTCTCAAGATACGGGATAATATCTTATAGGGTTGAGCCTTTATGTCGGTAATGAATTTAAGCATCATCAAATTTGTTACTAAATGCCTTATTATTGAGTTTTTTTTTTTTTTTTTTTAGTTTTATTTATCTTAATTTTTTTTCTTTTATCTTTGTGTTCGCAAACAGAGCCAGGGGGCTGAAAGGGCCAGTCGTAGCCCCTGTCAACTTTATCATAGAACCATGTTCTATGTATATGTGTGTGTGTGTGTGCACTTTTTTTTTGGAAAATTAGTTTTTTATATTTTGTGAGAATCGTTATAAGAATATATATCTTTCAATGATGAATAAATACATTACAAATTTAATTTTTACGACATACTTTATCTATAACATATTTGTTATTAAATATCTTATTATTTATTTAGTTATATTTTTTTAGTTTTATTTATCTTAATTTTTATTATTAATTTATCATAAATATCTTAAATTTATATAAAAATTTTATTAATGGAGAGAGTGTCTTTTTAATTATCAAAAGAAAAAAAAAGGAAGAGAATGTCTTTTTGTAGTGAATCAATAACCCACATTAATCAGATGTGCTCGTGCACTTATACGAACAGGCACGAACAGATAAATGTGCATCTATTCGGTGTGTATAATTACTCAACCTAATTGTACGTCGATTTCCGGGCTTTTTACGCATGTGATGTGACACACGCACGAACAATTAATTAAATTTACGTTTATTTACTATGTACGATTTACCCTAATTTTGATTCGCGTGCAGGAAGTCCTTTCATTAACGGACCAACTAGATGGGGCCACGAATCACATTAAGATGCTACAAATTAAGCTGGAGGAAATGAAGAAGAAGAAAAATACTCTCATGAAGGTGTCTGGTGCAAATACAAGTGCTAGGGCTAGCAGTTCATCAACCAGCAGAGGGGTTAAATTACCAAATGTGGACATTAGAATAATGGGTTCAGCCATGGAGGTTGCTTTGATAACGGGGCTAGATTGTCAATTCATGTTTGGAGAAACCATCAAAATGCTTCATGAAGAAGGTGCTGAAGTTGTTAACGCCAGTTTCTCTGTGGTGGATGGTACTATATTTCACACCATACATTCCAAGGTATATACGATTTTTTTTAATTAATTAATTAAAATTAATATTTAATATTTAAGCTATAATTTTGATACATAATTAATATTTTTCTTGTTATAAATTTTTTATTTTATTTTTTTGAAGTTCGGAGGGTCTGCACAAGATCAGCATGGAGCCTCGAGGATATGTGAGAGATTAAGGAAGTTTACTTCTGATGCTAATTGTAAATAATTAGTTGAGACAATATCTTTTGTTTGAGAATTAAGTGTGTGCTAATTTCACGTTAAAAAAAAAAAACACAGGCATTTCATAATATTCTGGTTTGACAATTAATTGAAATCGAGTACTGGGATTAATTGCACACTTGTCTTCCTCTCATTCACTTTTTGTTTTATGTTCTACTTCATTTCAAAGTTATAGGACAAAATTATTTATTTATGTAATCTTAAAAAATACTAGGTTGACTGTAGAAAAAAATGCATTTTTCGGGGAAAATATTCCCCCAGATATTTTCAGTGGAATTCTGACGAAAATTTTCATTGAAAATTTAAAAAATCCTGCCGAAATTCGGGGGATTATATTTTTTAAAAAAAATGTTTTATCAATTTATTAAATAGCCTAATGGTAAAATAATTGTCTTCTAACTCAAATGTTCCAAGTTTAAACTTCAGTGAACAGAAAAAATATTTATTTTTAAATAAATAAATCAAAATATATTTCGGGGGAATATTCCCTAGAATTCCGCTGGAACAGAAATCCCAATGTTTCCATTGGATTTTCGCCGAAATTAGCATTTTTCTATGAAAATTTTGCGAATTTTTTTCTCTAGATTTCGCACGGTTTCCTGTAGTGGTTCTGGAGTAATGCCGTACTGAAAGACCTTCAAGAAAATAATGGTTGATCATGGCCACAAATTGGAGGGAGAGCTAAGATCATTTCAATCAGATTAAATGATAGAATGGTTAATGATTTGTGAATTAAGTGGACTACGTTTGATGTCACCATGGTCAAACTTGTCTCCCCAGCATTAATTTGGCACTTCTTTTTGAGTATGTATAATCTCGATCACGAAACTTATAGAATTAGATAATAATACAAGAAGACACTCCCTTAATTTATGAAAAATTTATGACGATAAAATTTTATCATATACGTAAGGTATTTGGTAATTGATTTCTAATAAAATTCATTGTAAGTAGAATTAAAAAATAATCAATTGATAAAATAATTACTAACGAAATTATCATAGACGAAATATTTCACAAAAACTAAATTATAATATAGTTGTTCGTCATTGAGGGAATGCATTTTTATGGTGGAAGTTCAACTATAAATTATATAAGGAATTGATCATAAATGTATTTATTAATAAATATAATAAAAAATATAATATTAGTAGAGAAATAACTCGTAGAGAAATAATCCAATTTTATCACGTGAGTAATTTCGATATATTCGTACCCGACTCGAACTAAAATTTCCCCAAATTAAGGGGCCGATGACGTGAAATTTTGCCGACAAGCATTGACAGCTTTAGTTATCTAATTGAGGCATTGGATAAGTTAAGGAAAGGGCAAAAAACAAAGGGATACTAAATATATTAGAGCTGAGTGAGTGGTCATAAATTGAACAAGTCATTGTGTCTAAAGGACCTCATTCTCTCCACATATTCCTTTTCTTAATACAGGACCAACCAGCAATCAGCACTCTGTCCTGTGGCTTGAGATTTCTTTGAAGATTTGCAATAATTTCTTACAATATTGTACTTTTTTTTTTGTCAGAATTTAATAATTGTGCGGCTAATCTGATGTTCTATTAAGTATATATCCAAATCAATTATGCGACGTTATATCATGTATCACTATAAGATCGCGTCTTTCTCACTAAGTTAAGTTGTCAATATATTACAAATTTAATGAAATTTGTCACTAAGTTAAGTTGGCAATATATTACAAATTTAGTGAAATTTGTCGCTAAACATGGTTGTGTGCAGGTTTGGAGCACTACAAGAAAATGAGTAAATTAGCGACAATATAATAAGTGATAATGAAAATTATGTTATCACAAAATATAATTTGTACAAAATTAATGGCGATAACATAATGCAAAATTGATAATTAGTGATACATCTATAATGACAATTTTATGGCAATAGAATATTGCAACAAAATCCTAATGACAATATTTTTTGGTCATCAAATTATCACTATACGTGTGTCAGTAATTATTAATGATTGTCACTAAAATATTAATTCTTGTCGCCGTTAAGTGCATATTATAACAAAATAAAGTTGGTGTCACAAAAAAAAAAAAAATTAATTAGTGACAAAATAAAAAGTATTATCACTGAATACAATTATTTGTGACAACTTTAATATTGCTATTTTTATATATTGTCACTAATATTCCTTTTTTCTTGTAGTGGAGTCATAAATTTTTGCTCGGGTAATGATACTAAATTTCTATAAAATCTTAAAAGTATTTTTATTTTTTTTAGGGTGGGGGGTGACTATTACTTTTTTTTGTAGTGGAGTCAGAAAATTTTGTTTGGGAAATTATACTAAATTTCTATAAAATATTAAAATATATATATTTTTTTTTTGAGGGTGGGGGGTGACAATATTAATTTTTCTTGTAGTGGAGTCAGAAAATTTTATTTGGGGAATGATACTAATTTATATAATTTTTTTTTGTTAAAATTAGTTTATGCATACATAATATTTTTGTTTTATTTTATTTAACTCTAAACAATTAAAAACCATATTTTAAATATATTCAAATTCAATTATAATACATATTATTTTTATAGATCTTGACATTCGAAGATACAAATCAATTTAATAACATATATAATTATTTTTTATTAAAAAAATCAATCTATTTACTTTTTAAATCTAAAAGGCGAAAGATGGCTTTCCATTATCTGGTGACCTTGATAAGATCGATTTAAACGGAAAGTCAGGCATTCACTTATTATAGCCAGACACAAGTGAAAGTACCGTAACTCTAATGGTAATGGTTTGTATTTTTTCTGATCGAAAGTCGTGTTTTACTCCTTAAAAAAGCGGGCTTCTACGAGGTTTTTCTATACTTTTTCCATCTCAAGGAATTTCCATGTAATTAACCATCTCCGATTTGGACAATGAATGGTAGCATGTTTTATTGGGCCTTTTTCATATATAAAGGCCCATTTAAGGACAAAGCGGCCCAATACAATATCTCTGAATTAACAAAACCTTCTAGGGTTTTTATGTGAATCTCCCTTTTTTTCACTCGCTCTCACACACCAAAAACCCTAGCTCCGATCAGGACAAATTGCGAAGATTGAATCATGGTAAGCTTCGAAGTCGGCGCGGTTCCATTCAATCCCGACGGTTGGGGTCCGCCGGAGTCCTCCGGCGCCGCGTTCGGAGTCCCCAACCACCCCTCCAACGTCCCCTTCGCACCCTTCTCCCGGTCCGAGAAGCTGGGCCGCATCGCCGACTGGACCCGGAACATCTCCGGCCAGGGGAGGCCCGGATCGAAGCAGGGCGGTCACCACCCGGCCGATTCAGCATTCGATTTCTCCGGCGATGACTCCTTCGCGACCCTCGCCGCCGACGAGGACTCCTCGTTCCGCCTCGTGGACACCTCGGCCAAGTCCCATCACTACAACCCTAACCGGCCCAAATTCAACCCTAGGTGGAGGTTCAACGCCCACCACAATGCCCGTAACCAGCTGCCCCAGCGCCGCGACGAGGAAGTGGAGGCGCGCAAGCGCGAAGCCGAGAAGGAACGCGCCCGTCGCGATAGGTTGTACAATCTCAACCGCTCGCAGATGCCGCAGCGCCGGGAGTCGTCGGTTTTTAAATCTTCAGTCGATATTCAGCCTGAATGGAATATGCTCGATCAGATTCCGTTCTCCACTTTTTCGAAATTGTCCTTCTCAGTTCCGGAGCCTGAGGATTTACTGATTTGCGGTGGCCTCGAGTATTATGACAGGTCTTATGATAGGATTACGCCGAAGAATTGCCGTCCATTGGAGCGTTTCAAGAGCAGGAATTTCTTTAAAGTTACTACAACCGACGACCCGGTTATTCGGCGCCTGGCCAATGAGGATAAAGCTACAGTTTTTGCAACAGATACAATCTTGTCTACACTAATGTGCGCCCCCAGATCGGTTTACTCGTGGGATATTGTGGTTCAGCGTGTGGGGAATAAGTTGTTCTTCGATAAGAGAGATGGGTCGCAGTTGGATTTGCTTTCTGTCCATGAGACTTCTCAGGAGCCATTGCCCGACGTGAAGGATGATATTAATTCTATACATTCATTGGCTGTGGAGGCTGCTTATATTAATCAGAACTTTTCGCAGCAAGTTTTGATTAGGGATGGGAATAAAGTGGCTTTTGAGGAGCCAAACCCGTTTGCGAATGAAGGAGAAGAGGTGGCCTCAGTTGGATATAGATATAGAAGGTGGAAATTGGATGATGATATGTATCTGGTTTCACGTTGTGAGGTGCAGAGTGTGGTGGATATGAATAACCAGAGGTCGTTTTTGACACTCAATGCTTTGAATGAGTTTGATCCCAAGTATTCGGGTGTCAACTGGAGGCAGAAGCTCGAGACCCAAAGGGGTGCTGTATTGGCAACTGAATTGAAGAACAATGCAAATAAGCTGGCAAAATGGACTGCACAGGCTCTCTTGGCTGGTGCTGATATGATGAAACTGGGATATGTCTCGAGGGTTCACCCAAGAGATCATTTTAATCACGTGATATTGGCGGTTGTGGGGTACAAGCCAAGGGATTTTGCTACTCAGATTAACCTGAATACTTCTAACATGTGGGGTATAGTGAAGAGTATTGTGGACTTGTGTATGAAATTGGATGAAGGCAAGTATGTTCTTGTTAAGGATCCGTCTAAGCCACAGGTGAGGATATATGATGTCCCACAGGATGCCTTTGATAATGATTACGTGGAAGAGCCGTTGCCGGAGGAGGAGCAGGTTCAGCCCCCTACTGAGGATGCTGATGGTGGAGAAGCAAATGCTGCGAAAAATGATGTAGAAGAGAAGGAAATCAAAGACGAAGCTGCTTAAGGGTATTGATCTTTCCCATATGCCTTTTATTCTAATCTAACAGTTATATAATGACCATGACGAAAGAATGGATTTGTGGAAGCTCTGTAACTATGAACTATGTGGAAAGCATGTATATAGTTTGTAGCAAATTTTCTGCGGAGACATTGTTTTTCATACTAAGCTGAGTTTTGTGAGGCTTCTATTCTGCAAAACCAATATTATATTTCTGTGAAAGATGCCTGCATTAGCTGAATTTATCCCATATGGTACTCAAGGAGTGTGTAGGACCTGTAGGTATATAGCATAACTAAATACTCGATGGCCCCATAGTAGCCTGGTTATATTCGAACTTTGTTAAATCTTCGTTTCATGCGTTGTCTGGTTTGTTGAGTTTCATTCTTTTTTCCAGGCACAATCTGTAAGAGCAGCAAGTATGAGTCCGGAGTAGCTAAATTTTGTTGACCTTCGGCTCTCACATGCCTTGGGGAAGATCATGTGTCTCTGTCTTCTTCTTCTTCTTCTTTTTTTTTTTCCCTCCTTTTTTAATATTTGTACTCCTAGTTAATTATTTGATGGCTTGAAGCAAATTGTGTACTAAAGGCTTACTTTGGCGAGGCTTGACTTGTCTTGATCTATATTTGCTGGACTTGTAGGACTGAGCAAATTTTTGACTTGAAAATTGCTTCTTGTTGAGGATTTCTTTGTTTTATTCAGAATTGGATAGCTCTGTTTTGTATCTATGAATTTATCGTCTGGCCAACGCTTTGGCAATCCATCATTATTAAAAACGAGATTCAATGTTAAAACATGTTTAGCAAGGAATTATATGGTGAGATGAGGTTATAAAAAAATGAATTTTTGTTAGCTATGAAAGCAATTGTATCAGTTTTTATATATCGGTCAGGTTATGTCTGTGTGTGAAATATAATTTTATATATTACATTTGAGGGAGAAGGACGCAACCTAACAAGACCAAAATGGTTTATAATAATTTGTGTGCTGCAATTTCATGGGCCAATAAAATTAAAATTGGCTATAGTATCAGTATGTGGGACAATTAGACCGACATAGGCCATAAGAACAAGACCTAATGGGCTACAACTTAAGTTCTCTTATTGGGTGGGCCAATGCGGCCCCAATGGACCATTTCATTCGCTAGTCAGACCCAGATGGGCTATAATAAATTTGTATATTATTTTCATGGGCCATAATGAATTTGTACCCAGATGAGAAAGATAATGTTATATGTCTTCTTTAGCATCGATTAACATTTAGAGTCATCTTTTCGTCATTTCTTGTTGTTGTAATGGACTGAAAATGAATTTTTCATGCATTATAGGATTCAAGTTGCAATCGTATATAAATTATGAGATAAAAATGTAATTTTTTTCCCTTCTACATATGTGCCGCTTTGATTAATTATTCAACGGAAGTTCTTTTTTCGCTACCAAAAGTTACGAGGGGATTAGAATTGCCTACTTGATATATCATGAGACTGAAGTTGTAATTAAATATATATATCATGGGACTAAAGGTACTTTTTTTTGCCTATTTAATATCTTACAACATTAAAATGTTGAATCATACTCTTCACTTTGATGTAGTGATGGAGTGAAAGCCAAGGGGGTGGCTAGAGGGGGCGGTTATCTCCCCCTTAAGTTCATATCAAATTAAAATTTATATGAATTTTTATGAAAATTTTGAATTTCGTCCTCCATAAATTATAAAAATTACTTTAATATTTTATAGAAATTTGATCTCTTCCCTCCAAAATAAAAATTTCTGGCTCCGTCCCTGCTTTGATATGCATGTTATTGTTGACTTACATGTTCTTCATTGGTAGTATTTCTTGAAAAAATTATCATGTTATATATCCTGTTTTGAAGAAATGTAAATTTGAGATTTAAAAGTGAGATTAAAGTGCTTTCAAACAAAAATTTAAATAACTACTTATGTTATTTGTCCTTAAATCTTTGATAAATTTTTGATATTATTAAAAGCCAACAGGACGATGTGTTGACCTGACCAGACATATAACCAGAACAACCCGTCAAAAGAAAGCCCATTTTGTATGATTAGGTTACAACCCAAATATGGGCCAAGCCCATCTATAGATTTCAAATTTCAAATACAGATAGCTATGTAAGCCCAAATAATATACGGCCCATAAATTTTATGATATAATAAGTAATGCATTGTAAATATAAAGTTGATATTAGTGACATCGTATAAGTATCACAATATTATAATATCAAAACATTTTAAAAGTGCATTTTTTCAAAATAAAATACAATAACTCACAATCACATAAACGCAAAGATATAAGACATTTATGGAATATTTTAAATAAACTTAGAGTCGCAAGTGACACTTGTTTTTTAAATTTTGTGTCGCATCGTTGTTGTTGTTGTTGTTGTTTTTGTTTTTTTTTTTTTCTATCTTGAAACATTTATTTCCCTAAAGAAAAATGTGGAGCAACGCCAATCAAGCGTTACATAAGATAATGCAAAAAGCAAAAGGATACTTCTTTTAAATCCATTCAAACAGATCCTAAATCATGTCCAAAAGATACAAGAATCGAATTAACCTATTATTGACCGACTTTTACCCGATAATCCTCATACCATCTGGCATACAACTCCATCAAATCCTACCCACTTGGGTACCCAAATGGTGTATTTAGCCATTAAATTAAATAGAATGATATCATGGTTTCACTTATAATATTTTTTGATATCATTATATTTAAATTCAACAAGTAGAAACACCACTTGAGTATCTTTCCCGGCACATGGCATTTGGATTTTGATCGAACCATATTGGACAGCAATCGTGTCCCTATTTTGAGAGCATCACATGGGTGTCGAGGAACATCATGCTAAACTTGGAAGTTGGAAAGGGCTCAAGAGCTTTAAAATCCTGTCCAAAGTAGAATCACAAAGCGTTAAATTTGAAAAGGCAATGACCATATGTGAAAGCTCCCCAAACCTTGAATAAGCCCATAGACAAAACCACTACATTGCCTTGCGTAGGAGGGAAGTTAAAAGCACTTTAGGTGGATCAGCTTCCAAACTGTCCTGGTGCAAAAGTGGTCCAAACAACGTACGAGCTAGCCAATGAAATCATTTCCACAGGCCATTCTTCGGATGAATGGTGATACGGCAAAGTTGAATTAACGGGTTATTCCAAGATCGGCAGCCGACACACAAGGCTAAAGGCATGCCTGTCAATCTTAGCATATAGACTTGATAAAATCAAGTACAAAATATCTTGAGAAAGATCAGCCCAGTCGCTCGTGATTTAGTTTTATATTCGCAGCTCTTCTCAAACAAACAAAGCAAAAGAGGATTTCGACTTTAATTTGATTCCCATCTGATCAATTTATGAGTGATTTATTAAGTTTATAATTAGTGATCTGAGCACAACTAACTGCATATCAAGTCCTAGCCAGTTTGGCTGCATGCTTGAACTTTTCAAACAAATGAAACTCAATGTACCTAGCCAGTTTGTAAATATCAATTTATAAATCTCGCACAAATGAATACATCATTTATAAATAGATCCACGAAATTTTAGGATTGTAGCGTATATATATCAATCAATCTCAACTAACCTAGTCAGTTTACTGAATACTTGTACAATCTGAAATCTTCTATTATATAATTATACTACATATTTGCTTACATATTTTAATAATGCCATGTATATTAATTATAGATAGTTGAGATAAAAAATATTTTATTATTATTGTTTTAACGAGTATAGTGAAACATACAATACGCTTGTATAGCAAAAAATTCAAGGTGCTCTCTATACATGTGACGATTGATGCCATTCGTCTCTAGTTTCATCAGCGCCGATGCAATTCTAATTATTCACAAAATATATTACTATGACATAATTAATGTATATTTAAAAAAGAATAATCGATTGCATAAAAAATGTAATACAATCTATTGATTTTTTCCCCTTTTTTTTTCGATAAAGCATACAATTTCGACTTGAGCTGGACAAGAATTTTTTCATTATACTAATGATGCCTAATACCATTTATGCATTCCTTGTCTATGTAACATGATAGCTGTGGTTTTTTTTTTTTTGACAAGTATAACATTTGTGAGATTAATATAAATAAAGTAAGAAATTATAAAATAAACGTAATGACATATAATCAATTGGCGTTTTTGGCTGAGTGGATTGTATACCAAAAAAAAAAAAAAAAAAAAAAAGACATATAAGAAGTGTTTGGTTTCTCTAATTAACTAATTGCATCTTGTCATGAGATTGGGGATTATGCGCAACTACCCCAGAGATATTCTCGCGTTGGTATGTATGATGTTATGTTGGGATGAGATTATTCGTAATCATGTTTATATGTTTGGTATCATAGATTATGTGATTTAATCTATCAATAAGGTAGCAATTTACATAAATACCCCCAAATGACATAGAAAGTGGCAGCTTACGTCCGCCCCTTTGTGTTGCTATCAAATTACACCTAACCCTCACTAGAAAACTGAAAAGTACACCAACCTCCCTTTTCGAAAATTTACTCCTTACATCCTGTCCCTAAACTGCTCACATCTACCCCCTCTTTTCAACCTGAAATTCGTTAGCTATTGCAAAGTAACACAACTTAACATCCCATTTAGCAAACTAATACATAGCCTAAACTCATTAACATTCTTTTTATTATCTTCAACATGCATAGCTACTTCCCCACCTTTTCAGCTTACATCATCTCACAATTTTCAGCCTGTGAAAGAAGCCGTGTAGCAACCCAAGGAATAACAGCTTGACACCCATTGCTTAATCATCATCATCATTATTTCTAGTCTTCAAGAATTCGATTGGCTTGACCACATGACTTGATGTACACAAAAAACACACACTGTTACCTGGTTTTGAGAACATATTCAAGGTAATGCAAATAAAATCAATCACCAAAAGCATTTAGACACAATTAATGGGAAGTGCAAGATGGGATTAGTGTTGTTGGGCCTGAAAAGCACAATCCTCTCTTCATTTTGGGGTACACTTGATGACTTTTAAATTTCCATCATGAAACTATGGGGTCAATCATCTCTTATAAACCCATAATGAATTAATATTTCAATTAATAAAGCATCTTCCTTTGCATATAATATTTGTCAAGAAAAATTGCTAAAGAACTGAAAGTTTGAACTCCTAACATTCCTTGCGACCTACTATCACCAAGCGTTACCTTGCTTAGGTAAAATCACACACCACATATATAATTCCAGAATATGCCGCGTACAACCCCCCTATAAAATCCCTCTCCCTCTGCGACTCTTCACTTCAGCCCACAAAATACACACAGTAATGGCATTTGTACGTTTAACAAACGCCTTACTCCTGCTCTGCATCTCCACTACGGTTTATGGAGATGAAACCTTTGCACTTTACCCGCTAGTCCAAGCCCCCCAATCCCACCACCACCACCACCACCACCACCATCACCATCACTGTCAATGTCACCCCCCTCCACCACCCCCAAAGAAGATGATGGCTGTTCAGGGCGTCGTCTACTGCAAGTCTTGCAAGTTTATAGGCGTCAACACTCTCACGGACGCCGCTCCCCTTGCTGGTTTCTTTCATCTCTTCACCCCCCCCCCCCCCCCCCACACACACACACATATATATGGACGCAAAAAGAGACAGACACGCAGTGGTTTTCTCCTTTGATGGAGACTACAGATTTTAACATGCCCATCTTTGATATATCTTCAACTCTGCCACCTCAACACACACACACACTAACTACAGAGTTTAACATGTCTATCTCTGTTTCATTTTCTCTTTTCATGGGGCATCCCATATTTCAACACGCCCATCTTGGTTTTATCTTCAACTCTGGCCATCTTCACACACACACACATATACTAATTACAGAGTTTAACATGGCAATCTGATCTGTTTTACTTTTCAGGAGCCACGGTGAAACTGCATTGCAATAACACAGAGTACAGCCTAGTGGAGCAAGCCAAGACCGACAAAAATGGCTACTTCTTCTTGATGGCACAGCAGCGCCCCGCACCAAGACCCCACGAATGCAAAGTCTTCTTAGTCTCATCTCCCCTCGCCAACTGCAGCGTCCCCACCAACCTCCTCGGCGGCGGTTCCGGGGCCATCCTCATCCCGGCCGAGAAGCCCGTCCAGCCACTGCCTTTTGATCTCTTCACTGTCGGGCCCTTAGCCTTCGAATAGAAGATGAAATACGGTTCAAAATAAAGGATCTAGTATGATTTGCATGTGTGTGCATGGGAGCTTTAGTTAACGTCGTCGTTGACATGTCGTTGCACCTTAGTTTGTTTAATGTTCATGCCATCTTTATTCATGGGATGCTTGCTTGATTGGTTGTGTTGTACCATAATATAAAATGAAGAGGATTTGGTGAAAAAAAGTAATGAAGTATATTAATTGAATATTGTTGGCATTATTTTTGCATTAAATGACGAGTGTTTTAGGATAAATATGCGATTTCTCATAAAAAGGAAAGAGATGAAAATATTTTAATCTCCCAACAGACGGTGCTTTTTATAAATTACTATATGAATTTTTACGAGTTATATTTTATTATTTGGACTTTAAAATTTTCACCTTTAATCCCCTCCGGTCATCTTACGACAATAGATGACCTCTCACTTAAGGGCACATATTTTATTTCCGTTCACTTTTATTGTCGTAATGTAAAGCTCATTATTCATATAGTTAAGTGCAATTGGTAAAACTGTTAATTTTATTTTTGTTCGCTTTTATTGTCATAATGTAAGTTCATTATTCATGTAGTAAAGTGCAACTCGTGAAAATATTTTATTTTGTTTGCTTTTATTGGCACAATATAAAGTTCATATAGTAAAATGTAACTCGTAAAAGTATTTTATTTTCATTAACTTTTATTGTCATAATGTAAAGTTCATACAGTAAAATGTAACTCGTAAAAATATTTTATTTTCGTTCACTTTTATTGTCATAATGTAAATTTCATATAGTAAAGTGTAACTCATAAAATCCATATAGCAATTTGTAAAAAACATTATAGTTTGAGGTTAATTATTTTTATCCTTTACAAAAAAGGAAGAAGAAGAAGAGTAAAAGTAATAATGCAATTTTGGTTTTGGAGGAGTGGATTATGTATGCATGGAGATAGATAGAATGCGACTTTTATACCCGGCGTGTATGTTTTGCTATTTTTGCAAAAGGGATCTTCAAAAACAACAGAGTAAATAAAGCGTTGCCATAAAATCACACTTTTTAGTTTTTACAATTCAAACAAGTTTCTATTTGAATTTATTAAAAAAACAAAATGCAGTTTATTCAAGAACGTTTAGTGATATTTGAAAACTTTCGTGTCTTTGGGTATTATTGTATTTAAATTTTCAGAATTCAAAAAATAAATAAATAAATAAAAGGATCCCAAGCGAGAGTAATTCAATATGATGGTCTAAAATAAAATTTTATCTTTATAAAACAAAATTTAAAAAATAAGATATTAATGAGAAGGTTTGGGCAAGCTGTGATAACTATCTCATGAGCTCCATCAGAGGCTAGATATCTAGGTAATATTCAAATGGTGTTTCAAATATCTGAAATTAATATAATTATATTATAATTTTTTTTTAATATATTTTAATAATATCATATTTATATTCAACAGGTAAAAATATCAGTTGAATATTATTCAATTCTAACACCAATTATTAATTGGTCTAATGAGATAACGTATTAAATTTTTTAAATAATATTTAAAGTTCGAATCATAAAATTATAAATAAAATAATTAAGTTGGGAGGGCCGGATAGAATAGCAAAAGCAGAGGACATTGTCCTAAAGTTGACCTTTTGACTCTTTGAAAAATGAGATTTTGTATAATTGCATTTGCCTATTCCCAATCCCATGTGATGTCCAATACTAAAATTGGACCGGAAATTGTGTTTTAAACTTAAGGCTAAAGTCACACAAACCCAATAGGCCCATATTTTCATCCTTCAATATTATTATAACCATTGACCATACATCTTGGGCCATAAAAAAGGCCCAAACAAAGTATAAATAAATAAATAAATAAAATGACGTATTATCATAAAATCCTGGTTTTTACTTCAAAAAAAAAAAATCCTGGCTTTTTATTTTATTTTTCTTTCTCCAAATTAATTATTTAAACTTAATTTTGCTTACGAAGTGCCAATATAAAGTGAAGGTCCATCGTCCAAGGGATTATTAGGAAGCTATCAAAGTCTCACAAATATGGGTATTAATTTTCTGCACAACGTCTGATATTTATTGTATAATATTTAAAAATATTGATATAATCGATTTACATATAATTGATTTTAGGAAAATGAATAATAATAATAATAATAATAATAATAATAATAATAATAATAATAAGAGATCCACTTATTGAAGTCCCAATGGGGTTAGGTTTGTAATTTAGTATGTTTAACGGTATAATTTTACGCAATATATTTTATCGTTAAAAATTTTCCTCCACTTTACGTTCTCTATGTTAAATTGAACCTAATGTCACAAATTTTTTTTTTTAACTAAATCCGCATAAATACATACATGCAAAACAGTCACATCATATATAAATAAACATTTGCAATTGATGGGTGGTAGAATAAAACAAAATAACGAATGATTAATTGATACCCTAATTCCAGGAAATTCCCATTACATAAAAGAATTTTTATTCAGTGTTGTTGTTTGATGTCACAAAAAGCATCAAATTCAAAAAGAATATATATATATATACACATATGTATATATATATATATATATATATCTTGTGGGATCGGCAAAGGGGTGGGGGGGGGGGGGGTTTGAGTTAGAAAAAAAAAAGTGCTAATTTGCTACTAGACCATTATAATGTGGATCGTGGTCCCTTCATTTAAAAGTTGAACTTTGCTTAGTATTCCAGAATGTGATTCATTTTGCTCTCTTTCACTTTTTCAGTTCAATTTGTGCAGTAACCAATTTCCTTTTTCTTTTTTATTTTATAGAGAACGATGGAATATATTTCAAATATTATATTGTTTCGAAATAAGTTCAAAAATAATGTTGCCGGTAATTTGTTACTAATTATAAAAAGTTGATTATTTATATAGAAAATTATTCACATTCATAAGATTCGATCAATCCAAGTCAAAGGAAATAATAATTTGATGAGCGCATAGGGAAAAATAATTTAAAAAGTAATTATTTATCCAAGTCCTCTAATTGCAAGATAAATAAGTTTTGGTTTTACTTTAAATAAAATCATAATGATTAACTCAAATCAAACATTAACAATCAAAAGTTGATGAATATATTTTAATGGAAATAATAATTGGATGAGTTCTTGCCCAAGTAATAAAATTGACACACAAACCTCCACCACCTCTTGATATTAGAAGTATAGTAAGTCTTTTTTTAGATGGGTCTAATACATTTCAAATGATTATATTAATTTTCCAAATAAAAAAAACAATTGATACATCTATAATCACGAATAACTATTTGCACAACTGTTATATCTTATAACCAAACTCAAATAGTTATAAATAATACAAATGAATAAACTACTATACAATAGAAGAAAAAAAATCCACATACATGGAAATCAAATCGTTGACCTCTATTATCAAGGGGTTCCTCATTTCCACCAAGCCAATGAATCTTCAACTATAAGTGCAGTAAGTATTTATGTAATAGGTTGGGAATATAAGAGTTATGGGGTTTAATTTGTGTTGCTTTTGGCAAATTATCTTTGGAATAATGCCCAAATATTAGATCTAGCAAGAATCACCCAATATTTTAGTACCCGTCAATAATTAATAAATAAGAACCTATTAGTCTATTTGAAAAGAGTCATTGAGATTGGCAAGTTTATACTAATAAAGAGATCTTGTAAATGTTGTATTCGGATAATAGTTGTTATTTGGGATCAACCTAACCAAGAGGTGATCACGTTTTTGGAGATGATGTATGGAACTACGATCTGATACAACCAGTCTCACTGACCAACAAAAAAAAAAAATTATATAGACAATGCATGGTAGTCCGGATCATCTGCAACAAAACGGTACTACATCTTCTATTTCACTTATTAATACATGCCATATTTATTGGTGAACGATTAAGATAAAAAAAAAAAAGAGGCTTGAAAAAATTTCCCATATCAAAAGTTTTGTCTTTCATCCAGACCGCTTACAAATACACGTAGCATGTATTGATAAAGGGAGGAGATGATGTAGTATAATTTTGTAGTAGAATATCTTATTTGAATACATGGGTCACATAGTGGCAATATGGATGCACGAGAGCGTGAAAATAAAAATAAAAAATTTTGAGTGTCAGAGTACTTTCAAGCATCTAATAAAATATTAATTTTATATATAATATTAAATTATATATATTTAATGCCAAATACATTTGAAAATAGTATAAGCAAAATAATTTTATTAAATGTGATAAACTTGAATTATGACATTGATAATTAATGTAATTGACTAAATTTGTCAATTTTTCTTACAATCTTTTTTCTTTTTGATACGAATGCATAAATTATAAATGAAAAGATGGTTGTATGATATCATAATAAATTATAAAATATATTTAATATTATATATATAGATAAGATGTCATAGATATTAATAAAAAAGTATTAGAAAAAGTTTTCAATTTTTTATAATTCTTTTAAATTCTTATTAAGAAAATATCATTTCACATCAAATATCCAACCAAATTCATAAAATATTAATCAAGCCGACTAACAAACTCCACCATCAAGTTTACAAATATTTCTAAATCACAAAATTCTAATAATTAAATGAAATCATCTTTCAAAATCTATTATGTGACAAAAATATTCAATCATCATCTTTATCTTCTTTTTTTTTTGTTACAAATCATCATCTTTATCGATGAGTTAATTCCTTTGTTGTTTCAAAAGATGATTAACTTCACTATAGCTCGAAGCTATAGTAACAAATTTTAACAAATTCAAATTATTATTATTTTATATTAATCTAATAACATTAAAGTTATGCAATTTTAAGGAAAAAAAAACACACTTTAAGCATTTTGAAACTTAAGTTTAAAAAAATAAGGTTTTCATCCTTTTATAGAAAACAAAAATTTGTTGAAGTGCATAGCAAAATGAAACAAATGCCATTAGTAAATTAAGAATGCATTTAAAGCAAAATTGTCCATTTCCTTTTATTGCACATCAGATAAGATGCAAATGTTATTTTCTATGCCAAAGAACTTTATATACTTAGGTTTGGGTTAGAACTCAGAGTCTTTGTCCAATTTCAAGAAATTTAACAAGATAAATCAATTATAGAAAAAAAAAACTTCTTTGATCGATCATTAAGGAGTAACTTTAAAAAAAAAATATGAAGTAGAGAAAAAAAACGTACCAAAAAAAATCGAGATTTTGTTGCTTTTATATTTTATAAAATATTTTGTAGTTTGTTAAACAAATAAGATTTTATTTTTCAAAAAACAGCGACCCGTTAGTTCAAGTGGTTGAACCAACACCGGTTAAATCGATTATTAGCCGATTCACACTAGGTCAACTGAGGGGTGAGTTTTTGGAATCAATCAGATCGGACATGCCTCCGGTTCCTGATCAAACCGATTAGTCCAATTTGGGTTTCAAAACATTATTTTTGGAAGAGGTTAGGTATCACGTTCGACACCCCTATCAATGACATAAACGCAATTGTATCAGTTTTTATGTATCAGTCAGGTTATATGTCTCTGTGAAATATAATTTTATATATTACATTTGAGGGAGAAGACAAGACCAAAATGGGTTATAATAATTTGTGTACTGAAATTTAATGGGCCAATAAAACTTAAATTGGTCACAATAATTGGGACAATTAGACAGACATAGGCCATAACAACGAGACCCAAATGGGCTACAACTTTGGTTCTCTTATTTGGTTGGCCAATACGGCCCAAATGGACCATTTTATTCGCCAGTGAGATCCAGATGGACTATAATAAATTTGTACATTATTTTCGTAGGCTATAATCATTTCTTGTATTCTCATTCCTGGGCGAAAATAGAATGCACAGGAAATTATCCGCCCAGGAATTAGAATACATGCCCTTCTCCTTTGGGTGAGTGTATGTGCGCATGTATACTATTTCGATTGACACCTATAAGAAGTTTAGAGTTGATTGTATCAAACAAATCTATACAGTTTCCAAATTGTTCCAACAAGAAAAGCATTATAACTTAATAATATTTCACAAATTTGAAAAGTTAGTGAAAAAATTATTCTTGCAAATTAAAAACATATGTTAGATAACAAGTAAAAAGTTAAAAAATATACAAAATTATATTGAATAAAAAATATTTTATTTTGTGTTGAATCCGTTAAGGAACCGCATCAATCCATTATCAATCCACCTCAAACCCATTACTAGCCCAACTCGTTTACAATCCATTCTTAGAACTCATTTAAAACCCAATCCATTTTCAATGCAATCCAATAGAACCCAATTCAAATCTGATACAGTCCGTCATTTGCCACCACTAGTAATAAATACATGTAAAGATAAACGAAGGAAAAAAAAATACTTAAATTACTTATTTGGTGCGGCAATAAGGGTCACATGGGCTTAGATTTTGTTCAGAAAAAGAAAGAAGACCTTAACTTTTAATTAGAATTTTTTTAAAAAAAAGTTTTTTAAACGACCAGCCGAACCGGTTCGTGAACCAGGACTGGTTCGATCTATTTTTTTCGGTTCGCAGCGGGCCGAGTTGATTCCGATTTTAGAGGCTAGTTCAGACCGGACCAGACATCAGTCACCGATCGTACCAACTAGTCCGATCCGATTTTGAAAACATTGCTCTTCACTTTGATGTAGTGACAGAACCAGAGGGGTGACTAGAGGGGGCGGTCATAACCCCCCTCAAGTTCATGTAAAATTAAAATTTATATGCATTTTTATGAAAATTGTGAATTTTGCCGTCCATAAATTATAAAAATTATTTTAATATTTTATAAAAATTTAATCTCTCTAGTTTCAAAATAAGAATTTCTATTCCCTGCTTTAATTGGCATGTTATTGTTGACTTGTATGTTCTTCATTGGTAGTATTTCTTGAAAAAATTATCATGTTACATATCCTATTTTGAAGAAATGTAAATTTGAGATTTTAAACTGAGATTAAAGTGCTTTCAAACAAAAATTTAAACAACTACTTATGGTATTTGTCCTTAAATCGTTGGTAAATTTTTGATATTTTTAAAAGCCAACAACACCATGTGTTGACCCGACCAGAAATATATGCAGAATAACCCGTCAAAAGAAAGCCCATTTTGTATAATTTGGTTACACCCCAGATGTGGGCCAAGCTCGTATATAGATCTCAAACTTCAAAAAACACAGATCGCTATGTAGGCCCAAACAGTGTACGACCCATCAATTTTATGATATAATTAGTAATGCATTTTAAATACAAAGTTGATATTAGTGACATAATATAAGTATCACAATATTATAATATTAAAACATTTTAAAAGTACATTTTTTTCAAAATAAAATACAATAGCTCACAATCACATAAACACTAAGATATAAGACATTTATGGAATATTTTAAATAAACTTAGAGTCGCAAGTGACATTTGTTTTTTAAATTTTGTGTCGCGTCGTTGTTGTTGTTTTTTTTTTCTATCTTGAAACATTTATTTCCCTAAAGAAA
The DNA here is from genome assembly GCA_026212405.1 of Petrea volubilis. NCBI lineage: Eukaryota > Viridiplantae > Streptophyta > Magnoliopsida > Lamiales > Verbenaceae > Petrea > Petrea volubilis. Next base: position 654,451 of record CM047870.1, read on the forward strand.
AATGTGGAGCAGCGCCAATCAAGCGTTACATAAGATAATGCAAAAATTTGGGGTAAATTTGTGATGTTAAATAGTATGGGAGAGGCTTCAAACACAAGAAAAATTAGGGATCGGCGTTGGATTGGATATAGTATTTAAATTGCAGCAACATAAAATAAAAAAGATATAGAGTCTGTTTGGATCGGACTTTTTTAGAAAATAAACACTTATTTTTCCCAAAAAAAAAAAAACATTTCAATGAAAAGAAATAATTGTGTTTGATTTGAATATTTGAAAAAAAAGAGTCAGGTAAAATAAATCGAAAAAATGACCTTTTTAGAAGTTATCCGACATATCTTCAAATAAAAATATATTTTAAAATATTTTTAATTATTGCATTCAAATATAAAATCAATTAACTTAAATAAAAAAATTATTGTAAAAACTAGCGTTCAATTTATTTATTTATTTTTCCTTAGGGCGTTCATAGTATTTAATCTCTTAGCACAAGGACCAAGTTTTAGTAAATTAAATACTAGTGGTTCTCATTTATTCTAGTAAAAAATTGGTGGCACATATTTGAGTTCACTACACGTGAGTAATAATTGCCAAACTTAATTTTTTAAAGTATGACAACCCCATCAATTATCACCTCTACTTTAAAGATCTTCACTAACCATTTATGGTTTCAGACATCAATTGCATTCAATACCAATTATATGGCGTCAACAAGTGAAGCCAACAAATGCTGGCACATAAGACAAAAATTGCACACACAAAAATGGAGAAACTTGTTTTCTTGGCCTGGATTTTGATTCTCACCACACCAGTTTACTCCAAATACTACTCAAGAACGGTCCCATACAAAGCGAAACACGAGAAAAAAACCCATCTCCGTTTCTACGTCCACGATATCATCGGCGGCAAGCATCCGACGTCTGTCCAGGTCGCCGGCCCCAAGAACACCACCCCGAAACCCAACGATCCGACGCCGTTTGGCACCACGTTCGCCATCGACGATCCCCTGACGGAGGGGCCGGAGCTAACGTCGAAGGTGATCGGAAACATGCGGGGGCTGTGCTTGTTGGCGAACCAGGACAAGCTGCTGACTCTGGTTCTGTACGTGGATATCGGGTTCGCGAGCGGCAAGTTCAATGGGAGCTCACTCAGCGTGTTGTCGAGGAACCCGGTGACGGAGAACCCCCGGGAGATGGCGGTGGTGGGCGGCAGGGGGCGGTTCAGGTTCGCCAATGGGTATGTTACGGTGAGGACCCATTTCTTGGATGTTACCAATGGCGATGCTGTGCTCGAGTATAATGTTGAGGTTATTCATCCTTGAGCGGGTGTTGTTGGGGTTTGTTGTAATAAGAAAGTATTTGTTTGGGGATGAAAAGTAATTATTGAAAAATTTGGGGTTTTTGTTTTAACTCTTTTTATTAAAAAAAAAAATGCTGGCACATAAATAAGTTGATGGGGAAGTTCTAGTTAAGACCTGACTATATCGAATTAGTATTAATCACGTAACGAGTATTTTATACTTATTCTGTGATCGGTGGATAATTTAAGGGAAATGACCAGTCATTTGACAAGTATAATACACTTGATAAATGATTTATCTGATTCGCTACACTTAATAAATGATTTGTCGGACTTGACCAAATTTGGTTCGTTAAAAATTTTTCAGGTATACCACTACCACAAAAATAAAGTTTAGTGATTGAGCCAGCGATCATTAATTCTAATAAAACCGGTCACTAAAGAATATAAGTGACCGACTATTGGGTGGTAACAAAAACCCTCGTCTCGAACTTGTTTAAGTGATTGCAAAAGAAGCCGGTCATAGATTAGTGACTGAATATACGGTCCCCAATTAGAAAAAATCAGTCACTAGTTTTGGAAAGCAGGCGTCTAGATATTTAGGACCACATAAATAAGGTTTCTTGTTTTGTTTGTCGGCAAAAATGAAACCACGCCATGAAAATCTCGACAACCTCGTAATCTCCTCGCAGCCACCGTCTCTTACCGCCGTTGTTCCGCCGCCAAAAGGGCGGCGCCGCCCAACAAGACCGCGAGAAGTTTGCCAGCAAAATGCAAGGACAATACCCATCAGGATCAATTTCAAGAAGAACTACCTCGTATCTCCGTCGACTTAGTTTGGCCCTAAATTGTTTTGTGAAGAATCATCGATATATTCGAAGTACAATCTGTATTTATTTTGAGATGTTAATGTAAAATATTTAATGAGATGAAATTTTTAGGTTGCATTATATCTTGATTTTGGATTGTTTGTGATTTAAATGTTTTTTTTAATTTTATTTAATTGTTTGTGTTTTTTTTTTATTTGTACTTTAAATGGAACCGGAGGTGTGTGAGATGGTATTATTTTTGTGATTGTTGGTGGCATGATTCGAGAGAAAGATAATGTTATATGATCTTCTTTAGCATTGATTAATATTTAGAGTCATCTTTTCATCATTTTTTGTTGTTGTAATGGACTAAAAATGAATATTTTGTGCATTACAGGATTTAAGTTGCAATCATATATAAATTATGGGATCAAAATTTAATTTTTTTTTTCTTCTACACATGTGTCCACTTTGATTAATTATTCAACAAAAGTTCTTTTTTCGCCACCAAAAGTTACAAAGTGATCAGAATTGCCTACTTTATATATCATGAGACTCAAGTTGTAATTAAATATATATTATGGGACTAAAGGTACTTTTTTGTCTATTTAATATCTTACAACATTAAAATGTTGAATCATACGAATCACTTTGATGTAGTGACGGAGCCAAGCCAAAGGGGTAGCTGGAGGGGGCGGTAATCTCTCTCTTAAGTTCATATCAAATTAAAATTTATATGAATTTTTATGAAAATTTTGAATTTTGCCCTCCAGAAATTATAAAAATTCTTTTAATATTTTATAGAAATTTGATATCTTCCCTCCAAAATATGAATTTCCAGCTCCATCCCTATTTTGATATGCATGTTATTGTTGACTTACATGTTCTTCATTGGCAGTATTTTTTGAAAAAATTATCATGTTACATATCCTATTTTGAAGAAATGTAAATTTGAGATATGAAAGTGCTTTCTAGCAAAAATTTAAATAACTACTTATGGTATTTGTCCTTAAATCTTTGATAAATTTTTGATATTTTTAAAAGCCAATGAGACCATGTGTTGACTCGACCCGAAATATAAGTAGAACAACCCGTCAAAAGAAAGCTCATTTTGTATGATTTGGTTACACCCCAGATATGGGCCAAGCCCGTATATAGATCTCAAACTTCAAACACAGATAGCAATGTAGGCCCAAACAATATACGGCCCATCAATTTTATGATATAATTAGTAAGGCATTTTAAATACAAAGTTGATATTAGTGACATTGTATAAGTATCACAATATTATAATATCAAAACATTTTAAAAGTACATTTTTTCAAAATAAAATGCAATAACTCACAATCACATAAACACTAAGATATAAGACATTTATGGAATATTTTAAATAAACTTAGAGTCGCAAGTGACATTTTTTTTTTAATTTTGTGCCGCAACATTGTTGTTGTTTTTTTTCCTATCTTGAAACATTTATTTCCCTAAAGAAAAATGTGGAGCAGCGCCAATCAAGCGTTACATAAGATAATGCAAAAATTTGGGGTAAATTTTTGATGTTATATAATGTGGGAGTGGCTTCAAACACAAGAAAAATTAGGAATGTGTATTGGATTGGATATAGTATTTAGATTGCAGCAACATAAAATAAAAAAGATATAGAGTCTGTTTGGATCATACTTTTTAGAAAATAAACACTTAATCCACCCCCCGCCCCGCCCAAAAAAAAGCAATTCAACGAAAACAAATAATTGTGTTTGATTGGAATATTTAAAAAAAAAAAGAGTCACGGAAAAAAAATCAAAAAAATGACTTTTCTAGAAATTATCCAACATAGCTTCAAATAAAAATATATTTTAAAAATATTTTTAATTATTGCATTTAAATATAAAACTAATTGACTTAAATAAAAAAAAATATTGTAAAAAGTAGGGTTCAATTTATTTATTTATTTATTTGTTTTTCCTTAGGGCATTCATAGTATTTAATCTCTTAGCACAAGGACCAAGTTTTAGTAAATTAAACACTAGTGGTTCTCATTTATTCTAGTTTTCAATTGGTGGCACCTATTTCACCAAAAAAAAAAATTGGTGGCACCTATTTGAGTTCACTACACGTGACTAATAATTGCCAAACTTATTTTTAAAGTATCACAACCCCATCAATTATCACCTCTGCTTTAACGATCTTCATTTACAATTTATGGTTTCAGACATCAATTGCATTCAATACCAATTATACAGCGTCAACAAGTGGAGCCAACAAATGCGGGCACATAAATAAGCTGACGGAGAAGTTCTAGTCAAGATCTGATTAGATCGAAGTAGTATTAATTATATGACGAGTATTTTATACTTGTTATGTGATCGGTGGATAATTTAAGGGAAATGATCAGCCATTTGACAACTGACAAGTATAATACACTTGATAAATGATTTATCTAATTTGCTGTACTTAAGAAATGATTTGTCGGACTTGACCAAATCTGGTTTGTTTAAAAATTTTCCAGGTATATCACTATTACAAAAATAAGGTTTACTGACTGAGCCAGCGTCATTAATTCTAATAAAATCGGTCACTAAAGAATATCAGTGACCGACTATTGGGTGGTAACAAAAACCCTCGTCTCGAACTTGTTTTAGTGACTGCAAAAGAAGGCGGTCACAGATTAGTGACTGAATGTACGGTCCCTAATTAGAAAAAAATCAGTCACTAGTTAGTTCCGACAACTTAATAAGCCATCAGTTGTAGCGACCAATACCACGGTTGTGATAAAATTATTTTTGCAAATTAAAAAATATGTTAGATAACAAATAAATAGTTGAAAATTATAAATTATATTGAATAAAAAATATTTTATTTTGTGTTGAACCCATTAAAGAACCGCATTAATTCATTATCAACCCACATCAAACTCATTACTAACCCAACTTATTTACAATCCTATTTTTTAGAACTCATTTAAAACTCAATCTATTTTCAATCTAATCCAATTCAATAGAACCTAATTCAAACCCGATACAATCCGTCATTTGCCACCACTAGTAATAAATATATGTAAAGATAAACGAAGAAAAAAAAAATACTTAAATTACTTATTTGGTGCGCCAATGAGGGTCGCACGGGCTTTGATTTTGTACTTTTGTTTGCTGGGCCACGCAGTACCTATCATATTTTATTTATTTTATAGTACCTATAATAATTGATATATGCAATAATCATCGATGACCGCAAAAACAAATTGCAGAAAATTGCAGTGAGCTAATGGTTTTGGAAAGCAGGCGTCCAGACATTTAGGACCACATAAATAAGGTTCCTTGTTTTGTTTGTCGGCAAAAATGAAACCACGCCATGAAAATCTAGACAACCTCGTAATCTCCTCGCCGCCACCGTCTCCTGCCGCCGCTGTTCCGCTGCGTTTGGCCGCCAAAAGGGCGGTGCTGCCCTACAAGACTGCGAGAAGTTTGCCAGCAAAATGCAAGGATAATACCCATCAGGATCAATTTCAAGAAGAACTACCTCGTATCTCCGTCGACTTAGTTTGGCCTGAATTGTTTTGTGAAGAATCAGCGATATATTCGAAGCACAATCTGTATTTATTTGTGATGTTAATGTAAAATATTTAATGAGATAAAATTGTTGGTTGCATTATATTTTGATTTTGGATTGTTTGTGATTTAAATGTTTTTTTTTTTTTTTTTTTTTTTTGTAATTGTTTGAGGTTTTTTTTATTTGTACTTTAAATGGAACCGGAGGTGTGTGAGTTGGTATTATTTTTGTGATTGTTGGAGGCATGATTAGAGAGAAAGACAATGTTATATGATCTTCTTTAGCATCGATTAACATTTAGAGTCATCTTTTCATCATTTTTTGTTGTTGTAATGGACTAAAAATGAATATTTCGTGCACTATAGGATTCAAGTTGCAATCGTATATAAATTATGGGATCAAAATGTAATTTTTTTCCCTTATGCATATGTGCCACTTTGATTAATTATTCAACGAAAGTTCTCTTTTTGCTACCAAAAGTTACAAGGGGATCAGAACTGCCTACTTCATATCTCATGAGACTGAAGTTGTAATTAAATATATATTATGGGACTAAAGGTACTTTTTTTTCCTATTTAATTCCTTACAACATTAAAATGTTGAGTCATATCCTTCACCAATGTTCTGAAAAACCAGACCGGAACAGTGAACTGACGGCCTTACTGGTCATCGGTTCAATCGGTGTGATGTCATAAATATGTAATAATTATTAAATTAAATTTTTTATATAAAAAATAATAATTACATAAAACAATTTAAAAAAAAACCCAATAATAATAATAAAACAACAAAAAAAAAAGACCCAAAAGTTTTACACATTACAAGTTTTATATAATTTCATAATATTCTACAAAATTTTGAAATATGATTGTCAAATTTTTTATATAAATGGACTAAAATTAAAAGTTTCAGTTCTATCATTTATCAATAATGTTTATATTTAGATCAATTCTAACGAGAAAATATTGCATATTAAAATTTTTGCATCAAGACTACATATTTATAACCAAAAAGTAAAAACAAAATTTAAAAATAATAATACTCGTCATGTATTAAGTAAATATTTAAGATAGTTTAAGTAAATAAAAATACTTCTTATGTATCAAGTTTAACAAATTTTATTTTTACTTATAATCTATAAATAAAACTACCTTAATACTTGTAGATTTATATATTAAATGTTGATAAGATACGTGAATTTAAATAATTCCGTTTATGAGAAATGAAATTCAATAAAGCAGACAAAAATACTCAGATAATATTATTTAAAAGTAAATGAAAGTTTACCAATCACAAAATACATAGTTACGAAATAAACAATTTAAAAAACAATAAAAAGAAACCAAAATAATAATAAAAAATAATAAAGAAAATAAAATAAAATAAACCTTAAAAGCCATAAAGTACTTTACATGATGTACCCCCAAAACTTAGACTTGTGGTCACCAACCCCTTACCTACACCAATCACGCTGTCGTCGTCAACTTCCCAGGCCACTTTTCAGTTCCCAATTTTTTTCTGCAATATTCGAAATTCTACTATTTCAAATCCGATTTTGGCCATGCCGCTCCGTTCTGTTCCGCTAAGGCTGCTCCAGCCAGATTTATAGGGAATTTAAAACAAAAAAATTTCGACTGCTGGAGTTTTGTTCTGTTCACGCATAAAGAAACAAAAGAGAAGCAGGTCGTTTCTGTTCTGTTCAGAAAAAGAAAGAAGACCTTAACTTTTAATTAGAAAAAAATAAAATAAAATAAAAGCTTTTTAAACGACCTGCCGAACCGGTTTGATCTGTTTTTTAGGATTTTAGGGGCTAATTCAGATCGGACCAGCTGATCCGATCAGATTTTGAAAACATTGCTCTTCACTTTGATGCAGTGATAGAGCTAGAGGGATGACTAGAGGGGGCGGTCATACCCCCTCAAGTTCATATAAAATTAAAATTTATATACATTTTTATGAAAATTTTAAATTTTACCCTTCATAAATTATAAAAATTATTTTAATATTTTATAAAAATTTAATCTCTCCATTCCAAACTAAGAATTTCTATTCCCTACTTTAATTAGCATGGTATTGTTAACTTGAATGTTCTTCATTGGTAGTATTTCTTGAAAAAATTATCATGTTACATATCCTACTTGAAATTAAAGTGCTTTCAAACAAAAATTTAAATAACTACTTATGGTACTTGTCCTTAAATTTTTGGTAAATTTTTGATATTTTTAAAAGCCAACAAGACCATGTCTTGACCTGACCCGACATATAAGCAGAATAACCCATCAAAAGAAAGCCCATTTTGTATGATTTGGTTACAGTTCAGATATGGGCCAAGCCCGTATATAGATCTCACACTTCAAACACAGATCACTATGTAAGCCCAAACAATGTACAACCCATCAATTTTATGATATAATTAGTAATGCATTTTTAATACAAAGTTGATATTAGTGGCATCGTATAAGTATCACAATATTATAATATCAAAACATTTTAAAAGTACATTTTTTTCAAAATAAAATACAATAGCTCACAATTACATAAACACTAAGATATAAGACATTTATGGAATATTTTATATAAACTTAGAGTCGCAAGTGACATTTGTTTTTTAAATTTTGTGTCGCGTCGTTGTTGTTGTTTTCTTTTTTTTCTATCTTGAAACATTTATTTCCCTAAAGAAAAATGTGGAGCAACGCCAATCAAGCGTTACATAGGATAATGCAAAAATTAGGGGTAAATTTTTGATGTTAAATAATATGGGAGAGGCTTCAAACACAAGAAAAATTGGGGATCGGCGTTGGATTGTATATGGTATTTAAATTGCAGCAACATAAAATAAAAAAGATATAGTGTCCATTTGGATCGGATTTTTTTTGAAAATAAACACTTATTTTTCCCAAAAAAAGCATTTCAATGAAAAGAAATAATTGCTGTTTGGTTGGAATATTTAAAAAAAAAAGAGTTGGGTCAAAAAAAATCAAAAAAATGACTTTTTTAGAAGTTATCCGACATAGCTTCAAATAAAAATATATTTTAAAATATTTTTAATTATTGTATTCAAATACAAAATTAATTGACTTAAATAAAAAAAAATTATTGTAAAAAATAGCGTTCAATTTATTTATTCATTTATTTATTTATTTTTCCTTAGGGCGTTCATAGTATTTCATCTCTTAGCACAAGGACCAAGTTTCAGTAAACTAAATACTAGTGGTTCTCATTTATTCTAGTTTTGAATTGGTTGCCCCTTTTTCACCAAAAAAAAAAATAAATAAATAAAATAAAATTGGTGGCACCTATTTGAGTTCACGACACGTGAGTAATAATTGCCAAACTTATTTTTAAAGTATGACAACCCCATCAATTATCACCTCTACTTTAAAGATCTTCACTAACCATTTATGGTTTCAGACATCAATTGCATTCAATACCAATTATATAGCGTCAACAAGTGAAGCCAACAAATGCTGGCACATAAATAAACTGATGGGGAAGTTCTAATCAAGACCTGACTAGATTGAATTAGTATTAATCATGTAATGAGTATTTTATATTTATTCTGTAATCGGTGGATAATTTAAGGGGAATGATCAGTTATTTGACAAGTATAATACACTTGATAGATGATTTATCTGATTTGCTACACTTAATAAATATTTGTCGAACTTGACCAAATTTGGTTCGTTAAAATTTTTCCAGGTATACTACTACCACAAAAATAAAATTTAGTGACTGAGCCAGCGATCATTAATTCTAATAAAATCGGTCACTAGAGAATATCAGTGATCGACTATTGGGTGGTAACAAAAACCCTCGTCTCAAACTTGTTTTAGTGATTGCAAAAGAAGTAGGTCAGAGATTAGTGACTGAATATACGTCCCTAATTAGAAAACATCAGTCACTAGTTAGTTCCGACAAATTGATAAGCCATCAATTGCAGCGACCAATACCACGGTCAGTAAATATGGGTATTTTAAAATATATTTCACACTTGTAATTAACTTCAACAAATTATACAACTAAATATAAAGGCAAATCTACCGCAAACTCAATTTCCCATTAGTATAAAATCGTAATTCGAATACAACTACAATTTAAAATTGGCTCCTTTGGCCTGGATCACCAAATCCAGACATGAATTTCAATCTTCATCCAAATTCAATCTATCTAAACCAGCAAAACATAGACCCAAAGTGAAGAAACATGAGATTTAACTTGTCACCCCCATTTTTGTGTATCAAAGGAGCCTTTCGAGTGTAAAATCCTTGCAATGCCGACCAATAAATTGTCAATCATAGTTGCCCTACACATGGAACCATCCAAAACAAATTTATATTAGATATCCACGAATTGTATTAAGTAATCCAAATTAAGGCGCAACAAAAGATGTTTCAACACAGGAATTTCACTGCTAGGGAATCACTTATGGATTGATGACCACTAGGAATGGCAACGGGTCGGGCTTGATACGGGTTTGGCCAAACCCGAGACCCGACCCGCTATAAAATTTTGGACCCGGGATCCGTCCTAGACCCGACGGGTCCCGGACCCGAGCCGGCCAGCCAAAGACCCGAACCCGTCCCAACCCGCCAAACCCGACCCGCATACCCACCAAACCTGACCCATAAACCCGCTTCCAATAACTAAATTTTTTATTTTTTAACAACTTTTTTGAGACAATAATTTTTAAATTATACAAAAAACTTAATAAAAGAAAATATTCAAATTGTACATCAAATCTAATAAAACATATTCAAATGAAATAATAATAATCAAATCAACTTCAAATATTCAAAACAACATTCTCAAACCAATAGATAGAGAAATGACATTACCAATACCAAATACCACTTAGTTCATACTTAATAAAACATATTCATAATCATACCATTGAGTTCAACCTTCTCAAATCAATAGTTAGAGAAATGTCCTAAATAATAACCAAATAAAATGTGTTCATACCACATTAACACTAAGTTCTCCAACAACAAAATAAGTAATAACACATATTTTCAAATTACAAATCGCTAACACACTCTTCATCATCTTCTTCTTCATCATGTATTGTAGGACAAGTAGAAGTACCGGCACTTGAAGCACAAGTACCTATAAGGGAAGAAAAGAAGAATAACATGAAATTTTTTTTATATTATGACACAATACATAATGATAAAATACTAACATAAAACCAAAAATCTACTTACCTGGGCGCGACGGACCTAGGCGTTGTGGGGCTGGGCGCGGCGAACCTAGACGCGGCGCTGTAGGGGCTGGGTGCGGTGGAGCGGGGCTGGGCAATGGTGGTGAACGGCGGCCGGCGGAGAGAGTGGGCAACCGGGCAAGAGAGATGACTAGCGAGAGTGAGATTGAGAGTGGGAAAGGATGAATGAACTGATCTAGATCTAGAATTTTAGATCTGAATTTTTTTTAATTTTTAAGATTTTTTTAATTGTATTTATTTATATATTTATATTATATATATTAAATATATTTATATATACAGGTCGGGTTCACTTGAACCCGAGACCCGACCCGAACACTTGCGGGTCTAGAATTCTAGACCCACAACCCGTCCCAAATCCCGATTATACGGGTCCAAACCCGCCCCAAGCGGGTTGGGTCCCCGCGAAACCCGACCCATTGCCATCACTAATAACCACAAAACGAATTAAATACGACACTAAAATGTGAATAGCATCAAAAAAGCAGACAAAAAATGAATGCTTTCCAGCATATAGAAAGTGAGACTCAGAAGGTGCAACTGAAAATTGGTTTTTAAAACACGAAATACCTCAAGCTTGTATCCATGATTCCAAAATTATGTGGATTACTCTCTCCCGAAACTAAATTTGCTTTGACTATGAGCTCTCCCTAACTCGTAAACCTCTTCGATTAGACAAGTTTGTCAAAATGTTACGGTCGCCAATCAACGAAAGAAACGAAATAGCTTAAGATATAAGAACGAGTTAAAATGGAAATCCACTCACAAATGCAAATAACTAACAGTCTTCGCCCACTCTGCACAATTATGTCATATGTGCGGTCACAAAGATCTTGTAGAAATAACTCCAAAGCTTTAGCTATATCAATATGCCAGAAGACCAACAAATTGAAGATTCAATAATACACCATGGAAGTTGAATGGTCCAAAAACAAATAAATACGTATAATGTAAAATAGGCACTGCCATTGCAATCTTCCCGACATCCTCATCAGCTTGAATGATCTTTTTTAATACGAGCCTGACAAACACTAGTTTCCATTATGAAAGAGAGAAGATCATAGAATTTATAGTTATTAGCACAAGATTTAAAGAGATGTTACGTTTGTTATACATTATGTCATGTGCGAATCACAATGTACAGTAAGCTTATATCATTATTCACCAAGCTTCACCACAACACCTAAAAAGTTCATGTTTCGGATCTTATCTGGTTCCAACTACTTTCAAGCTTTGGTAATGTCTCTATCTCCCTCTGTCCCTCCACTTCAGCCCCCTATAAAATCCCTCTCCCTCTGCGACTCTTCACTTCAACCCACAAAATACACACAGTAATGGCATTTGTACGTTTAACAAACGCCTTACTCCTCCTGCTCTGCATCTCCACTACGGTTTATGGAGATGAAACCTTTGCACCTTACCCGGTAGTCCAAGCCGCCCAATCCCACCGCTACCAGCACCGCCACCACCGCCACCATCACCATCACTGTCAATGTCACCCCCATCCACCACCCCCAAAGAAGATGATGGCTGTTCAGGGCGTCGTCTACTGCACGTCTTGCAAGTTTATAGGCGTCAACACTTTCACGGACGCCACTCCCCTTGCTGGTTTCTTTCATCTCTTCCCTTCCCCCCCCCCCCCCCCCCCCCCCACACACACACATATGGACGCAAACAGAGACTGACACGCAGTGGTTTTCTCCTTTCATGGACACTACGGATTTTAATATGCCCATCTTTGCTATATCTTCAACTCTGCCACCTCACTCACACGAACACTAACTACAGAGTTTAACATGGCTATCTCTGTTTCATTTTCTATTTTCATGGGCACTACATATTTCAGCATGTCCCTCTTGGTTTTATCTTCAACTCTGACCATCTTCACACACGCACACACACTAACTACAGAGTTTAACATGGCTGTCTCTGTTTTATTTTCTCTTTTCATGAGCACTACAATATATTTCAACATGTCCATCTAGGTTTTGTCTTCAACTCTGGCCATTTTTCACACACACACACACACACTACGGAGTTTAACATGGCTATCTCTGTTTCATTTTCTCTTTTCATGGGGCATTGCATATTTCAACACGCCCATCTTGGTTTTATCTTCAACTCTGGCCATCTTCACTCACACACACACACACACACTAATTATAGAGTTTAACATGGCGATCTGATCTGTTTTACTTTTCAGGGGCCACGGTGAAACTGCATTGCAACAACACAAAGTACAGCCTAGTGGAGCAAGCCAAGACCGACAAAAATGGCTACTTCTTCTTGATGGCACAGCAGCGCCCCGCACCAAAACCCCACGAATGCAAAGTCTTCTTAGTCTCATCTCCCCTCGCCAACTGCAGCGTCCCCAGCTACCTCCTCGGCGGCGGCTCCGGGGCCATGCTCGTCCCGGCCGAGAAGCCCGTCAAGCCACTGCCTTTCGATCTCTTCACTGTCGGGCCCTTCGCCTTCGAATAGAAGATGAAATACGGTTTAGAATAAAGGATCTAGTATGGTTTGCATGTGTGTGCATGGGAGCTTTATTTAACGTCGTCGTTGACATGTCGTCGCAGCTTAATTTGTTTAATGTTCCTGCCATCTTTATTCATAGGATGCTTGCTTGATTGGTTGTGTTGTACCGTACTATAAAATGAAGAGGATTTGGTGAAAAAAAGTAATGAAGTAAGTTAATTAAATATTGTTAGCATTATTTTTGCATTAAATGACGACTTTTTTAGGTAAATATGCGATTTATCATAAAAAGGAAAGAGATGAAAATATTTTTATCTCCCAACAGACGGTGCTTTTTATAAATTACTATATGAATTTTTACGATTTACATTTTATTATTTGGACTCTAAAAATTTCACCTTTAATTTCCTCCGGTCATCTTCCGACAATAGATGACCTCTCACTTAAGAACACATATTTTATTTCCGTTCACTTTTATTGTCGTAATATAAAGTTCATTATTCATATAGTAAAGTGCAACTCGTGAAAATATTTCATTTTGTTTGCTTTTATTGTCATAATATAAAGTTAATATAATAAAATGTAACGCGTAAAAGTATTTTATTTTCATTAACTTTTATTGTCATAATGTAAAGTTCATACAGTAAAATGCAACTCGTAAAAGTATTTTATTTTCGTTCACTTTTATTGTCATAATGTAAATTTCATATAGTAAAGTATAAATCATAAAAATTCATATAGCAATTTGTAAAAAACATTATAGTTTGGGGTTAATTGTTTTTATCCTTTACAAAAAAGGAAGAAGAAGAAGAAGAGTAAAAGTAATAATGCAATTTTGGTTTTGGAGGAGTGGATTATGTATGCGTGGGGGCAGATATAATGCGACTTTTATACCCGGCGTGTATGTTTTGCTATTTTTGCGAAAGGGAACTTCAAAAACAACAGAGTAAATAAAGCGTTGCCATAAAATCACACTTTTTGGTTTTTACAATTCGAACAAGTTTCTCTTTGAATTTATTAAAAAAAAATGCGGTTTATTCAAGAACGTTTAGTGATATTTGAAAACTTTCGTGTCTTTGGGTATTGTTGTATTTAAATTTTCAGAATTCAAATAAATAAATAAATAAATAAAAGGATCCCAAGCGAGAGTAATTCAATATGATGGTTTAACATAAAATTTTATCTTTATAAAACAAAATTAAAAAATAAGAGATTAATGAGAAGATTTGGGCAAGCTGTGATAACTATCTCATGGGCTCCATCAGAGGCTAGATATCTGGGTAATATTCAAATGGTGTTTCAAATATATGAAATTAATATAATTATATTATAATTTTTTTATTTTTAATATATTTTAATAATATCATATTTGTGTTCAACAAGTAAAAACTATCAGTTGAGTATTATTCAGTTCTAGCATTAATTACTAATTGGTCTAACGAAATAACACGTTAGATTACTTAAATCAAGTTTGAAGTTCGAATTATAAAATTATGAATGATAGAATAGGAAAAGCAGAGGATATTGTACTAAAGTTGACCTTTGACTCTTTGAAAAATGAGATTTTGAATAATTGCATTTGCCTATTCCCAATCCCATGTGATGTCCAATACTAAAATTGGACCTGGAATTGTGTTTTAAACTTAAGGCTAAAGTCACACAAACCCAATCGGCCCATGTTTTCATGCTTCAATGTTACTAATAACCATTGACCATACATCTTGGGCCATAAAAAAGGCCCAAAAAAAGTATAAATAAATAAATAAAATGACGTATTATCATTAAATCCTGATTTTTAACTTCAAAAAAAAAAAAAAATCCTGGCTTCTTATTTTATTTTTCTTTCTCCAAATTAATTATTTAAACTTAATTTTGCTTATGAAGTGCCAACATAAAGTGAAGGTCCATCGTCCAAGGGATTATTAGGAACCTATCAAAGTCTCACAAATATGGGTATTAATTTTCTGCACAACGGCTGATATTTATTGTATAATATTTAAAAATATTGATGTAATCTATTTATATATAATTGATTTTAGAATAAAAATAATAATAATAATAACAATAATAATAATAATAAGAGATCCACTTATTGAAGTCCCAATGGGGTTAGGTTTGTAATTTAGTATGTTTAACGGTATAATTTTACGCAATATATTTTAACGTTAAAAATTTTCCTCCACTTTACGTTCTCTATGTTAAATTGAACCTAATGTCACAATTTATTTATTTTTTTAACTAAATCCGCATAAATACATACATACATACAAAACAGTCACATCATCTATAAATAAACATTGCAATTGATGGGTGGTAGAGTAAGACAAAATAACTAATGATTAATTGATACCCCTTTGAAGGAAATTCCCACTACATAAAAGAATTTTTTTCAGTATTGTTTGATGTCACAAAAAGCATCAAATTCAAAAAAGAAATATATATATATATATATATATATATATGTGTGTGTGTGTGTGTGTGTGTGTGTGTGTACATATGTGTGTACCTCAATTGCAAGGTAAATAAGTTTTGGTTGAACTTCAAATAAAATCATAATAATTAACTCGAATCAAACATTAAAAATCAAAACTAGATTAATATATTTAAATGGAAATAATAATTTGATGAGTTCTTGTCCGAGTGTAGTGTAATGATTCTTTATTAGGTTGGAAAAATAAGAGTTATGGGGTTTAATTTGTGTTGTTTTTGGCAAATTATCTTTGGAATAATGTCCAAATATTGGATCTAGCAAGAATCACCCCAAATTTTAGTACCCAACAATAATTCATAAATAAGAACCTATTAGTCTATTTGAAAATAACCCTTGAGATGGGCAAGTTTATACTAATAAAGAGATATTGTAAATGTTGTATTCGGATAATAGTTGTGTTATCTGGGATCAACCTCCCCAAGAGGTGATCACGTTTTTGGGGGATGATGTACGGAACTAAGATGTGATACAGCCAGTTTCATTGACCGAAAAAAAAAAAACTAATTATATAGACAATGCATGCTAGTCCGGATCATCTGCAATAAAACGGTACTTATATTTTCTATTTCACTTATTAATACATATTGTGTTTATTGGTGAACGATCAAGATAAAAAAAAAAGAGTCTTCAAAAAATTTCCCATATCAAAAGTTTTCTCTTTCATCCAAATCGCTTACAAATACACGTAGTATATATTGATAAAGGGAGAAGATAATGTAGTATCATTTTGTAGTAGAATATCTTATTTGAATACATGGGTCACATAGTCTCAATATGGATGCACGAGGGCGTGAAAATGAAAATAAAAAAAAAAAATTTGAGTGTCAGAGTGCTTTCAAGCATCTAATAAAATATTAATTTTATATATAATACTAAATTGTATATATTTAATGCCAAACACATTTGAAAATAGAAAAGATAGTTGTATGATATCATAATAAATTATAAAATATATTTAATATTATATATATATATAGATAAGATGTCATAGATATTTAATATTAAAAAATGTTTTCATTTTTTATAATTCTTTTCAATTCTTATTAAGAAAATATCATTTTTCATCAAATATCCAACCAAATTCATAAAATATTAATCAAGCCGAATAACAAACTTCACCATCAAGTTTACAAATATTTCAAAATCACAAAATTCTAATAATTAAATGAAACCATCTTTCAAAAATTATTACGTGACAAAAATATTTAATCATCATCTTTATCTTTTTTTTTTTTTGGTTACAAATCATCATCTGTATCGATGAGTTAATTCCTTTGTTGTTTCAAAAGATGATTAACTTCACTATAGGTCGAAGCTATAGTAACAAACTTTAACAAATTCAAATTATTATTATTTTATATTAATCTGATAACATTAAAGTTATGCAATTTTAAGGAAAAAAAACACTTTAAGCATTTTGAAACTTAAGTTAAAAAAATAAGGTTTTCATCTTTTTATAGAAAACAAAAATTTGTTGAAGTGCATAGCAAAATGAAATAGATGCCATTAGTAAATTAAGAATACATTTAAAGCAAAATTGTCTATCTCCTTTATTGCACATCAGATAAGATGCAAATGTGATTTTCTACGCCAAAGAACTTTATATGCTTAGGTTTGGGTTAGAACTTGAGAGTCTTTGTCTAATTTCAAGAAATTTAACAAGATAAATCAATTATAGAAAAAAAAAAAAACCTTCTTTAATCGATCATTCAGGAGTAAATTTTTTTTAAAAAATGAAGTAGAGAAAGATAGCGTACCAAAAAAAATTGAGATTTTGTTGCGCTTATATTTTATAAAATATTTTGTAGTTTGTTAAACAAATAAGATTTTGTTTTTCAAAAAATAGCGACTCATTAGTTCAAGTGGTCGAACCAACACTGGTCAAATCGATTATTAGCCGGTTCACACTGGGTCAATTGAGGGGTGGGTTTTTGGGATCAATCAGACTGGAAATGCCTTCGGTTCCTGATCAAATCGGTTAGTCCGATTCGGGTTTCAAAACATTATTTTTGGAAGGGTTAGGTATCATGTTCGACACCCCTATCAATGACATAAACGCAATTGTATCAGTTTTTATGTATCAGTCAGGTTATATGTCTCTGCGTGAGATATAGTTTTATATATTACATTTGAGGGAGAAGACAAGACCAAAATGGGTTATAATAATTTGTGTACTCAAGTTTAATGGGCCAATAAAACTTAAATTGGCCATAATAATTAGGACAATTAGACCGACGTAGGATATAACAACAAGACCCAAATGGGCTACAACTTTAGTTCTCTTATTTGGTGGGCCAATACAGCCCAAATACACCATTTTATTCACCAGTGAGATCCAAATGGACTAGAAGAAATTTGAACATTTTTTTTCCTGGGCTATAATAATTTCTTGTATTCTCATTCCTGGGCTGAAAATAGAATGTAGAGGAAATTATCAGCCCAGGAATTAGAATACATATCCTTTCTCCTTTGGGTGAGTGTATGTCAGTATGTGCGTATGTATAGTATTTTGATTGATACTTATAGGAAGTTTTGAGTTGATTGTATCCAAAAATTATATTTTTACCTTTTGCAAGTAATAATTAGGGATGATATAATGGGTTGAAAATTATGGTTCCAATCCATTTCAACTAGTTTTGGATTGAATTGGGCCTTCAAATTTTATAAATGGGTAAAAGCGAGTTAGGCTTTAATCAACTTCAAAATTTCTTATGTTCAAGATGGGTTCAAGCGGCTTTTAAATCGATCTATGCAGTTTCTAAATTGTTCCAACAAGAAAAGCATTATTACTTGATAATATTTCACAAATTTGAAAAGTTAGTGATAAAAATATTTTTGCAAATTAAAAAATATGTTAGATAACAGATAAATAATTGAAAATTATACAAAATTATATTGAATTAAAAATATTTTATTTTGTGTTGAACCTATTAAAGAACCGTATCAATCCATTATCAACCCCCTCAAACCTATTACTAACCCAACACATTTACAATCCATTTTTTAGAACTCATTTAAAACCCAATTCATTTTCAATCCAATCCGATCCTTTGTAATTCCTTACAACATTAAAATGTTGAATCATACTCTTCACCAATGTTTTGAAAAACTGGACCGGACAGTGAACCGGCGGCCTTACTGGTCATCGGTTCAACCGGTGTGACGTCATAAATATATAATAATTATTAAATTAATATTTTTATATAAAAAATCATAAATACATAAAAAAAAATTAAAAAAAAACCCAATAATAATAACAAAACAACCAAAAAAAAAAAGACCCAAAAGTTTTACACATTACAAGTTTTATATAATTTCATAATATTCTACAAAATTTTGAAATATGATTTGTCATATTTTTATATAAATGGACTAAAATTAAAAGTTTCAGTTCTATCATTTATCAATAATGTTTATATTTAGATCAATTCTAACGAGAAAATATTGCATATTAAAATTTTTGCATCAAGACTACATATTTATAACCAAAAAGTGAATTTTTTTTTAAAATAATAATACTCCTCATGTATTAAGTAAATATTTAAGATAGTTAAAGTAAATAAAAATACTTCTTATGTATCAAGTTTAACCAATTTTATTTTTACTTATAATCTATAAATAAAACTAACTTAATACTTGTAGATTTATATATTAACTGTTGATAAGATATGTGAATTTAAATAATTCATTTTCACGAGAAATGAAATTCAATAAAGCAGACAAAAATACTCAGATAATATTAATTTAAAAGTAAATGAAAGTTTACTAATCACAAAATACGTAGTTACGAAATAAACAAGTTAAAAAAAATATCAAAAGAAACCAAAAATAATAAAGAAAATAAACCTTAAAAGCCATAAAGTACTTTATCTGATGTACCCCCAAAACTAAGACTTTGTGGTCACCAACCCCTTCCCTACACCAATCACGTCGTCGTCATCAGCCTCCCATGCCACTTTTTAGTTCCCAATTTTTTTCTACAAAATTTGAAATTCTACTGTTTAAAATTCGATTTTTGGCTGTGCCGCTCCGTTCTGTTCCGCTAAGGCTGCTCAGTCCGATTTATAGGGAAGAAATGGCGTATCGCCCGAGAAATCGTCGAACTGCTGTTGCGTCAACCTCCGGTTGTTCCTATCCATCGCGAACCATAGGACGGACGGGAGGGGCGACAGTCGATCAACTCTGTGCGGCGAACGGCTAAGCTTGCTTCCTTCTTCGTGTTTCTACCCTAGACATACATCGTGTATTCTATATAGAAAAGGGAAAAGCAGGTTTGAGAATTGAGAAGAAAAAAAAAAGAAAGAAAGAAAAGTAGGAAAAATAGTTTAAATTCGAATTTAAAACAAAAAAATTTCGATTGCTGGAGTTTTGTTCTGCTTGCGCGTAAAGAAGCAAAAGAGAAGCAGGTCGTTTCTATTATGTTCAGAAAAAGAAAAAAGACCTTAACTTTTAATTAGAAAAAAAAAATTAAAAAAAAAAAGCTTTTTAAACGACTCGCCGAACCGGTTCGTGAACCGGGACCGATTCAATCTATTTTTTCCGATTCGCAGGGGGCCGAGTTGATTCCGACTTTGGATGCTAGTTTAGACTGGACCAGGCACCGATCACCGATCGAACCCTCCGGGCCAATCCGATTTTGAAAACATTGCTCTTCACTTTGATGCAGTGACAGAGCAAGAGGGGTGACTAGATCTCAAACATCAAACACAGATCGCTATGTAGGCCCAAACAATGTACGGCCCATCAATTTTATGATATAATTAGTAATGCATTTTAAATACAAAGTTGATATTAGTGACATTGTATAAGTATCACAATATTATAATATCAAAAATTTTAAAAGTACATTTTTTTCAAAATAAAATACAATAGCTCATAATCACAGAAACACTATGATATAAAACATTTATGGAATATTTTAAATAAACTTAGAGTCGCAAGTGATATTTGTTTTTTAAATTTTGTGTTGCGTCGTTGTTGTTGTTTTTTTTTTTTCTATCTTGAAACATTTATTTCCCTAAAGAAAAATGTGGAGCAACGCCAATCAAGCGTTACATAAGATAATGCAAAAATTTGGGGTAAATTTTTGATGTTAAATAATATGGTAGAGGCTTCAAACACAAGAAAAATTAGGGATCGGCGTTGGATTGGATATAGTATTTAAATTGCAGCAACATAAAATAAAAAAGATATAGAATCCATTTGGATCATACTTTTTTAGAAAATAAATCCTTATTTTACCAAAAAAAATTGCATTTCAATGAAAAGAAATAATTGTGTTTGATTGGAATATTTTAAAAAAAAACAAAAGAGTCAAGTAAAAAAAATTATGTTTTTAATTATTGCATTCAAATACAAAATTAATTGACTTAAATAAAAATATTATTGTAAAAAGTAGCGTTCAATTTATTTATTCATTTATTTATTTATTTTTAGGGCGTTCATAGTATTTAATCTCTTAGCACAAGGACCAAGTTTTGGTAAATTAAATACTAGTGGTTCTCATTTATTCTAGTTTTGAATTGGTTGCACCTATTTCCCCAAAAAATAAATAAATAAATAAAATTGGTGGCACCTATTTGAGTTCACCACACGTGAGTAATAATTGCCAAACTTATTTTTAAAGTATCACAACCCCATCAATTATCACCTCTACTTTAAAGATCTTCATTAACCATTTATGGTTTCAGACATCAATTGCATTCAATACCAATTATATGGCGTCAACAAGTGGAGCCAACAAATGCTGGCACATAAATAAGCTGATCGGGAAGTTCTAGTTAAGACCTGATTAGATCGAATTAGTATTAATCACGTAACGAGTATTTTATACTTATTCTGTGATCGATGGATAATTTAAGGGGAATGGACAGTCATTTGATAAATATAATACACTTGATAAATGATTTATCTGATTCGCTGCGGTCACAAAGATCTTGTAGAAATAACTCCAAAGCTTTCGCTATATCAATATGACAGAAGACCAACAAATTGAAGATTCAATAATACACCATGGAAGTTGAATGGTCCAAAAACAAATAAATACGTATAATGTAAAATAGGCACTGCCATTGCAATCTTCCCGACATCCTCATCAGCTTGAATGATCTTTTTTAATACGAGCCTGACAAACACTAGTTTCCATTATGAAAGAGAGAAGATCATAGAATTTATAGTTATTAGCACAAGATTTAAAGAGATGTTACGTTTGTTATACATTATGTCATGTGCGAATCACAATGTACAGTAAGCTTATATCATTATTCACCAAGCTTCACCAGAACACCTAAAAAGTTCATGTTTCGGATCTTATCTGGTTCCAACTACTTTCAAGCTTTGGTAATGTATCTATCTCCCTCTGTCCCTCCACTTCAGCCCCCTATAAAATCCCTCTCCCTCTGCTACTCTTCACTTCAGCCCACAAAATACACACAGTAATGGCATTTGTACGTTTAACAAACTTCTTACTCCTCCTGCTCTGCATCTCCACTACGGTTTATGGAGATGAAACCTTTGCACTTTACCCGCTAGTCCAAGCCCGCCAATCCCACCGCCACCACCACCGCCATCACCATCACTGTCAATGTCACCCCCATCCACCACCCCCAAAAGAAGATGATGGCTGTTCAGGGCGTCGTCTACTGCACGTCTTGCAAGTTTATAGGCGTCAACACTTTCACGGACGCCACTCCCCTTGCTGGTTTCTTTCATCTCTTTCCTTCCCCCCACCCCCCCACCCCCACACACACATATGGACGCAAACAGAGACTGACACGCAGTGGTTTTCTCCTTTCATGGACACTACGGATTTTAATATGCCCATCTTTGCTATATCTTCAACTCTGCCACCTCACTCACACGAACACTAACTACAGAGTTTAACATGGCTATCTCTGTTTCATTTTCTATTTTCATGGGCACTACATATTTCAGCATGTCCCTCTTGGTTTTATCTTCAACTCTGACCATCTTCACACACGCACACACACTAACTACAGAGTTTAACATGGCTGTCTCTGTTTTATTTTCTCTTTTCATGAGCACTACAATATATTTCAACATGTCCATCTAGGTTTTGTCTTCAACTCTGGCCATTTTTCACACACACACACACACTACGGAGTTTAACATGGCTATCTCTGTTTCATTTTCTCTTTTCATGGGGCATTGCATATTTCAACACGCCCATCTTGGTTTTATCTTCAACTCTGGCCATCTTCACTCACACACACACACACACACACTAATTATAGAGTTTAACATGGCGATCTGATCTGTTTTACTTTTCAGGAGCCACGGTGAAACTGCATTGCAACAACACAAAGTACAGCCTAGTGGAGCAAGCCAAGACCGACAAAAATGGCTACTTCTTCTTGATGGCACAGCAGCGCCCCGCACCAAAACCCCACGAATGCAAAGTCTTCTTAGTCTCATCTTCCCTCGCCAACTGCAGCGTCCCCAGCTACCTCCTCGGCGGCGGCTCCGGGGCCATGCTCGTCCCGGCCGAGAAGCCCGTCAAGCCACTGCCTTTCGATCTCTTCACTGTCGGGCCCTTCGCCTTCGAATAGAAGATGAAATACGGTTTAGAATAAAGGATCTAGTATGGTTTGCATGTGTGTGCATGGGAGCTTTATTTAACGTCGTCGTTGACATGTCGTCGCAGCTTAATTTGTTTAATGTTCCTGCCATCTTTATTCATAGGATGCTTGCTTGATTGGTTGTGTTGTACCGTACTATAAAATGAAGAGGATTTGGTGAAAAAAAGTAATGAAGTAAGTTAATTAAATATTGTTAGCATTATTTTTGCATTAAATGACGACTTTTTTAGGTAAATATGCGATTTATCATAAAAAGGAAAGAGATGAAAATATTTTTATCTCCCAAGAGACGGTGCTTTTTATAAATTACTATATGAATTTTTACGATTTACATTTTATTATTTGGACTCTAAAAATTTCACCTTTAATTTGCTCCGGTCATCTTCCGACAGTAGATGACCTCTCACTTAAGAACACATATTTTATTTCCGTTCACTTTTATTGTCGTAATATAAAGTTCATTATTCATATAGTAAAGTGCAACTCGTGAAAATATTTCATTTTGTTTGCTTTTATTGTCATAATATAAAGTTCATATAATAAAATGTAACGTGTAAAAGTATTTTATTTTCATTAACTTTTATTGTCATAATGTAAAGTTCATACAGTAAAATGCAACTCGTAAAAGTATTTTATTTTCGTTCACTTTTATTGTCATAATGTAAATTTCATATAGTAAAGTATAACTCATAAAAATTCATATAGCAATTTGTAAAAAACATTATAGTTTGAGGTTAATTGTGTTTATCCTTTAAAAAAAAGGAAGAAGAAGAAGAAGAGTAAAAGTAATAATGCAATTTTGGTTTTGGAGGAGTGGATTATGTATGCGTGGGGGCAGATATAATGCGACTTTTATACCCGGCGTGTATGTTTTGCTATTTTTGCAAAAGGGATCTTCAAAAACAACAGAGTAAATAAAGCGTTGCCATAAAATCACACTTTTTGGTTTTTACAATTCGAACAAGTTTCTCTTTGAATTTATTAAAAAAAAATGCAGTTTATTCAAGAACCTTTAGTTGTAGTGACCAACACCACGGTCAGTAAATCAATCACTGATAGTTTAGGATCAAGAGTCGAGTCACAAAATTATGGGTATTTTAAAATATATTTCACACATGTTATTAATTTCAACAAATTATACAACCAAATATAAAGTCAAATCTACCGCAAACTCAATTTCCCATTAGCATCAAATTGTAATTCGAATACAACTACAACTCAAAATTGGCTCCTTTGGTCTGAATCACCAAATCCAGAGATGAATTCCAATCTTCATCCAAATTCATTCGATCTAAACCAGCAAACCATAAACCAAAAGTGAAGAAACAAGAGATTTTTGTTTATCAAAAGAGCCTTCGAGTGTAAAGTCATTGCGATGCCGACCAATCATAGCTGCCCTACACATGGAACATCCAAAACAAATTTATATTAGATATCCACAAATTGTATTAAGTAATCCAAATTAAGGTGCAACAAAAAATGTTTCAACACAAGAATTTCACTGCTAGGGAATCACTTATGACACTAAAATGAATTAAATACGACACTAAAATATGACTAGCATAAAAAAAGCAGACAAAAAATGAGTGCTTTCCAGCATATCGAAAGTGAGACTCAGAAGGTGGTTTTTAAAACATGAAATATCTCAAGCTTGTATCCATGATTCCAAAATTAAGTGGATTACTCTCTCCCGAACTAAATTTGCTCTGACTGTGTGCTCTCTACAACTCCTAAACCTATTCGATCAGACAAGTTTGTCAAAATATTACGGTCGCCAATCAACGAAAGAAACGAAATAGCTTAAGATATAAGAACGAGTTAAAATGGAAATCCACTCACAAATGCAAATAACTAACAGTCTTCGCCCACTCTGCACAATTACGTCATATGTGCGGTCACAAATGGGCTACAACTTTGGTTCTCTTATTTGGTTGGCCAATACGGCCCAAATGGCCAATACCCTCCAGCCCTGCAATCGTTGGGGTCGGGGGAGGGGGAGGGAAGGATGGGGGAGAGAGAGAGAGAGAGAGAGAGAGAGAGAGAGGGATGGGGAGAGAGAGAGAGGGAGGGCCTCCGCCGCTCGCCGCCGCCGCCAGCCGTCCGCCAGCCCGCCTCCAGCCCTGAAACCGTTGGGGGAGGGGGAGGGGGAGGGAAGGATGGGGGAGAGAGAGAGAGAGAGAGAGAGAGAGAGAGAGAGAGAGAGAGAGGGGGGGATGGGGAGAGAGAGAGAGGGAATTTTATTTATTTATTTTTTTGTCTTTTAAAAATAGGGGTATAAGTGTAATTTTATATAATCAAATCACTGTGGGATTCGCATTATGGGTGCGTGAAATACACTAGGGTTTTTTGTGTTAATTAGAAATTACATAAGGTTTTTTATGAGATTTTTTTTATCACAGGGTTATTCGTGCTCGGTATCACAGGGGGGCGCTAGCATATATTCCATTAGATATCTACAAATTGTATTAAGTAATCCAAATTAAGGTGCAACAAAAGATGTTTCAACACAAGAATTTCACTGCAAGAGAATCACTTATGGATTGATGACCACAAAACGAATTAAATACGACACTAAAATATGAATAGCATCAAAAAAGCAGACAAAAAATGAATGCTTTCCAGCATATGGAAAGTGAGACACAGAAGGTGCAGCTGAGAATTGGTTTTTAAAACATTAAACTACATCAAGCTTGTATCCATGATTCCAAAATTATGTGGATTACTCTCTCCCGAAACTAAATTTGCTTTGACTATGAGCTCTCCACAACTCCTAAACCTATTCGATCAGACAAGTTTGTCAAAATATTACGGTCGCCAATCAACGAAAGAAACGAAATAGCTTAAGATATAAGAACGAGTTAAAATGGAAATCCACTCACAAATGCAAATAACTAACAGTCTTGGCCCTCTCTGCACAATTATGTCATATGTGCAGTCACAAAGATCTTGTAGAAATAACTCCAAGGCTTTAGCTATATCAATATGCCAGAAGACCAACAAATTGAAGATTCAATAATACACCGTGAAAGTTGAATGGTCCAAAAACAAATAAATACGTACAATCTAAAACAGGCACTGCCATTGCAATCTTCCCGACATCCTCATCAGCTTGCATGATCTTTTTTAAGACGAGCCCGACAAACACTAGTTTCCATTATAAAAGAGAGAAGATCATAAAATTTATAGTTATTAGAACAAGATATAAAGAGATGTTACGTTTGTTATACATTATGTCATGTGCGAATCACAATGTACAATAAGCTTATATCATTAATCACCAAGCTTCACCAGAACACCTAAAAAGTTCATGTTTCAGATCTTATCTGGTTCCAACTACTTTTCAAGCTTCGATAATGTATCTATCTCCCTCTGTCCCTCCACCCCCTTTCTTATTTTACATCACTGTTATGTACTGATCATTATTTTTGGGAACATGGAGGTTCTGTTCTAGACTTAGTGAGTTAAACAATTTAGTTAGAAACAGAACCGAACCTTCCTAAATGCACCTTTTTATGTAATTTGAGTAAGCCTTGTTTTAGTCTTTGTCTAATTTAGGTGTAAAAAGGGGTAGGACATGGCAAGAGTCCCTCTCATCCAAACAGTATAAAAGTCCGCAATGCAAAACCGGCGTACAAAGTGGCAATGAATAGTACGAGTAGCTCTTCCATTTATAATCTCCATGATTCAACACACCTATTTTCACTTCTCTGCAGTTTTTTGCAGTATTCGTGATCCCTATAACAAAGCAATTTGGGGAACTTCGCTTGTCGAAGAAGGCAATTGTGCCATAGTGGTAGTCGCTTCTGAGTAGGTGGTGGATTTTTTGTTCGTTGAATGGATCAAAGAAAAACAAGCTGTAATCATTGTGAGACAATAGCAGCCATCCAAATTTTGCACAGCGTATTTCTGCAACTTGGAGTTGGGGAAATTTCATGGAAAAAAACCATTGTGTTGAAATAATTTCCACAGGCGATTCTTCGGATGATAGAACATCAGACAAGGAGATTAATGGCGATATGGCAAAGTTGAAGCAACGGCATTATTCCAAGATCAACACACTAGGCTAAAGGCATGCCTGTCAATCTTAGCATATAGACTTGATAAAATCAAGTACAAAATATCTTGAGAAAGATCAGCCCAGTTGCTCATGATTTAGTTTTGTATTCTCAGCTCTACACAAACAAACAAAGCAAAAAGAGGATTTCGACTTTAATTTGATTCCCATCAGATCAATTAATGAGTGATTTATAAAGTTAATAATTAGTGATCTGAGCACAACTAACTATATATCAAGTTCGTGAGAAAAAATAAATTTGGCTGCATGCTTGAACTTTTCAAACAAATGAAACTCAATGTACCTACAAGGATCCTCATCATTTTCATAAAAAGGGAGGCTTAAGGAATATAGTTTTCCTTGCATATACGGATGAGGAATAAAGTTTCTTAAGAAAAACCCAACTCATGTAGGATGTTCGTTACGTTTCACTTATAATTTTCAAATGAGCTCAAAGCCTATTGCACAACCCAATAAATCCTCTAGAAGTTGCATGTTATCATTAATCTTCTGTGCTTCTTAATTACATAACAGATATTCAGCCATATTCTCCCCTGTTGCACGCGTTAGTTGCAATAAAGATGGCCAACTTGTGCAAACTAAACT
This sequence comes from Petrea volubilis, assembly GCA_026212405.1. Taxonomy (NCBI): domain Eukaryota; kingdom Viridiplantae; phylum Streptophyta; class Magnoliopsida; order Lamiales; family Verbenaceae; genus Petrea; species Petrea volubilis. The sequence continues at coordinate 682,547 of CM047870.1, forward strand.
TTGATCCACAAATACCTGAACATAATCATGCCCCCTCATGTATAGTATAACAAATATATAATACTCGAGAAAGAGCAAGATAATGAAAATAGTATCGGACAGAGATTCACGAACCTACTTAACATCATGATGGTGAATCCAAGAGAAAGCTAAGGGTGACCAAACGGAAGTGGTCGGCAATCGTAAAGACATTAGATGAATTCAAACCACAGTTAGGCACAAAAGACACTACAAAATTCAGGCACTTATAAACTATGGAGAATTTGAGCACCAATTTTCCAAAAAATCAGACTCCCATTGAATGCCTAAACTATCAAAGTAAAGAGACCATTCATTAATTCAAGATAATGGTGATCCATCACAGTTCTAGTTCAGACCCAATAAAGTAATAAAATGAAGCTTTATCAATCAGTACGCAACCGCGTGCCGTTAGGGGACCAAAGTGACAAAGAAACTAGCAGTAACCAATGATAGCCAATAAAAGCAACTCTTTCATACTCACTTCATAATCAAATATTAACCTCATTCCATTTAGTCATCAATGGGGGTTTCTCAAACACTTCTGTTCTTATTTTATTTCCCTAACTCAACCAACAAGTTGTTGGCTAACTACGGATTCTCTACTTATATCAGTTTCTCCTTAACATCTCACAAACCTATAGGTAAATAATCATAATAAAAAATTCAAAATTTGCCTCTAACAAAATTTGCTTCCCAGAAAAATGAAAAAAAAAAAGTGCCAAATCCACAAAATCTCATGCTTCTAAAAGAGTACAAGTAAATTGGAAAACAAAAAAAAAATAAAATCTTTCCATCCATTTACAAACACATAATTACACACCTGGTTACTTAATCGAGCTAAATCACACGGCGGAGCGAAATATGGCGGGCGGCAAAACCAAAGGCGGAGAGAACGGTGATTGCCGGCGGAGCGAATGGTGGCGATTCTGACGGCCAGGATAGATGATCGGAGGAGAAAAAAATTGGTGGTACGCTGCTTGTCGAGCGGAGCTGCGGTGGTCCTAAATCGAGAGATTACAGCGTTTTCATTTTGTTTAGTCAATTATGGAACGAATAAATGAATTAGCGTACTGGAGGCGAAGTTCTATTTTGAGGGTTAGGTCTCATGTTCGACTCCCCTGTCAACCACATTAAGTTTTTCAATTTTTTCAAAACAGTGTGGACCTGTTTAATGACATTAAGTTTTTCAATTTTTTCAAACAAATTATTTAAGCAGTGTGGGACCTACTCATGATTAAGGTGTTTTAATTTTTTTCAAACAAATTATTTAATGATTGGTTCAAGATATTAGTGACCCATCAATGCACCCATGGGGTCACTATATCGGTTGGTACTCGGTCACTGAGCTGTGATTATAATTATACTATATATTTGCTAGCGTATATTAATAATACCACGTATATTATACATAGTTGAGACCCCCAACAGAATCCCACTCCCCCTCAACATCTGCGACTCTTCACTTCAGCCCACAAAATACACACAGTAATGGCATTTGTACATTTAACATACTCCTTACTCCTCCTGCTCTGCATCTCCACTACGGTTTATGGAGATGAAACCTTTGCACTTTACCCGCCAGTCCAAGCCCCCCAATCTCCGCCGCCGAAATCCCACCACCACCACCATCACTGCCACCCCCCTGCACCACCCCCAAAGAAGATGATGGCTGTTCAGGGCGTCGTCTACTGCAAGTCTTGCAAGTTTATAGGCGTCAACACTCTCACGGACGCCGCTCCCCTTATTGGTTTGTTTCATCTCTTACTCCCCCCCCCCCCCCCCAACACACACACACATATATATATGGACACAAACAGAGACAGACACACAGTGGTTTTCTCCTTTCATGGACACTACAGATTTTAACATGCCCATCTTTGCTATATCTTCAACTCTGCCCATCTTCACACACACACACACTAACTACAGAGTTTAACATGGGTATCTCTGTTTCATTTTCTATTTTCATGGGCACTACATATTTCAGCATGTCCCTCTTGGTTTTATCTTCAACTCTGGCCATCTTCACACACACACACACCAACTACAGAGTTTAACAAGGCTGTCTCTGTTTTATTTTCTCTTTCCATGGGCACTACAATATATTTCAAACATGTCCATCTAGGTTTTGTCTTCAACTCTGGCCATTTTCACACACACACACACACTACAGAGTTTAACATGGCTATCTCTGTTTCATTTTCTCTTTTCATGGGGCACTACATATTTCAACATGCCCATCTTGGTTTTATCTTCAACGCTGGCCATCTTCACACACACACACACACACACACACATACTAATTACAGAGTTTAACATGGCGATCTGATCTATTTTACTTTTCAGGAGCCACGGTGAAACTGCAATGCAACAACACACAGTACAGCCTAGTGGAGCAAGCCAAGACCGACAATAATGGCTACTTCTTCTTGATGCCACAGCAATTCCCCGCACCAAGACCCCACGAATGCAAAGCCTTCTTAGTCTCATCTCCCCTCGCCAACTGCAGCGTCCCCACCAACCTCCTCGGCGGCTCTGTCGGGGCCATCCTCGTCCCCGCCGAGATACCCATCCAGCCACTGCCTTTCGATCTCTTCACCGTCGGGCCCTTCGCCTTCGAGCCCGACACGAAACTGCCATGCCATTACTAGACATTGTTAATTGTTTCCAGCTAACTAGGGTTTGATCTGTTTTTAATTTTGTTACACGATTTTCGAATAGCTTTGTTGGGGTGTTTGTGTAAGGATATAATCCCCTATTCTAAAATATTGTTTCATCTTCTATTTCATAATTCACATTCATGCCATGTGTATACAATTATTTCCTTAATTATACACTTGGTGTATATTCATGGATTGGAAAAGAAGATGAAATATGGTTTAGAATAGAGGATCTCGTGTGGTCTGCGTGTGAGCTTTTGTTAACGTCGTTGTTGACATGTTGTTGCAGCTTTGTTTAATGTTCGTGCCATCTTTATTCATGGGATGCTTACTTGTTGCTTGATTGGTTGTTTTGTACCATACTATAAAATGAAGACGATTTGGTGAAAAAAGTAATGAAGTAAATTAATTGGATATTGTTAGCATTATTTTTGCATTAAATGACGAGTTCTTTAGGTAAATATGCGATTTTTCATAAGGAAAGAGATGAAAATATTTTAATCTCCCAACAGACTATGCTTTTTACAAATTACTATATGAATTTTTACGAGTCACATTTCATTATTTGGACTTTAAAATTTTCACCTTTAATCCCCTCCGGTCATCTTCCGATAATAGATGACCTCTCACTTAAGAACACATACTTTACTTCCGTTTGCTTTTATTGTCGTAATGTAAAATTTATTATTCATATAGTAAAATACAATTTGTAAAAGTGTTAATTTTATTTTTGTTCGCCTTTATTGTCATAATGTAAGCTCATTATTCATATAGTAAAGTAGAACTCGTAAAAATATTTTATTTTGTTCGCTTTTATTGTCATAATATAAAGTTCATATAGTAAAATGTAACTTGTAAAAGTATTTTATTTTCATTAACTTTTATTTTTATAATATAAAGTTCATACAGAAAAATACAACTAGTAAAAATATTTTATTTTCATTCACTTTTATTATCATAATGTAAAATTTATATAGTAAAGTGTAACTCATAAAAATTCATATAACAATATATTAAAAACATTATAATTTGAGATTAATTGTTTTTATCCCTTAAAAAAAAGAAGAAGAAGAAGACGAAGAAGAAGAATAAAAGTAATAATGCGATTTTGGTTTTGGAGGAGTGGATTACGTATGCATGGAGGCAGACATGAATGCGAATTTTTATACCCGGCGTGTATCTTTGACTTTATTAAGAAAAATGCAGTTTATTCAAGAACCTTTAGGCTATGTTTGAAATAAGAATTTTGGTGAGGAAAAGTGGGAGGAAAATAAAAATGATCAAAAATAAAAACATAAAGTACTATCATTTTAAGTAAAAAAAAAAAAAATTTATTCTATTTTCCTTACCAAAATCCTAAAACCAAACGGAGGATTAGTGACTTTTGAAAATTTTCTTGTTGTTGGATATTAGTGTATTTAAATTGTCAGAATTCAAAAAATAAATAAATAAAAGAATCCTAAGGGAGAGTAATTCAATATGATGGTCTAAAATAACAATCTCATGGGCTCATCAGAGCCAGGTATCTGGGCTAATATTCAAATGGTGTTTTAAATATCTAAATTGAATATAATGATATTACAATTTTTCAATTTTTTTTAATTTTTAATTCAATAGGTTCAAACATCAATCGAGTATTATTTAGCTCTAACACCAATTATTAATTGCTAATGAGATAAGACATTAGATATCTTAAATATCATTCGGAGTTCAAATCATGAAATTGTAAAAATGAGATTTTGTATAATTGCATTTGCTTATTCCCAATGCCATGTGGTGTCCAATACTAAAATTGGACCAACTCAAACCGTACAAACTAATTGGGCCATGCATGACATAAGGCCCGGTCGAAACTCTATTTTAGAAAAATAGGCATATACAGTGCTGATTAGAGCTTTACGGGCCCGGCCCAACCATGGTCCAATAGGCTTGAATTGTGCTTTAAACTTAAGACTAAAGTCACACAAACCCAATAGGCCCATATTTCCATGCTTCAATATTACAACAACCATTGACCATACATCTTGGGCCATTAAAAAGGCCCAAAAAAGAGTACAAATAAATAAAATGACGTACTATCATAAAATCCTGGCCTTTTACTTCCAAAAATAAAATAAAATAAAATTCCTGCCTTTTTATTTTATGTTTCTTTCTCCAAATTAATTATTTAAACTTAATCAATTTATATATAATTGATTTTAGAATTAAAAAATAATAATAATAATAATAATAATAAGAGATCCACTTATTGAAGTCCCAATGGGGTTAGGTTTGTAATTGAGTATGTTTAACGGTATAATTTTACGCAATATATTTTAAATTTAAAAATTTTCCCCCACGTTACGCTCTCTATGTTAAATTGAACCTAATGTCACAAATTATTATTTTTTTAACTAAATATTTGCAATTGATGGGTGGTAGAATAAGACAAAATAACTAATGATTAATTGATACCCTAATTACAGGAAATTCCCATTACATAAAAGAATTTTTATTCAGTGTTATTTGATGTCACAAAAAGCACCCAATTCAAAAAGAACACACACACACACACACACACACACATATATATATATATATATACACACACACTAGTAATGCCGCACACTCTATGTGTGTATAAAATATAAAAAATACATATTTCAATTTAGTACTTAATTTTTTTTTATGATGAAAATATAAATATATTATTAAATTTTATTTTATAAGAATCCATTTTTTAAGAATTATTTGAAATAATTTATTTAATTATAATAATTTAAAAATAAAATTACATGATAAAAAATAAACACAAAAAGAAAAAATACCAAGCAATTGTAATTCGATAAAGTGGTTTGTGGGTTGAGAACATTGATTTTTTAAATTGCACGTAATATTACAATATTGATCTTTTTTTTTACTTATTTATTACATGTGTTTACTAATTAAAAGGGTAAAATTGACACATCAAAATTTGGTATCCAAATTGAATCGATTTTATGTGAATTTTCAATTTTAGCCATAATTTTATATATCTCTATTCATTTCATATAAAATTTAAGGGCAAATTTTGTAAAATCACATAAATAACCGCCATTTGTGAGACAAAAAAGAGCTTTCTTTTTATAATAACTAACAACACCGCACACTCTACGTGTGTGTAAAATATAAAAAATATATATTTCAATTTAGTATTTAATTTTTTTTAGCATGAAAATATAAATATATTATTAAATTTCTTTTATAAGAATATTTTTTAAGAGTCATTTGAAATAATTTATTAAATTATAATAATTTAAAAATAAAATAATTATATGAAATAAAATTACATGATAAATAATAAACACAAAAAGAAAAAAAATCAAGTAATTGTAATTAGAGAAAGTGGTTAGTGGGTTGAGAACATGAGTTTTCAAATTGAATTGTGATATTACAATATTGTCCTCTCTATTTACTTTTTTATTGTATGTGTTTACTAATTTAAAGGGTAAAATTAGTACATCAAAATTTGGTATCCAAAGTCAGTTATTTTCATGGGAATTTTCAATATTAGCTACAATTTTATATAGTTCTATTTATTTCACTTAAAGTTGAATGGCAACTTTTGTAAAATTGTAAAAAAAAAAACTGATATTTTAAACATAAAAGTAGCTGTCTTTTTATAATAATATAGATATTTATATATATATATATATATATATATATATATGTGTGTGTGTGTGTGTGTCTTGTGGGATCAGCAAAAGGGATGGGGGGGGGGGGGGGGGTTTGGGGGTGCGAAGGGGGAGAATTAGAAAAAAAAAAAAAAAAAAAAAAGGTGCTAATTTGCTACTAGACCATTATAATGTGGATCGTGGTCCCTTCATTTAAAAGTTGCACTTTGCTTAGTATTCCAGAATGTGATTCATTTTGCTCTCTTTCACTTTTTCAGTTCAATTTGTGCAGTAACCAATTTCCTTTTTCTTTTTTATTTTATAGAGAACGATGGAATATATTTCAAATATTATATTGTTTCGAAATAAGTTCAAAAATAATGTTGCCGGTAATTTATTACTAATTATAAAAAGTTGATTATTTATATAGAAAATTATTCACATTCATAAGATTCGATCAATCCAAGTCAAAGGAAATAATAATTTGATGAGCTCATAGGGAAAAATAATTTAAAAAGTAATTATTTATCCAAGTCCTCTAATTGCAAGATAAATAAGTTTTGGTTTTACGTTAAATAAAATCATAATGATTAACTCAATCAAACATTAACAATTAAAAGTTGATGAATATATTTTAATGGAAATAATAATTTGATGAGTTCTTGTCCAAGTAATAAAATTGACACACAAACCTACACCACCTTTTGATATTAGAAGTATAGCAAGGTTTTTTTTAGATGGGTATAATACATTTCAAATGGTTATATTAATTATCCAAATAAAAACACAATTGATGCATCCATAATTACGAAGAACTATTTGCACAACTATTGCATCTTATAATCAAACTCAAACAATTATCAAATAATACAAACGAATAAACTATTGTACAATAGAATAAAAAATCCACATACGTGGAAATCAAACCACTGACCTCTATTATCAAGGGGCTCCTCCTTACCACCAAGCCAATAAATCTTCAACTATAAGTATAGTAAGTACTAATGTAATAGGTTGGGAAGATAAGAGTTATGGGGTTTAATTTGTGTTGTTTTTGGCAAATTATCTTTGGAATAATGCCCAAATATTGGATCTAGCAACAATCACCCTATATTTGAGTACCTATCAATAATTAACAAATAAGAACCTATTAGTCTATTTGAAAAGAGTCATTGAGATTGGCAAGTTTATACTAATAAAGAGATCTTGTAAATGTTGTATTTCGTATAATAATTTAGCTAATTATATAGATAATGTCTAGGTCACATAGTATAAGTGCAGGTGCGCGGGAGCGTAAAAATAAAAAAGAAAAATTGAGTGCCAAAGCCCTTTAAAATGCCTAATAAAATATTATTTTATATATTAGTACTAAATCATATATATTCAATTCCAAATGCATATGAAAAAGGGAGTATAATCAAAATAATTTTATTAAATGTTAAACTTGAATTATAACATTGAATGATTAAATTTATCAATTCTTCTTACAACCTTTTTATTTTTCATACAAATGTTTAACTTATAAACATAAAGCTAGTCGAATGAATACCCTTAAAAAACTAGCTATTGTCCTCATGTATATTTACTTAATATATAGCAATTAGAATTATTTTATTCTATTTAAATCAATAAAAGTTTATTAACACATTATTTATTTAGGATATACATTTTTTTTTTCTCAAGAGATAGAATAAAAAAAAAGTTGGAAGCAATTATTTATTGGGTGAATATCAAACATTTAGTATTTTTTTTAATATTATGTTTGAAATATAAGTACGTGATTAATAAAACTTAATGCGAGAATTTAGAAATATTAAGTCGTTTTAAAAGCGAAAACTAAACACTCAATTTGCCAATTCAAGCACTCAGTACAAGAGCTATTGGGTCGATAGGAGAACTATATGGCTCAAGATAATACATGTTTATTTATTTATTTATTTTGTTTAATTTATCTAATGAATGTTATAACATCGGTAATAAAAATATGACTTTCGTTAATAATTCAAGACATTGTATTGGACACGATATGAATTACTACTTTCGTTTCATATTATTTGTCATTTTATTTTTATTTTCCAATATTTTCCAATATTTTTGTTTTAACAAATTTAGCCTCACATATATAATATCATAATCAAATGTCCTGTCCAATCATTCTACCACTTGTATTTTGAATAAAATACTACTAGAAATAAAATTTTCAAACATAACACACTATTAAAATTTTCAAAATATATATGAAAAAAAAAATTAAACGATAGATAATATGGAACCGATATAGAGTAAGATACACCCTATTAGAAAACTAGAGAGAGAGAGAGAGAGACAGACAGACAGAGAGGGATGGAGAGAGAGAAAGAAGAGAGCATTGTGAATTGTGATTAGTGCCTAATAATTATTACACTAAGCATTAGTCTAATGGTCAGCATTGAAAGGCGCCTTTCAAGTCAATGATAAAAATTGAAACTTATTTGACAATTTCTACACTTACTCTGTCCCACCATCTCCTAGTCTCAAATTCCAATTACCACCAATACCCTTCTTACAATTGGAATTTTCTCCAACTTCACCACCACTCGCTCTTCAAGTGCGTGGGATCCAAACATGGGTCAAATATGACAAGTGCCTCTTAATAGCTTTTCATTTTTTCCACTTCTTTTTTTTTTTTTCCCAATTGAGTTTAATACTATATAAACAAGGTCAGTTTGAACTTGATTATTAATTTAAATTCAAGTCAAACACAAATGATAGGTAATTAATTTGACATAATCTTAAACTTTAAATTTTATTATCTCAGGTTCGAATAATTGAATTAATATACCAAATAGTAGATATTGTTGTTAAATACATACACCCACTAGGTTATAGAGGGCGTTTGACTGCATATATGTAAATAAATAGGGAATTTATAACATGTCGCATCTTTTTTTAAACACATATTATTAAAGTATTTGGATAAATAAATAGACATTAGCTTTAAAAACTATTAGTAATTACAATAATGTAATTAATTTGATCGAAAACGAATGTGGTTGTTAGGCTTTTAAAAAATAAATAGATATTTAAAAAAAAAAGAATTTATAAGCAATAAAATATCTTATTTTAGGAACTTAGGAAGTTATTATCAATAAAATAAAATAAAAGGAGCTTATAAGCCCTTTTCCCTAAAATTTAGAGGATGTTTCGCTAAGTTTATAAACTTCTTAAAACATCTTATATTATGTTTTGGAGTTTATAAGACGTGGTGGAGTGTTTGGCTAAATTTTAAGGGAATGAGTTTATAAGTTCCAAAATTAAGATATTTAGGAGCTTATAAGCTCATTTTAGAAAAATAAGGATGTGCTTACTTATTTTTTAGGATCTACCAATCTCATTTGTTTTCAACTAAACTAATTATAATATTATTAATACTAATATCTTATAAGCTAACACCCAACTTATTTATCTAAACACTTTAATAATTTATTTTTAAAATAAAATTCAATATCTTATAATCTCCTAAAACATCTTATAAGATGTAAGGGTTTATAAGATGTTTCAAATAAGCTTAGCCAAACACCCTCTTAGCCAAATACCATTGTATTCTATTGGATAAATTTTATCTAAATAATCACATAAAAAAAAAAGAAGTCTAACTAATAATTTTTTATTACATAATGATTTAATCGACTCTCAATGTATTATTTGAGTCAAATAATAAAAGCTAATGACAAGTTAACAAGTCTAGGTCCAGTTAATCTGAATTTAAAGCACATATTTAATATTGAACAAGGTGAAATTTATAAAAATCATGTAAAATTTAAAGTTTGCAAAAATATCTTGAGATCAAATATCAAATATAATTATGTTTTTAGTCAAAGGAGCACTGCGCGCAAAACGCCCACGCGCTCTAATGCGGTTGAGCTTTATTCCTTGATGACCTTTAAGTACACAACTAAACGTTTCTTTACCAAACCATAGAAAGTTACGAAGTAATGCAAAAATCAGAAAATCCCAACTCTCTCTCTCTCCTCTCTTTCTTTCTCTCTCCTACTTCAATGGTTTCTTCTTAAGTCTCTTCTTCTCTCTAACTGAGCTCTCTCTCTCTCTACCTGAAAAAAAGCACCAAGAACCCATCAATGGAGAACCCACAATTAATCCAAGAAATCCAAAACCCGTCCCCAAACAGCCGCAGCTCCAACAGTTCAACCAGCAGCAGCACCACCAGCAATGGCGGCCCGCACCACCTCCCGTCGCCGCGCACGCCTCCGCCTTCCTCCCCCGCCGTCTATACCCATAACAAGATCCGACCCTAACAACCCATACCCGACGACGTTCGTCCAGGCCGACACCTCTTCCTTCAAACAGGTGGTCCAAATGCTGACCGGGTCCACCGAGACGGCCCGCCAAGCGTCCAGGCCCGAACCCGTCAGGAACCCCATCCCGCCGATCAAAACCGGGCCGAGAAAAGACAAATCCGCCTCCAAGCTCTACGAGCGCCGGAACAGCCTTAAGAACTTCAAGATCAGCCCGTTGGGACCCGGGCTGGTCAACACCAGGCCCGGATACCTGTCCGGGTACTCCGGCTCGCCCCGGCCCGGAACCCCGGAAATTCTTTCCCCGAGTATTCTTGATTTCCCGTCGCTGGTGCTCAGCCCCGTCACGCCCCTCATACCCGATCCGTTCAACCGCGGCGGCGCCGCCAGCAACAACCTCGACACGGCGGCGGAGGACAAGGCAATTAAAGAAAAAGGGTTCTACTTGCACCCGTCTCCGGCGAATACCCCGAGGGATTCGGAGCCCCGACTCCTGCCCCTGTTTCCGGTTACTTCACCTCGGGTTGCGGGCTCATCTGCTGCTGATTCTTGAGTGAGTTTTATTTTTTATTTTTATTTTTATTTTTTAAAAAATTAAATTTTTTTTTTGGGTAGTTGTGTTTTAAATTTTAATTTATCATATGTAACATTTATATATATATATATATATATATATGTTAAACCACATAGATATATGATTTGGGGATTGTTGAGGCAACTGTGTTGTTAATTGTTATATCATAAAACGCTTTGTAATACTCAAATTTGGAGAAAAGAACCCCCCCAAAAAAAAATCCATATTTGCTTCAAATTATGGATCGATTTTGATATCTATCATTAAATTATTTGACTTATATATTTGTGCATTTTAGAATGTTTGAATATATATTTTTCTTTAGTTGCGTGCATTAATGGAATATTTGGGCATAAAATAAAATAAAATAAAAAATGATACTTTGAGAAGTGCCCATGAGCAAACAGTGTGGGGAAAAAAGGGTCTTTTTTTTCTAAGTGGGGTTAGCAAATATGATTAGCTGTCAATGGAAGAGTAAAAGGAGGGGCAAGGAATCTTGACTCTTTTCTTTTTTGGTTATTTACGTATATATCTTATGCTACAGTCGAAATATATTTTATTGGGCACTACAATTATATAATTTGGTGAATTTAAAAATATAAAAATACTCTTATAAGGTTAAATTCTTGACTTTCGTGTCTTCGGGTAGTAGTGGAGTCGCATATAGTTCAGTGGGTGCGTATACATTCTTTGATTTTAAAATTACACGACATATATAGTTAAATTTGAATGATCAATCTAGTTTTCGTTTAATACTTTTTTTTTTTATCATATCTTTTTGTTTGCTCTTCTATATACTCTACGATTTTGAATGGTTCTTCGTTGCTCACCCAATTTCTAAAAGTTGGTTTAATCAACCTGGAGATATCAAAAGACAAAAAAAGAGGGGATTTTTGTATTCCGTCCAAAAAAAGAGAGAAATGTGCATGTGCTTGAAACAATTACCAAATAACTATTTTACGCTTTTGAGCTCACATAAAACCTTTGATTATTATGCCTTGGTGGTCTCCATATTGGTAATCCTTCATTTCATCCCTGATTTTTTTTTCAAATTTAATTATTTGTATTGTTGGTCTAAATCCGAGGTCTTGGCTCCGCCATTGTGTTTTGGGCGCACTATCTTTTCGTCTGCTGTTGCATTTCATGGATATACACTAAGTGTGTATAATTAAAAGTTTGTTTTTTCAGTCGCTAACAAACTATATTACTTCTCAATAGTTTCAAGAAAATATTGCATTTTTGTGCAAAAAATTCACTGTGATTGTTGTTAGATTCGAACTATTATTTTCCTTACAATGTCTCCTCGGATGCTTGTTTTTTCACTTCTATTAATGTTGTACAACGGCTAGTTGAGATTCAATGCTATTTATGGTCCATTGTGCACTTTTGGAGCAACATTTAATTTGCAGTACTCTCTTTTTTTTCTTTCACAATTTGACTTTTCAATTAGGTGTTAGTTTTATTCCATTTGATTTAATAATTATCAGTTTTATTCCATTTGATTTAATAATTATCATGTGTTTCCGAGTCACATAATGAGAAAAAAAAAGTATCAAATAAATAAAAGATGCAAGTATTTGAAAGTTGTCACCTTGAAAGAGTCCTTTTCTGGCATTCAACTCGAATTAATTGCTAGTTATGGAGTCAATTGCCATGCGTTAGAGACCACAGGAACTTCAAATGACACACAGAGACACACAAAGAGATACATATATATATGTGTATATATATATGTATATATATATGTGTAGATAGATAGAGAGAGAGAGAGAGAGAGAGAGAGGGAATGGGACCAAAATGCAGTTGGTGTTTGAAATAGGTTTGGGTACTTTAAATGCAACTTTTGAAAATGCAAGGGTGGGTTTCTTCTTTACGTGTTGTCCCAACACACACTCAATGCTCTTTTTGACCCAAGGAGAGACCTAATGAATGAATAGGGAGAGACATGAGAGTGAAATGTTATGTGGGACTTGTGATGATGATGAAAGCATAGAAATTAAAGAGAGTTGAAAGCAAGAAAAAGCAAGGTGGTGGTTTTGTGGTGTCTGTTTTTATTGTTTTGTTCATGTGCTTATTATATGTGGGCTTCCAGGCTTTCATGTGGGTTCTAGTTTGTTCAACTTTTTTATTTCACATTATATATGTATATAATATATCTATATATATATATTGTGACATGTTACCATCTATTACATATTAATAAATTATATTAATATTTTGGAATAAATATACCATCAGTCATTAATAATTATCAAACACAAAAGAAAAACTATAGTTCAATCATACCCTGTTCGGTAGACTAATATCCAATGACTTGAATTCATAACTTCGTGGTCATGTGGCTTTTGTCATGTCATTAGTTTTCTTTTTTCTTTTTAATATACAATCAACTCGAAGTATCTTATAATTATCAATTGAAACGTTACACACACAGAGATAAAAGGGAGGAGAGAACAAGAAGGTTCAAATCAAGGACCTCATCATATTAGGTTCGAATTCAAGACCTCATTGATATTAGATTTAAAACCCCTTATCATTAGGTTAAAGGCTTCTCGTCAATTTCACTTTACATTTTATTATTAAAAAGTGAACATGTAAATGAATTTTTAATTTTTGTGATAGATACGAGTGAAATTATAATATTAGTGAATGTCATTGATTTGAACAATAAAATATAAAACGGAATAAATAAATAAAAACGGAAGAAATATTTGAAACCCCAACTTGGCTTTTTATGTTTAGTTTCTTTGGATAAGTTCTACTACTATGACTTTTTCAAATTTCAACTAAAGGAATTTAAAAGTTATAAAATTTTTCTTCTATAATTTGCTAGGATCGAGTCCGATTAAAGATATGTATTGTCCAATTAAGTCATCGTAGCCCATCAATTTTTTTGTGAATTTAATTTACGCTATATCATATTATTAGAAGATCATTATTCACAAACACCAGCTTATAATACCTTTAAATAATTGATCAGTTTACTATTTTGATTGAAGCTTGGAATTGAATAATTTAATATGAAAAGAGTAAATATAGAGCCTGTTTTAATGATTTTTTTTAAAGGAGAAGTACTTTTTTTTTTTAGAAAAAAAAAGCTCTTCAAAGTAAAAAAAATTATATTTTGATAGACTTAAAGAAAATAGAAGTTAGAAAAAAATAAAAAAAAAATGCTTTTTGTCTAAATATAACATTGTTTGATTTAAAAAAAATTACTGTAAAAAATATCGCTCAAAAAGTATTGTTTTTTTAAACTAATCCAAAACGGGCTCTTAATATTAAGCCGCCGTATTGTGATTTAACTAAAGTTGATTAAAGCAATTTGCTCTGTTAGATAAAGCAAAATCGCATTCAAGAATGACTACTACTTTTTGACTTTTAACTGGTCCGACTAATCGCGTTTTTTTTGTGGTTCTACTTTTAAAAATTTGTTTGCATTAGTCTTTATCTTTAGGGTTTTCTTTTGATCAACTTAATAAAGCTAGATTTGAAAGTTCAAACTTGCACTTAGTTTTACTGGGCCAGCCCAACTTCTAAGGCCCTGGCCCGCCAATAATACAATTTAAGTCTCTCTCTCTCTCTCTCTCTCTCTCTCTCTCTCTCTCTCATTGACAATTTAGTTGAAGTTTTAGGCCTATTCAAAATATAAATATTGGAATTTCATAAAGTACATCTTAGGCCGTATTGAAATTTATATTTAACAATTTTTATAAATACAATATAATGTTGTCAATAATAACAAGAATATTTGACAAAGTGATAATAATAATTTAATATAAAATATAAGAATCCTCTTTTGTATTAATAAAAATTTGAATCTTATATAAGACTCAAATTGAACAAATTAGAATTGTCTTATTTTTCTCTTTTCAAGTGCAAACAAATTTGAGCCTAATTTTTATAACAAATGCACACAATTCGAACTTGATCTCAAAAATATAAAAAACAAAGTTGAGCCTACAAATCTTTCAAGTCTACTCGTTCGCGGCCAAGATAACTTAGTCTAATGTGCCAGAATGTGTTGGGTCTAGAGCCTTTGGACCTACTTTCACTTAAAAGTCCAATCAAATAATTTCATGGAATTTGGTGAGATATATATATATATATATATATATATATGTCCCAATCAAATAATTTCTCATCATTAATTCATTATTGGCTATTCCATCTCATAATAAAAAATTTAAATAAAACAAGGCCTCGTTTGATTGGTCGGACTGGATTAAACTCCCTCAGCATGGCAAAGTGATACTTCTGTGTATTATTATGATTAAACCCCCTTTTTGATTCGTCACTATCAATTCAATTATTCTAATCTCCTACATCTTTTTTTGCTGTTTGTTTTTGTGTATGCTATGAGATCGGTCTAACAGCAACGCCCCTCAAATCAAAAATTTGGATCCAACGACCATAAAATACCCTTCCCCAGAGTTTGAATAATGGGGCAATACATATGTTCAGTCCACGTGAGTCATAGATTCCCGAATTTCACTTCATTTTTGGATAACAAATCAAGCACGGTACTATGTGTGGACTACGATGCGTGTTACCAAACGAAGCCCTAAAAAATACCGTATGATGAAGAATATACTAGCTTCATTTAATTATGAGGATTGGATTCAATCCCCATAAAAAATGTGTTTACGGGCCGTATTTTGATAGGTGGGCTCCCAACTTGATTTTCCAATTTGCATAGCCTACAAGTATATATTATGAATTGATGTATAAGTTTGTTTCATGATTTTGGATTGTACTCAATTGGAATGTAGTGTTCTACCCTTCATTTAAATGATGAAAAAGATAGACAAAAATGGACAAAAAAGTAAAAAGTAAATAGATGATTATTGTCTTCCACCCACTAAACCCAACTATCATAATAACACTCCCAATGAGATTGAATACGACTCAAAAATCAAAATCATGTATTCAGAAAATGTATTTATGGATTATGTCATTTCAATACACAGTAAGACGATGAATCAAACTTAATTTATCTTCCGTACTATGATGTATATTACATGATATTTCAGTGAATCAAATGAAGACATTATAAACTTCACTGTTGATGTAACTTATTTCTCATATGCACTCTCTTATCTATAAACCCTCATTTGGTATCTTTTTGAAACTTCAACCTCCATTTTTCTTTAAAATTGTTAATCAAAGTAATGTATATTTTTTCGCAAGAGTTTTTTCATAAACTTTAAATACTTTTGAATTCAAAGTTGGTATAAAAATATAAAAATCGGGTTAGCTCAATCATCAATTCGAATTTGAATATCTAAAACAACAATGATAAAATATTAGGGAAAACTACACTTGGACCCCCTGAGGTTCAGTCAAGTTACAGTTAGATCCCCTTAAATATGGAAAATTATACATACATCCCTTGAGATTTGGGTCCGGCTAACCGTGCTAACACCCAAGGAAAAGTTAATGAAATGACTTTATTATGCTTTGTGAGGATGTTAAGAAAAAATAAAAAAATCCCACAATTTAGGTTAAATGTAAAATAACAAGTTTGTCCATTTCATTAATGACAATTATCAATTCCAACAAGTGTATTATTTTTTTTAAAAAAAGGGTAAATTTGAAGTTCTGCTATAATTTTTTGCTTACATAAGAAAATCATGGTGCATCAGTGATTGGAATACGCTACTTGTTAGTCGGACCCAAATATTAAGGAAGGTATGTATAATTTTTCATACCTAAAGGGAAAGCTATAATTTGACTGAACCTCAGGGGGTCTAAATGTAATCTTTCCTAAAATTTATACTGAAATTACAAACTTTATCGTAAATCAAATAATCAAAAACTATCTTTAGTTAAAAGCGTTCTAAATCAATGCCAAAAAATTCTCATCTCACTAATAATTGAACTCAAATAAGGGGGAAAAAATGGTCAATGTGTACACTAATTCGACACAAATCACAATCTTGTTAGTAGTTACCCAATCTAGTCAATAACCAAGAACAAAAAATTTGACTTTTTTGCTTGAAGTTTTAAAACTCGTCCGAGTCTTTGTTTAATGTTTATTCACAATTTGGCCCCACCAAACCCAAGTAATCGCCACGTACCAATCATTTAATACCAGCCTTGTACCAAAAATCATTACTCAGCAGCAATTTTTCCATAATATTTTAATGGTGAAATTATATGGTACATCATCATTTTTGAGACAAAGATGCAATCGGTCTATCCAGCCGCTGCATCATAAATATCTCTTGATACATCGGGAAGATATTGATCAAAAGATAAGATAAAGACGTTTGGAAAGAGGCGCATGAGTAGACGATCTCTTTTTGTCCCTACCTATTAAATTTATTGATTTAATAATTGTTGAATCAGACCAAATCAATAACCTAACACCAACCACATTGGCCCATTTGTGGGCCATTTTTGTTTATTTGACTAGCAATTGATTTTTTTAATTTTTGTTTTGTATGATCTTATCGTAGCACAAGGTGGTTGAGTTGTGTGCCGTATGTATGATGTATATTTAGTAAAATTCATATAAAAACATTGTTACTATTTATCAATTGGTGCAATTTTTGCAGTGGAACTTTCCCTAATTAATTATTGTTGTCCATTCAATTTCAAACAGACCGTGAAACCCACCAGCCCACCACCATCTTTAAAAGACCGTTAAATATTATTATTTTCAATGTTTCACTTTTGAAAATAAAAGAAAAACGATCATTAATTTGGACTGTAAATTGCTAAGTATTAGATAATGGCTTATAGCCGATGAGCCTTTGGCCCAATAGTATGGGGGAGGCCTCGTGGTTTCCAATGATTTGGGTATTAGTCTGTCAAATAGTAATGTATAATAAATGGTATAATAGTTTTTTTTTATTTGATAATTATTGGTGATTGATGTAATAGTTTGAACTTTATTCGAAAATATTGATATTGATGTAATTGATTGATATGTAATGGACTGTTCCCTATCAAAATAATAATAACTGCTTATAATTTTTTGGGCAAATTACATCTATAATCTTTGAAACATATAGTGTAATTACAAATTAATCTTTATAAAATTACAAATACCTCTTGAAGGTTAGGGCATTCTTGTAAATATAAAAGAGATAGAAATCGCTCAATTAATTTTGTGATTACATCAATTTTTTCGAAGTAATTTCACTTTATATTATTACAACTACCACTTGACATCCTCATATATAATTTATCATTACCACTACTTTGTTTTTCTTTTTTTTTTTTTAAATTGACTTTATATATAACTTTTATAGTTTAAACCAATCAATATCATGCTAATGTCATATCAAAATCACATTTTATAAAACACTAAAAATATAACTCAGAATTACGTCTCACTTAGATGAACAGTGAATTTTGTACATCTGATATGTGCATTAGGTTTGTCATTTTTAAAATCATATAAACTAGTTTATAATTACACCTTATTGTAATGAGTAGACATAATTTGTCCCTTTTTTTTGGGTTTAAAGTACATCACATTTCTCTTTTTGTCGAAGAGGTTTTATATTCAAATTCTACACTAATAATAATAATAATAATAATAATAATAAAGAATGATACTATGATATTAAACTTTTACAGAGAATTGCACATGTCCCCTCTCAAACTTGACAGGTATCTGCACTCTTTTGTTAAAAACTCAACGAAAGTCTTCTAATAGAGCAACAATCGGTTTAGTGTAGATATGTAAATTTCGACATTATCTTATGTTGGATGGGGTCAATTTAATTTAATTTAATTCACATCTGGAAGATAGCGGCGGAATGTTCACATTATACAAAAGCCCAAAACAAAGTCATTGTAAGTAATAATGGACTCGTACACTATATTCTAGACATGTGAAAGCTACTATTATTACAAACCGTAACGATCTCACATCTTTTATTACATAATTATACTGTATTTATCAATGAACAACACATATATTTATAGACAATTGAGATAAAAAACAGTCTTTAAAATTTTTCAAGTCATAAGTTTTTATTTATTTATTTATACTGCTCATCGATATATGTAACGTGTACTGATACATGCAAAATAAAAATATAGCATGACTATGTAATATAAGATCCAAAATGATTTTACGATTATCTAATTATGAATTTTTAAGAAAAAAAAAAAGAAAAATCTAGATAGGATTGAGTGCATTAGATGTACTTGTTATAACAATAAATTTATAATTAATACTAATCAATGGCTAAATCATGAAGTTTTGAATTTAAGTTGGGTACGTGTTTATTGTTTAACTACTATTTTGTGTTGAGTAGCCCTTCGTATGCACCATGCATTAAGCTACGTATAAATAGTCATAATTATAAATATTAATTATTGCCGCCGCTGAAATGTATTTTTAGAAAATAAATGTAACTATCACTCAATAAAAATCATTAATCGCAACACAAAGATATTGCTACTTAATAAATTTATTTCATTATCTATACTATTATAAAAAGAAAGTCATTTTTATTTCACAAATAGCGGTTATTTGTGTGATTTTACAAAATTTGCTCTTTAATTTTTTGTGGAATAAATAGAGAAATGTAAAAACGTGGTTAAAATTGATTCAATTCGGATATCAAATTTTTATGTACTAATTTTACCTTTTTAATTAGTAAACATATGCAATAAATAAGCAAATAAAAATATCAATATCGTAATATTACATGCAATTTAAAAAATTCATGTTCTCAACCCACGAACCATTTTCTCTAATTACAATTACTTGATTTTTTTTCTTTTTCTTTTTATTCTTTATCATATAATTATTTTATTTTTAAATCATTATAATTTAATAAATTATTTCAAATAATTTTTAAAAAAGTATTCTTATAAAAGAAATTTAATAATATTTTTATATTTTCATCCTAACGAAAAAAATTTAAGTATTAAATTAAAATATATATTTTTTATATTTTATACATATGTAGAGTGTGCGGTATTGTTAATAAAAAAAAAAAAATTGCCAAGACTTCTAGCCGGTGACATGTACAATTTAGTCAACTTTTAATATAAAGATTAAGACCGTATTGGTTTTAATAAATAGAATTATTACACCTAAAAAAAATAAATTATTTAATCAAAGTAGCGTGTTACAAAAAGGAGTTGAAATCTATTAGAGGGGATTAGCTTGGATTACAAGTGATTCCCCAAATAATTACAAATCTTTTGACTTATAAAATTGCCATGATGCGTCTGTAAAATGGAAAAAAAAAAAAATAATAATTACATTTTTGAAAATAAAACCTTAAAATAATTATTAAATGCTCATATTACTTCAGTCCAAGAGTCCAAGTAAAATTAGTATTCTATTAAGTTTACCTTTTTTTCTTAAATTTGTATTAAGAAATTAATTAAAGAAAAGAAAAGAAATTACTTAAGTTAGTTAGTGTATGATGCTTTTTAGTTGCAAATAGATTGTTAATATTTACATTATTTTTTAAATCTAAATAGATGATAATGGATTCATTAACGTGGCATATTTAGTATTTACCAAAAATAAATAAATAAATAGATAAATGGGAAGTGGTCTGAAGGACAGGGCAAGACTAAAATCTTTCTTGGACTTGATTATCCAACATCCATCTCCCTCGCTCCCTCTCTCTCTCTCTCTCTCTCTCTCTCTCTCTCTCTTTTGTCTGTTTCAGTTGCTAGAATACGCTATGCGCACAGATTAAGCCCAAGTTCTCCTTTGGCAGTTTTGAGTCTTTCTGTGCCTTTTTCTCTCTCTAAAAAGTGTATCTTTGTTCCTTTAACTGTCCTGAAAATCTTGAGGGGCTCGCTGTTTTCTAGTCTCTGCAATTTCTTGAGGTACTCTGTTTCTTGTGCTTGACTGCTTTTATTTATTTATTTTTTTTTCTGAATCCTGGGGTTTTCATGTTTTTGAAGTTACACTAAAATTTATTTTGTTCTACTTGTGTTTTTGAAATTACAACCATATTTCAGAGTTCAGTATTTTACAGGGTACTAAGGTGGCTATGATGGTGATGATCGGGTCAATTTTTTGTTATTCAGGGTTTTGTGTGGCTTTTTATTTGGTTCTTTGTTCAGCAATTTTGAGTTCTTTTGCTGCTTGTGTTCATTATGAAACTCAGGTTTTAGCAGCTCATATAGCTATCACATACAATTTTTACCGTGATCTGTTAAAAAGTTCTTATTGGTTATGGTTCTCTATGGGCTTTGATAAAAAAGGTTAAAATCATATCTATTGCAATTCCCGGATGCAAAGTACCCTTTTTTGTTGAACAGTGATGAGTCTGAATAGGGGTTTGTTTGTGTGTGTGTGTGTGTGTTCTATTTGAAGTCAATCCTTTTACCATCTCCACAATACTTAGTGTCTCAATCAATTTCTTTAACGATTGATTTACAGATAAAACTGTTTATGTTCTGTACAACATGGAACAGCAGAAGTCTTTACATGAGGTAATTTTATTGATGCTGCTCATTTGCACATTCTTCTATTAAATGAAAGATCATTAATCTCTAACATTTTGTGTCGTAGGTTGTTAATACTGAAAAACAGATGTTATCGTTAATCTACTCTAAGGGCATTCTACACGAAGATGTTCTAGAATTATACCGCAGGATCCGGTCCGTATATGAGAAGAATTTGTTGAATAGCAATCAGACAGTTGAGCATCAAGAAGTCGAGTTTCATCTGTGGAAGCTACATTACGAGCTCATCGATGAATTTCGTAAAAAAATCAAGAAACAATCTTTTAATTCAGAATACACGGAAAAAAGTAATATTAAGAGCAACAATGATAAGGGCTTGGAGGGATTCAAGTCATTTTTATCTGAAGCAATTGAGTTCTATAAGAGTTTGATTGCAAACCTCAGGAAATGTTGTGGACTTCCTTCAGAAATATTTCTCGATAATAAGGATCATAGCCCGTCCTCTTTGGAGCCCACCAAGTTGCATGTGTGCCGACATACGTGCCATCGCCTGTTAGTTTGTCTTGGTGATCTTGCTAGATATACTGAGATTGTCAAGAAACCTGATGCATCTGAGTGGTCAACTGCAGCTATGTACTATCTAGAGGCCGCTCGAACATGGCCAGATAGTGGAAATCCCCATAATCAGGTCTATATTTTTGCCTTTAATATATAGGCTGATACAAAATTATCCCATTTACACCATTATGTGGTTTGAATATCTAAACCTTTGAGCATATATGTGCACAGTTGGCTTTATTGGCAACGTATGTTGGTGATGCTTTTCTTGCATTATACCATTGTGTGCGGAGTTTAGCGGTCAAGGAGCCTTTTCCTGATGCCTGGAGAAACATTATGTTGCTTTTTGAGGAGGTAAAATTTCTTGTAGTCTTTTTTCTAGCGATTGAACTAGAAAATTTCATGCTGAGGCGAGGTCAAATTTCTATAAAATATAAAATATAAAAGGTATTGGTATTATTTGTCTGGGGATGGTGGCAGTGGTTGCCCCTTTACCCTCTCCACTCCGCTCCCATTCCCAATGCCTTGTCCTTTAGTAAAAGGATTTTACGAACAAATCTCGTACAAGTTGCTCGCAATGTTTTTCTTTTCTTCTTTTCCCTGTATCTATTTCATTTTTCTTGATTGGGATGGGATGTTATTTGATCTTGGTAGCACCTATCGACTGTATCATTGTGGATTTGCAGAACAGGTCTACTAAGTTGCCATCACTTTCGAGTCAGACGCAGTTTGACTTCTTAAATCCTTCCAAAAGAAGTTACAATATGCAGAACACAAACCGTGAAGAGAATAGTTCTCAAGATAACTGCAAACAAGAAAACTTGGACAACTTTTCTACTGAAAAGTTCGATTTATGGCCCATTCTTGTTAGAACCATAAGCATCCTTTTAATAAGATCAAGGTACGTGTTATGGCACATTATTATTACAAAGTACAAACCGATAACGACATTAACTATGTATTATGATATGCAATTGTTGTTCGTGCAATGCAGTTTGGAGGATTTCCCAAGCACTCTAGCTTCAGCCTTGCACAGTTTAGAAGCTATGTTGGCAGTGGATGATACACAATTGGCAGTCACTTTAGCATCATACCAGCACATGGATTCATCAAGAAGAGGCCCTTACCGTGCAATTCAACTCGTTTCAATATTCATCTTCATCGCCCATAGCCTGACTGAGGGCCCACAACAAGACGAATCTACAGGAGAAGATCGTGATCAGAAACAACATGCTGAGCTGGCATTTGCCGCTATATTCATTTTTATGGGCCGCATTACAGAGAGATGCTGCCTGAGGGGTGATGAGACGAAAAGTTGCCCGCTGTTGCCTGGTGTGCTAGTGTTTTCTGAGTGGCTAGTGGGAGCACTTGATATGATCAAAGGATATGATACAGATCCAAGGGTCAAGAATGCTTTGTCTTACTATTTTGCTGCTTTGGCTAATCTCTCGAATCGGATTGAGCAAAACCAGGATAAAACAGCTTTAATATATCATACAGCTCTTTGGGAAGATCATGAGTTGAGGGGTCTCCATCCACTACTTCGCGTCCACGAAACTCTGGATTTTACCACTTATCCGGACTGCATGCATGATTATCGGAGCAGAAATCAATGTCGTGTGCAACGGATGATTCATGCTGCAAGAAAAATTACCGACATGTCCAAAAGTAAACCTTTGTCAAAGGAAATTGAATCAAATTCTTGTCTGAAAAGTCAACCTACACCGGATGAGGAAGAAGTCATTCTCTTCAAGCCCATCACAAGACGGAACTCGGCCCCACTTTATATTTCTAAACCTAATAAAGAGGATCCAGTTTGTTCCGAAGGGGGCCCGCAGGTACAAAAGACACTTGCTGATCATTTAAGACGCGCCACATCATTGTCCTCCACAGGTCAGAACACTGAGGATAACGACTCGTTCAGCTTCTGCTCCACTGCATCCAACTCCGGACACAACAGGCCATTCAAACAAAATGAAATAAAGGACTCAATCACGCACCACGCAGGCCCACCCTCTCTCAGCGCATGGGTCCCACGCTCCAACGAGCATGGGACGAGTGATTTCAACAAACAGAAACTGAGCCCGATTGATGAAACATCTTCCACGTCATTCTCGGACCTCTCTATCAACAAAACCAAGGATGCTAACGTGGCGACGGGCGACATTTCAACAATAGTGCACAAACCTGCTACTCCAACACCTTCGGCACCGTTGTTACCCGATGATGCAGTTTGGTTGAGGTCTAATTCATTAATTTCGCCCGAGTACAAGGGCGTTTTGGGGAACGATTCTGCAGACGGCATTCTTGGTGCACCGCCAATCAGTGGCTACACTGGCTGGTCTGCAGTCCGTCCACCAATCGGATATGTTGATGGGTACCCTCCATCCCCACCTTTGGGCATGATGAGCTCTTCTGAATGGCTCTATCACTACAGAAACGGTCAGAACATGCTTCATTTCAACGCACCGGCCATAGGAAACTATCACCCGAACGAGCTCTCTAGCTTCGATTTATGCGATCAATGGGGTAATCATTTGGTTTCAAATCCTATGCTTTATTTGGGGAGTGCTCCACAATACTACCCAAGTTCTTCTTCTTCTCTTGTTTATGGGGCTGAAGAGCCAAAGAGGGATAAGTATTTTCTTGGTTATCAAAGGCCATTTCCTTATGTGTGTGGTGTTGGTATGGAGTTGAGCTCTGAGCAGCCATCATTGTTGCAGTATCTTAAAGAGAAAGAGAGGCAGTTGCAGCCTGGCTCACAACTAAGGGGTCCTCCTTTTATGGGAAGCTGAGTACAATATATATATATATATATGTACTCACACTCAGTAATTTAAAAAATGTGCAATTTACAGATCGTTGTTTCTTTTTAACTTGTTGAAATGGTTGCAAATGTATTTTTCTTGAAGGTGTTTTTGGATTTTGATGTTGTGTGTATGGGATTCAACAATGATTTGTACACTGTAAATATGAAAATTAGAGGATTAAAGTTGTTCTGAATATTCTCTTGAGATTAGTGTGCAAATTGCTATTTCTGGTGTTTGGTTTACATTTTTGAAATCTAGTTTAAGAAAAATTATAAGTCTTTTCTACCATCGAATTTTGTTTTATAGGAATCGCCTTACGATCAACTTTTGTCTTACCATTGATACCATAAAAAATTGACAAAAATGTGGGGGGTTCCTGTAATTATGCTAACCTGAATGGGTATAAATGTATTTAAATCTAATATTAAGGGGTTGTAGGTGTAATTATACCAAATGAATATCAGAAAATAGTTATATACAATGGAGCGTCTGGCTAAGTTGATTAACATTGTTTATCATTATGGAAAAAAAAAAAATTGCTAATTGATTACTGGGCCGGGCCAATACCTTTGTCGATCAAAATTGACGGGCCATAAATCCGTGTTTCTTAATTTTTTCGGTCCAATCAGTCTCTCTCTCTCTCTCTGTGTCACACACACACACACACACACACACATACACGCACACGCACGCACGCACAAAATATTCTCATCAAAGATCAAAATCCCCCAAAAATGGAGGCTGGGCCGTCGAGTAAGGAACGTTGCTCCTCTGCTGAAGCAGTCATGCTCGGAGCCCTAGCTCCTGGAGTCAACGTTTGTACAAATTCTCTCTCATATGCAACATTAATTTCGTCAAGATTCAAGATTTTCTATATATTTCAGCCTTTTTTTTTTTACACAAAACCCTGATCTTTAGCAGCTAAAATTTCAGGGCCCAACTTGGAATACACTAAAATTTGCGTTTCTTTTGCTGGGCGTGTGTCTCGCTGCGATGCTGGGCTTGGCCTTCTCCTTTAGCGACTCTTCTTTGATTTTCCATGTCGCTTTTCTAGTTCTCATCGCGGCCACCCTCTTCTTGCTTCTTAGCAGGTACTCAAATCTTGATTCATTCTTCTTAATTATTAGTATGAGTTATATATATATATATATATATATATATATATATATATATATATATATAGGGGGTGGGGTGGGGTTGAGTGGTTATCTACTTTTTTCTGCCCCTATGCTATGTGTTTTGTATTGATGATTTTTAGGTTATTATTCATTTTCTTGGTTTGGTATGGTGGATCCTATTTGATGCATATATATTGTACTTTAATTATTGGAAGTTGTACCTTGTGGGCTAATGGGGCTTCTATCACATTGCCAGAAACAATTTAGGTTCAATTTCTTGTTTGCCCTCCAAAATCTGAAGTGTTTGAAAGCATTTATTCAAAGAACCAATTGTATTTATGCAGTTGCTTTTTTTGTCTTGCTTGTCTTGGTTCCAAAATGGCAGTGTGTGAACTGTGTGTAGCTCAAATTATTCACATACTACATGTGGCAAGATTTTTTTTTCTCATTGGATTTTGTTCTTCTCATAAGCTTTGCTCTCACTATTATTCGCCAATTTGGACAAGATTTAAACTATCTTGATTGAAACAAGAAGAATTGTATTATCACCAAAGTTAGACATTGTATGTGTTGAATGATTTAGAATATGTAGCTCAAATTAGTCACATACTACGTTTGGCGAGATTGTTAATCTCGTTGGATTTTGTTCGTCTCATAAACTTTACTCTCACCAGTCTCATAAACTTTACTCTCATTATTATTGCAGATTAGGACAAGATTTAAACAATCTTGATCGGAACAAGAAAAATTGTACGTTATGAATACCTATCATCATCAAAGTTAAGAGATTGTATGTGTCGAATGATTTAGATTGTCAAAATGATGTCTAGTTTGCCACTTACAACCCGTATTACTTAATCTGTTTGAAATCAAAGACTGTGTTCACGATCAATATTTTTTATCCTGATAGTTTGTTTTCTATATTTTCTAGCTTCCTTGCAGAGACTGGCCTTGTATCGGTCGAACATCAAATGAAGGAGATGGGCTTAGGACCAAAAGGTGTTGATGGTGATACAAGCAAGAAGAGCAATTGAGTCGAATTTCAATTCATTTATCATACAATGAAGATCACTAACAAATCATTTGGAAGTGGGAACACGAAATATATACATCTCCCGATCAAGGGTTGAAAATGTCAAATATCGATAACCGTAGATGATCAACTGAAGTTCTCCCCGTCCATTGTTCCGCATTCTTCGCCTTCATCAGTCTTCCTTTGGCTCCTTCTTCTTGGACTTTCCCTTTTTGCCCCTGATGAAGCAGAAACACGAGCACCACGGTAATTGCAACAAGAACTTCATTTTCTTCTTCTTCGTCTAACTTCTTGTTGATGATTTGTTTGTTTCAACTTTAGAACTGCACTTATAGAGGACGAGAGCTTGCGCTTTCGGTACTATTTTGCCCCTAGGATGAATGTATGGTGATTCTATTCTTTCTGGATAAAAAAGATGCTTAACTTGTCCTGCTCAAGATCAATACCTCTTCAATATCTTTTGTTCTTTATATGCTGGAAAAGTTGCTTTTTTGGCATAATGGAAAAGTTGTTGAAACAAGTTGAAATAAGAGCCCGTTTGGATCAACTCTTTACCAAAAGAGAAGTACTCTTAACAAAAAAATTGCGTTCTGTTGAGCAGAAGCCCAAGTGGATTTTTGTTTTCGGATATATTATGAATACTTTCAAAAAATGGCTCTCTTTATAAGTTATTCTAAGTTGATTCAAACAAAAATACTTTAAATTACTGCATTGCAAACACAAAATTCTTTAGCTTAAGAAAATAAATTATTCAATAAATATTACGGATTGGGTAACACTTTCGTGTGTTTTTTTTAAATCCTGGACTCTGGGGCTTGTGTGGGCCTAGGTGGACGGCACCACATAGCCCATGTAACCATGGGGTATTGGGCCAGATTGAACCATGGATCTTGTTTTAATAGTAATAAACGAAATTAACAAATTAATCTTTTAATCGGAAGTAAACAATATTAACAAATTAATCTATTCAGTACTAACATGAATTTTGTGGATATGAATACAATTATCTTTAAAAATTAAGGAAAATTATGATTTAATCCCTTTAATCATAATTTTCCCTAAAAATTTCTGTGGCGTTAGTGGATATCGATATCTTTCTCTAACTCGTAATTAAAGCCACAAACAAAAATGGAATTTGATATAAAATATCATGTGATGCCTATTATTTAAAACATATTGAGTGATAAAAAAAAATATTTATTTTGCCACAACAATAATTAATACAAATTTAATAATGATAAAAATTGCAATTAGGTTGTGATTACTGATACAATAATTTTTTGTGTAGCTAATTATCAAAATATTAAACAATACTATGGGAAAACAAAGTAGTTGTTACGTAATGAATATTATTTGACTAAATAAAAATATTATTATTTAATATATATATATATATATATATATATGTTGTTGCTGATAATTTTTTATTATAAATATTATACTTTTTTTTTAAAGTGCTGATACCTAGCAAATTTCATGACTAGAGATTCATTTAATTTGATAATTATGGGAACTAATATTTAGAAAAATCTATCTTGGTTACTGACTCCTAATTCACGACTTGCCTATTTAAATCCAATTCATAGTGAATCTTTGAGACTGATTTTTCATAACTTTCGACAATTCTATAAATTAATTAATTAATTATGTTTTTATGGATCATGAATGTATTTAATCATTTTGAATTCAAGACATTGTTACTCGAATCTAATTATGTAATATTTTTATTTATTCATTTAAAAATTTAATACATTATTACTGAAATCTAATTCTCAAAATCTCATATTCGAATTTAAGACGTTCTTACTCAAATCCAACGTAGCTCGAACAATAAATTTATAATTGTAGGTACATAGATTTCAACGCCATGGGCACTTACTTATATTTAGGAAAAATAATCCAAAACTGATTTTTGTAACGAATGAATTGTTCATCAATCACTGTTCATATATAAGTCTTAGTCATAAAACAAGAATTTATTATACTACTCTCGAATTCAACTTGAATTGTTCATCAATCACTGTTCATATATAAGTCTTAGTCAGTTATAAGGTGGAAGCCACATGGTACTATTGGCTCGAATTCTACTAAATATCGTGTTGGATAATAATTTATTGTATTTGATAATTGATAAAAATAGTATAACAGCATGCACTTGACTTGAAATACTAATAAATCGATTGAAATGTATTCCATCGCTTGTTATGTATGCGCGCACGCACGCACACACACACATATAACATAACGTATTTGTCATGTAATTAACTTTAATTCAAGTCTACCCCCTTTGAACTATAATTTTTGTTCACCATATAAATGTTACAATTTACATTCTCAAAATATTGGATTACACGCATTGTATTGTTGTGACAAATGTTTGTATATATATATACATGTATATATATGTATATTTATGCGTGTATATATAATGTAGCCGTTGCATGATTAATTTTGGTTCTGCCGAGCTGGATTGAACTAGAATACTTGTTAAATTTTGCATCCTCAAAACACCATATTACATGCATTGTATTGTTCGTAATATATATTACATACATAATTCAATTAAATTCGATTTGAATTGGATTATTTTTTTGCCATAATTAATAAAATTTTGCATCCTCGAAATACCATATTACATTCATCGTATTGTTGTAATATATATATATATATACATAGATTATGGAATAAATTTATATTGTCCCATTTTCAACCACAATTTCAGGCATTGGCAAAGCCAGTTCATTTGCTTTGTTTGTTTTATTGTGAAAAAAGTATTTCTTTGTGGTTCAATTCGTCTTTACAGATAAATTTGAATTGTTTTCTTTTTCTTTGTTTTTTTTTTTTGCCACATTCATTAATCGAACATTGTTAGTTGAATATTTACTGGTAATAGTCGGGTACACTCAGTATGTGTATAATATAAAAATAAAATATAATTCAATTACATCCTTAAATATTAATAATATAAAATTATAAATATTTATTAAGTATATGACACGTGAAAAAACAATTTAAAGTACGATCAAATTATATTAATAAATAAAAGAAAGAGAAAGCTAAAGAACACCAATGGAGATTCAAAAGGAGAGAGAGAAGATCAATTTGTAGACTAAAAATAACAAAAGAAACTAAACAATTGCTTAGAAATAGTACGGATAATAGATATTAGCTTACTTTGTGATATGTTTATATGATAATCTCACAATTATTGAAAGCAATAGTGGCAATAATAATGAATAAAATAAAATAATAATGGGAATATATATATATATATATATGTATTGTTGATACAATCATTTACTTCAATATTGCTAAATAAAAAACAAATTAGTTATTATAATTGATGATCATAAATATCAAATATACTAAAGAAATTACAAAAAAATGATTATATAATAAAAATAAATTAATAAATAATTATAATAATATCCGTATTTATAAAAAATCAAACCTACAACCTAAACATTACGGGAATATTAAGTTGAAAAATCAGAACCAAGAGAGTCAAACCATTGTCAAATGATAAATATCTAGGGGTCAACCCAGAAGTATCTAAAAGTACAGGGGCCAAAACGCAATTCGTGTAATATTAGAATTAGAAGCACCGTCTCTGCTTTTCCACAAGCAAAAATCTGGAGATTAAAAAAAGAAGAAATCCCGGAGACTGGGCCGGGACTCTCTCTCTCTCACTAAAATCTTGTTTCTCTCTCTAATTTGCTGTCTTTTTCTTGCATAGTAAATACAGGAGTGCTTTTTATAATCCGATTATTGTAATTTTTCTCACCCTTTGCTTGTTTTTATACCATTCTGCATGGCTTTGGCACCAACTTCCCTTCACACACCCACCAAAACACACACACACACACACACATACACACTCACTTTTGCTCCCAAAATCCTCACATTTTCCTGCTACAAATCAAACGGGTTCTCTTGCTTTTTCTTTCATTTTAAAGAATCAAAGATTTTCGGAACCCCGTTTTGTGTTTCTTGTTCCTGGGCTTGCTTTGTTTCTTCTGTTTTTGTGAAGCCAGGGATTTGATTTGTGTCACCACCATGGGAGATAACTGGGATCCTCAGAAGATGTGTGTTTTTCAGTTTAAATGTTCAATGCCCATTATATTTATCAATTTTTTTTTTTCTTCAAGAACTATGTACATTCTTGATTTTTCTTGAAGGGTTTTTGTGGGTTCTTGATTTTAGTTTTGCGTTTTTTGATTTGGTTCTCTTGATTGCTTTTTTGCAGGTTGGACTTGTACATTCATGATTACATGGTGAAAAAAAACATGCACACAACTGCTGAGATTTTCGCGAGGGAGGCGGATATTCGTTCAAAATCTGTTCGTAAGTACACTTATTTTGAGAATTTTATTGTTATCTTGAAAATTAATGTATGCATTAATGGAACAAGTAACTAAGCTAGCATTCTTGATTTTGTGGTTTTTGGATCACGTTTGATTCTTTGATTGTTGTGTGTGTGTGTGTATGGGCTTTTATGAGTAACTTTTTGTTGATGGCAAAGTGAATCTCAGTGGCTAAATTGGATTGAGTCTATTTTTTTCTGTTCATCATCTGAAGGAGTTAATTCTATTCAACATTTATTTGTATTCTACTCATTTTACAATTCATAACATCTTTGCCCCCCACCAACACCAACACCAACAGTTATCAACCCTCCGGACGGATTTCTGACTGAGTGGTGGTCTTTGTTGTGGGATATGTACAATTCTAGACTAACAAAGAACATCAGCCACCCAACACAAGCCTCCTCATCAAAGGTAATTCTACACAATTTAACTTTGTCTGAATGCCCTATCATATCCTTATATAAATAATGATGCATTGATTTAATTGTCCATAATTTTTCAGGATCCTCAGAATGCTGGAGGAAGTGGGCCCCAAAACACTCATCTGGCGAATGTTCTGATGACAGATGGGAATTATATGCTACAAAACATCCGTCCAACAATGCCACCTCCAGGACTTCCCAATTTGCAAACAAATGTTGGTCCAACAATAATGCCGAGGCCAGATATGGTTGATTTTCTGGGAACTGTTCTTGCGAAAAGTCCACTCGGACGACCTCCTATTCCAGGAAATAATATGGGACAGCAACAAAGTATTGCAAATATGATGGCTGCGGCTGCAAGAATGCGTGAGCTACAGCCTCCAAGGCCTCCGGGTAACTCACATCTTCTTGATGTTGAGCTGTTAACAAGCATGCTGCCGACTTCAAGCCGTTTAAGGTGATATTCTATCTTCTTTTCTTCTTTTTTTTTTAATTTATTTTTAAACATAAAAAAGGGATAATCACACCATCATATCTACACCCCCAAGGTTTGCATAATTACAGAAACCACCCCTTCCCTGTACTTCTGCGTACAGTTAGACCCCCTATATGATTGATAGCAGGGTGATTTCTATAATTATGCAAATCTCAGGGTGTGTAGGTGTAATTATCTCAAAAAATAGTGTGTGTGTGTGTGTCTGTGAAGGTCTTATATTGTTTGTAATTGCTTTTATATGTTAATCTGCAAGAGCAGGACGCTAATCTGTTCATTTATGTGTCATTCCGTCATGCAGCAATCCGCAGAAGAAAGTTACTAAGAAGCGGCCTGTTATTGTTACTAAAGTAAGCGTACACTTTATACATCTTGAATTGTGCAGGATGATAGCAAAAAACAAAGATGAGAAAAATAAAATATTTTATGTGTTTCTGCAGGGTGACAATATTGGAACTGGTTCAAGGGGAATTACCATTCAAGAGCCAACTCCTCCCGCTCCAAAATCAGCACAACACAACATGGATCCCCCTGCAGATACTGGTTCGTTTTCCTAATCTTCTTTTTAATCTTTCGTATATATGCATCTTATAGTTATTCATGTTAAAGTACTTGCATTCTTTTCCATTGGTTTGTTTATGCGCATATATATATCGTGGAGGATTATTAATCGATTCCAATCTTCTAAAAATTCTTTGGAATTGCCTGAGAAGAATTGTTCTCATATTAGGCTCTTCAGCAAGTTCAAACTCTACATGTTCTGATACCGGCTTCCCTGAATTCAAGAATTTGTGCTGATGCATGAAGTGACATAAGCAGCTAATAATTCTGAAGCTTGGTGTTTAGAAAATCCATATCGACCTTTCTACATTGTATGTAGAATAGGAAATATTCACTCTATTTCTCTCTTCATTGGACGCATGGGATTTCTTTTAATTCAAGTTTGACTCATTTTTGCATTAGTTATGTGGTATCCATTCTGTCTTATAATTCTGGCTGGTGTAGATTGAATTAACCTTCTAAGAGCTAAAACAAGGTAAATAGTGGATAATTTATTGAGAGACTGGTGAAGTGACGGAAAACCTTCAAACATTAAAGTTTGTTGATGGACCTCGCCATTTTTAGCAAGTAAAAGTTTTAATTTAGTGTGGATGAAAACACACTTGGTGAGGCGTTTATGCTGAAAGGATAGTTGTAGGGGTGGCTGACATGAACATACAACTCATGTTGACGTCCGTTTTCTATTTCTATGTATATTATAGAAAGTTCATGTGCTTGGGAGTCCCTAGCTATTCAATTAAACAAGATTTCACCATGACTCGAGTTTTAGTTAGATCAAAACTAAACTAGTTGATTCTCGCCTACCAATCGGCCAACTTATTGCAATATTCACATTTCCTATTGAGATCTCAAGTCTTGAAGTGGGCCCTTCAAGCTATCCATGGCCTCATCGTTTCAAAGAGCCTCAGTCTAATATTTTTGGAATTTATCTGAGAAGTCCATCTAGTTGGTTTCTTTAACCTTCAAGTTTTGAGGGTCTTTTTGGACAGTTATAGTGGCCCATAGGTGCAAGACTTGCCCCAAGATGGTCCATTGGATGGTCAATAGCTCTGCCTTTGGCATTCCTCTCCTTGCGGTTAAGGTCAAGAAGAAGAGTTGTGCGGCGTAAGGGTGAAGACCATAATGTGACCGTGACCATTGAGTAGGATAGAATCTATGCTATACTATAGCACGAAACTCAAAGTTGTTCGTATTTTATCCCAATTTGGCCCAATTAAAACAATTTTCTTCTTTTCCTTCTTAGTTGATAGTCTATTCTTTCAAGTTTAAATTGATAACGAGAAGGATCTCAAATGTCTGAAGACAAAAAGGGACCGTTTTAGATATTTTCAAATAAAGACGCACAGTGTTTTTGGTGCGGCCAGCCAACAAGCTTGATCAAGAACTCTTCATTTTACATTGAAGATGTTTATAGCTTTGCATGGGAATTTCCCTCTCTTTTCATCTTTCAAACAAATCAATAATGGGAAAATGTTAAGTAGGTAGTAACTTTTACTACCTATCCACCCTTTTCAATGTATTTTTCCAAATATATCTTAAACTTTTGCCAAAATAGTTTTTGTTATTGGATCAATATTTCACATCTTTTAGATCACGCATGCACCGAATTAGAAATTGGGGCCAAAGTTTGAAGACATGTTTGAAGTGGTTCGAAAAGATGCCTACGTCCATAGTTGTATTGGAGATGATGTATTTTGGTCCTCTATTATGTTATAAATTACAAGAGTAATGCCCTTATTTATACGAAAAAGGAAATACAGCAACATTAAAAAATGAAACCATCTAACTTAGCAAAGATCGCCAAATCAAACCAACATGTCAACTCAATGAGACTTTCAAGCCAACTCAATGAAGCGCCTAATCAATTCAAATCAGTCCATGTTGTAAATCGATAACGAGTAGGATCTCAAATGTCTCTTTCAAGTGCTTGCAATGAGAAGGATCTCATATGTCACTAGACAAAAAGGGATCTTTTTAGATCTCTTGAAACAAAGTGGGTTGGCACAAGCCAAAATACATGTCATTCATTTTTATATGCCGATGATCTGCAATTCTTGATAAAGTACTTTTCATAGGAAATTCAAGGTTTCTATATTTGTATCAGAATTTCCCCATTTTGTCATCTTTCGAAGAATTCAATGAGGGAAAACTATTCATAAAGGTAGTAGAAATTACTGTCGACCTTTGTTAATTTCTCCAAAGATATTTTAACTTTGTTCGGCAAAGGTGGCTATGTCCATGGTTTCAATGGAGATGGTGGATTTTATTCCTAAGGTATGTTACAAACTACAAGAGTGATACTCGTATTTATATAAAGAAACTAGGCTTCTTTGAAAAAAGATTGTGAAAGACCGCCAATCCAACCTTTGTGCCGACTCTAACAAATCAAACAATTAGACCAAATCAAGCTTTACATCTCTAACATATTTGGCAATTTGTGGATTGTTATGCTGTGAATTTGAAAATTTATGGAGCAAGGAAAGATATGTTTGGTTAACTTATAATCTTGGAATCTTTTTCTCAAACTTCTCTTTTTTGAGCATTGAAGCTTGATCTACACAATCTACTCCATTACGGAGGACTTCAAATGTAATTTAGATGGTTGTTATATACATCATGTCACAAGTATTGTATGAAATCACAAGATAGTGTCACTTGGATATGAGTGACATAGCTTTCTCCAACTTAGAAAAGGTTGATTTTGAAAAGAAGAGACAACAATCTATGAGAATAAATATCTAATGTTGTGACATCCCATTTCAATCTTGAAATAGAATTCTCACTTTATGGTGAGGGGAATGTCAACAACAATGGAGAGAGTGCATATGACTTTTGTCTAGAATCAAATTCAAATGCAACCAAATTCAATGATAATATTCTTAATTCTTAGAATATGTCTGTAGTTGATTAGAGTCGTGGCGCTCCTCACAAGGAACAAAAAACTAATTTGACAATTATAATTGCATGAGAAACCATATTATGTTTTCGGAGTTATTTAAGGCAAAAACAAATTGTTAGAACACATAAATGTTAAATATAAAAAGAATAAGCTGAGAAAGCTTATTATTGCGCCATGCCACCCTAGATATGAAGAAATAGTATGAATTGAGGCAGTATTTTGTAAATAGGTAATTATCATGAATATGTTAACCAATTCTTTACTTTCTGATCTCTTGAAAGTAACAATTTCTTATCTCTAGTGACTTCTGGTAGGCTTTGAATCCTGATAAAGTTTTGATCATCTATCAGTATAAGGAAAGAAAATATCCCTAAGAAATTCTTTGATATTTTCTGGAGTAGATGATTAATTATCTTAGTAAGCGCATCTGTTGTTTCGCTGACCTTTAAATGAAATCCAATTAGAATCACTAAATCAAGCATTCTAACTTGTGATCTAAGTATTTATCTGGTACTAAAAGCTAGGCGTTGGAAAAGTTGCTACTCGAAATTTTAAACACTAATATCAATTTAAGCATTAAAAATCAAGTTAAATTGATTGACACTGGTTTTCTTCTTCAAGAACAATATGTTCTTATACTCAGCTAATTGGCGCTTTTCCTAACTACCGGTTTTACTGTTAAACGAATTCACTCACTTATTTGCTCTAATGCCAATTGTAATGTCAAAAACTTGTCTCCTATTATAGTTGTTAGCAACTCAACAGTTCCATGGTTTGGTAACGAGTGACTACCATATCCAAGCCTGGCACAAGCAAAAATATGGCCTTAATTAGACCAACATGATGAGTTCCCAACGTGAAAGACAACTCATGGTGTGTATAGTTCACTTATATTTATTGGAACAATCTTGCCAATGGCCCAATGGTATCGAAAAAAGTGTGGTGTGCTCTCATTTGAATGCTCGGATTGTTAAATGACCACCTCATCTAAAAGTTTAAGCTGTTAGAGAAAAGAGCCATCAAATATTTATTATCTATAACACGCCCCCACGCATGCAAGCGGACTTTGTTTTGTGTGAAGGTGAAGCCTTGCGCATGAAATTCTTTTCTATAAATAGGTGGTGGTGAGACTGTGTTAAAAGACCACCTTATTTAAAAGTTTAAGCTGTTAGAGAGGAGTCATAAGATATTTATTATTTCTAACCCTTACATTAGGTTCTTTTTCAATGATTAAATCTTTGAACTAAAAATATAACGTTACCACTTTTCATTATGTCTGCGCTTTAACTATTTATAGTAAAACATCATTTATGAAAGGAAATATCACAAACTACATCTCATCCATTGAGCCTCATCCCACAGAAATACTTAGAACAATAAAACACGATTTTTACATCAAATTAGAACAAACAATTTAGTTCAAATTTATACAAGTTCAGACTTAGAACAAAATGTTGTTTATCTACTAAGGCAAGTGATTTAGAGTCTATTTGTATGCGTTATCAATTTTGTGTCCAATGAGCTTATAGGTAGTTCTTGCGCCAAATAGGCTCGTAGAACTAGGTCATGACAAGCGAAGGTAGGCTTGCCTTAACTTTTTGTCAAATCTGCAAATTTATCATGACATGGAATATGTGGAAGTTCTATTAGGAAGATATTAGCTCTCATTATGATGTATAAATCATCTACTTTATACGGAAACTCTCTCTAAATTCATTTTGTAATTCGATCTTTAAGGAAGGAATGAAGTCAACAAAATTCCATCAGAGGGGTGTTCTGTTGGTCAGGCAGTTGTGTCGCCAGTTTCAAATCAAAAGACACAAGGTTCAGCTCCGTCAACTCTTGACTTGGCAGCACAAACATCAGGAAAGCTGATAATAACTGCCCCCGAAAGTTCAACCAAGATGGCAGCTCCCATTCATGTTGATGATGCCTCACTCGAGAAAGATTTACAAGTGAGTCAAGTTTTAAATACTTATGTTCATCCAAAATTGTTGTGCTTCATGAACAAGCGCACCTGCTCCATCAGCTTTCTCAAATCTAACAGAGTGCATTAGGTAGAACATAAGACTACATTGTTTTCCTAGTATCAAACTGGTTCAGAATTTCTCAGTGATAGATGCCTGTTTACCATGGTTGACAAAGTAAAGCATGCGTGGCTTTGCGTGCATATACATTCCAACAATTTTATAAACAATTTACTTTCCTTTGGCTTGTGCACTTTCACTGCTTGGTTTTATATTTTTCATGCTAGCACTTTTCTGTCACATATTTGTTTTTGTGTGTGTGTGCTCATGCTTATATTTGTATGGTGTCAGACCGAGAAACTTGGTTTTATAATTTTCATGCCTGTACTTTTTCTGTCACACGCGCGCGTGTTTGTATGTGTTTATGAACGTGTGTACTCATTCTTATATTTGTATGGTGTTTGACCAAGAAACATATCTCAAAATTTTCCATAGTTTAGTCATGTGTTGCTTTGTTTTTCCCAAAAGGGGGGTTGTTAAGCCTGATAATCTTTATCAATCAGGCCATGGATTACTTCGGAGCTGTATTACAATTTCTTGAAGTTTGTC
Source organism: Petrea volubilis (assembly GCA_026212405.1). Classification (NCBI taxonomy): domain Eukaryota; kingdom Viridiplantae; phylum Streptophyta; class Magnoliopsida; order Lamiales; family Verbenaceae; genus Petrea; species Petrea volubilis. Next base: position 720,964 of record CM047870.1, read on the forward strand.
CGTCCTTAGATTCCTGGTACTTCCTTGATTATTCTGTGTAGTAACACTTTGTTTCTTTGAGTTGTAGACTGGAGAGAACAAGGAAACGAAGAAACCAGTGGATGATGACATTGAATCTTTTTTCACAAAAGATGGATCTCCAGATGAAATTATTGCTTCCTTCGCGCACACTTTAGCACAAACTTCTTCGGCTCAAAATAATATCGAGCAGCAAGGTGACTTTTGCCTTTCATTTTTAATAGAACTCATGTTTGTTAAGTTGTGTATGCATATATCGGTGTTTACAGATTTTATTGCAGGATTTCCATTTCAACAATTTAAAAGTCTCCATCCGACTAAGAACAAGCTTTCGTGTTGCGACTTCTCAACAGAGGGGAAGTTCATAGCTGCTGCTGGCCATGAAAAGCAGGTTATGCAGTTCTATTTTGGATCGTTGTTTTTTAAGCATACAAATATAGTGATAATTCATCCAGTTTCATAAATCATTTTTGCAATAGGTGTTCATTTGGAACTTGAAACAATCAACCAGGCAAACTATCTTTGGCCATTCACAACTTATCACAGACGTCCGTTTTCAGCCAATTTCAAATATTCTTGCAACTTCTTCCTTTGATCGAAGCGTGCACCTATTGGATGCAACCAAGGTGCTAAATCTTTCCCCTAGCTCTTGATTAATTTTCAAATATGCGTTTATTATTTTGTGGATTGGCTCAGTTTTATTCAGAGTACTATCTACAAAACATGATCAAGTACTATTTCATGGCTTTGATAATTTTTAGCCCGGACGACCATTTTTCAACCTTGTCGGGCATCGGGAGCATGTGATGTCGGTGGATTTCCACCCGAGAAAGGCCAATCTTTTGTGCTCTTGTGACAGTAATGATGAGATCAGATTATGGAACACCCAGACATCTGCTTGCTTCCACTCTTTTAAGGTCAGTTTATGTGGATAAATGTCAAAATCTCTCTCTCTCTCTCTCTCTCTCTTAATCTTAATTGCTTTTGCCCCATACTATGTAAAATTTACATGTCTAAAATAGGCAAGGAATCATGCACGTATGTTGGGTGTGGTTGGGGGGGGGGGGGGGTATGCCCGATAAATTATAATTTAGTTCGATGTATACCCATTCAGGTGGCATGAAACTGTTTATTCTGATTTCTATTTTTCAACATCACAACGAATAGGGAGCTAATAGACAGGTTAGGTTCCAACCTCGACAAGGGAACCTTCTGGCTGCCGCCTCAGGCAACATCATCAGTTTGATTGACGTGGAGACCAGCATGATCCAATACCGTTTTGAGGTAAAAACTGGGAAAAACACATCATATGAATCCTATATTCTTGTCTGATTCATTGCATGCATGAATCACATTGGTATTTACTCGTTTCTTTATCTAGGGACATGCTAAGGATGTCCGTTCGATCTGTTGGGATGTCTGCGGCCAGTACCTAGTTTCTATAAGTGAAGACAGCGCACGCATATGGTCGCTTACAGCGGGCGGAAACTGTGTTCATGTGTTGCATTCCCGTGGGAACAGGTTCGCTTCTTGCACGTTCCATCCCGCTTATTCCCAGGTTGTGGCAGTCGGTTCTTACCAGGTACATGCTAAACTGATGGCGATGTAATAAAGTGAAATGTTATGCCTGTTCGACATTGTTTCAAAACATAATTGTTTAATTTTTTTTTATGCAGTCAATTGATATTTGGAACCCGACCATGGGGAAGAGGACTTGGAACTATCGAGCCCACGAAGGCATTGTCTCTGCTCTGGCGAACTCGTCCGAGACGAACGTGATTGCCTCGGTGAGCCATGATCAGTGGATCAAGCTCTGGAAGTAGAGGATAGAGAGCTGTTTTACTGTTGTGGTTATTAGTTGAATATTGATGGTTATTACCATTATTTGTACAAGTGCTTTATTTAGTATTGCTAGAGACAACCATATAAGATACTACAGTAATAGATAGAGGCACATTGATAGTGGTGATTAGTGCCATACATACAACACATACATACATACATACATACACACATATATATATATATATGTGTGTGTGTTCTGATTCAGAAGAAATTATTGTTTGTTGATTGTGAATTTGTTTTTATACTAATAATTTGAACACTTGTATACATGTGCAAATGATATCAAGAATACATATGAAGGAATTCAAATGAATTATGTGCGTACATGCACATAATATCAGTATGTAATGTAAAGCGACGCTAATGTTATAGAAGCGTACTTGTTATCGTCGAACGACGGCGGCTCCGGTGGGGTGAATGTGGTGACTTGCGGAGAGTGACGGCGGAGGTGGTGGTGCAGTTGGGCGGAGAGGGCGGCGCCGCGGGGATCACTGATACTGATAGGGACCACAAAATCTGGTTTCGACTTTTTGATATATATTTGACCTTTGGGCCTCCAAGAACAATGGAAGCCCGATGGGTTAAAATTGAATGGGCCGAATTTTTCAAGTCGATAAGTTTAGTCATCTAAAGATGGGCCTGGGTTTGTTCTCAAGAAAATCTTTTCACCACGTCCAATCGCCTCTGCCACACATCACAAATATACTTTTTCTTATTATTTTTTTAAGAAAAAAACGTTCATATATATATATATATATATTCACAATATTTTTTTCTTCATCTAAGGTATATTAATATTAACATTATTATTTTTTTAAGAGTAATGGAGGGTGTGATTAATTTTATTGAATTAATGTTGACATGTTTAATTAGAACTTATTGAATAATTGTATTGAAAATCTTGATATATTAATTTTATATATTATTTTTTTTTTTGCATGGGCCACTTTGTGTTAAGTTTAATATGAATGACAAAATTTGTTAAATATAAATTAGTATAAAATAATTTGTGTACTATGAAATCCCTCAACTAAGATGCTACAGTAGTTTGTAATATATGCATCATTTCTGTGTTTTGAATTGTGTTTTAGATGAGTGAAATTACATTTTTAACCTTATAAAGTAAAATTTTTGTTTTCAAAATTGACAAGGCGAACCTTCTGTTTTTCTAAACTGGTAAGATGAAATATTCTCTATTTTTAAAAACTTGCAAGGCGAGCCATCTGTTCATCAAAATTGGCATTTGTTAAATGTTATGTAGCCGTCTGATATAAATAAGTGTTGCAAGTGGTGCGTACTCAGTCTAAATGTTATGCTAGATATTCAAGAAATCACCCGTGTTGTACTGTGTTTTTCCATTTATGTGATTTTACATAGTTATTAATTATACACAGTGTGTTATCTCATAAAAAAGAGCTTAATTATGTGATCCATTGAAGAGATTAATTTAATGAGCGCATAAAAATATGTGGAGCATGGGGCAATTATTTTCAAAGTAATATTTTTTTTAGCATTAATGTACAAAATATGGTGTGTGTTTTTTCCAGATTTTTATTAAGATGGAAAATTGGCAAATTAAATTAAAATTGTAAGAAAATGACTCAAGAGACAGTGAGTTAATTTTCAAAAAACATAAGAGGTTTAAGATTAATTTTTAATACGAAAGTTTTTATGATAATTAGGCTTCAAGAGTTTTGTAAATTTAACTCCTTAAATTAGTATACAGACGAAATCGAACTCAATATCTCATACTTTTGCCTTTCTTTTAGAATCCCATATTCTTAAATTGCGAATTAATATATGAAACAGACTGGTGTTCTCTCTCCTTCCCTTGTCCATTTATCTTCTACACAAAGTTTTTGCGTTGATATTCATGATCAGTTCTAGGTTGGAACCGATCAAGCTCAAACTACAAAACAGATACATTCAGTCTAATCTCATCCATGGCGGTCTCCATAGAAAACCCAGCAAAAGACCCCGGCCTCACAAGCCCACGAGAAATCAACTCCGCACACCCATCCCATTTCTTGATCATCTCAGACAGTGCCAAAACCCCGACGAATATCTCTCCATTTTCCACGATTTCTCTGAAATGGGCTACAAACACTACTACCCTTCTTACGCTTCTCTCGTCTACGAGCTCGCTCGTGCTAGAAAGTTCGACGACATCGATGCCGTTTTGGATTTCCTACGGACCCATGATATCAAATGCCGAGAACCTCTGTTTATTGGATTGATTCAGCATTACGGGAAGGCTAATTTGGTGGACAAAGCCCTTGAGGTTTTTCGCGAGATGGGTAAATCGTTCAACTGCGTGCGTACGGTACAATCTCTGAACACGATTTTGAATGTTTTGGTTGATAACGATAGGAATTGTGATGCAATTGAGTTTTTTGAGAAGAGTCAGAAGATGGGCTTTAAGTTGAATTCTGTTTCGTTTAATATTATGATCAAAATGTGGTTGAACGAGGGCGATTGGAAGAAGGCGAGGAAAGTGTTCGATGAAATGCTTGAAAGAAGCGTGCAGCCCACAATTGTGACCTACAATTCCCAGATTGGGTTTTTATGCAAAACGGGTGACGTTGAAGAGGCCAAGAGATTGTTTGAGGACATGAGGGGGAAAGGGAAGCATGGGAATGCGATAACTTATGCTTTGTTAATGGAAGGTTTATGTGCTTCAGGGAACTTCAAAGAAGCCAAGAAAATGATGTTTGACATGGAGTACCATGGATGCAAAGTAGAGCTTGTTAATTATGGCGTGTTGATGACCGATCTTGCCAAGAGAGGATCCATCGACGAAGCAAGAGGATTGCTTGGTGAAATGAAGAAAAGACGGATCAAACCGGACGTGGTGATGTACAATATCCTGATCGATCATGCGTGTAAAGAAGGTAGAGCTTCCGAAGGGTACAAAATGTTGGTTGATATGCAAGTTAAAGGCTGCAAGCCTAATGCAACGACCTATAGAATGGTTCTTGATGGTTTTTGCAGGGTTGAGGATTTTACGGGAGGTTTGAAGGTTTTGAATGCAATGCTGCATAGTAGCCATTGCCCGCGTTCCGAAACGTTCCGTTGTTTGGGTGTTGGCTTGATCGGGAGTGGGAGAATAGATGATGCATGCTTTGTTATGGAGGAGATGATGAAGAGGAAGATGAGTTTGGATATGGATTCTTGGGAAATTCTAGTTAGAGGAGTTTGTTTGGATGATGAATTAGCAACTGGGCTTTTGGCTGATGTTGTTTGTTCTAGTTGAAGGTGATGCCTTTCTAGGTTAGTCTGAAGTAAAGCTTGGACAAAGTTTGAGAAACATACATGGGAAAATGGCAAAATCGGACGGGATCGCCTACTCCAAAACGATGTCCCATCCCATCTCATGCCTCATACTCTAAATTCATGACATGTGTAAATTTTCAAGATTTACTTAACGGCAGATTATTGAGTTATGTTAATTAAGCTTTACATGTGTCATGAATTTAGAATATGGGGCATCGTTTTGGGGTAGGGGATCTCGTCCGCAAAATTTGTCTTGTAAACTAATCCGATTTGAATTCTTGCCTATCTTGTCTTGTTAAACTAATACATATTTTAGAACGATATTTTTAATTTTTATAATTTCGGGGATTAATTTATAATTACATTATATTTCAAGGGTGTAGACATAATTTGTCTTTTTTTTTATTTTTAAATTTAACAAATATAAGTTTAATTAACAATTTTAGTCTGATACACAACAGAACCTTGTTCGTAAGTGAAACAATTACTCTTCATACAATTATAACCTAGTTCGATGGTCATTTGCCATTGGGAATGTAAACAAATCGAGTCGAGCCAAACAAAAAATTGGTTAATTTTGATTTAAATTTCTTACCGAACTTAATATCTTGTCCGAGTTTGGTTTTATTATTAAATGAACGAAACTCAAATAATCTTTAATCGAGTTGGAACTCAAGTTGAGTTAATTTGATATTTCTGTATATGTATTACTGTATTTTAATTAATGGAATTGAGTTCGAATTCAAATTCAAATTTTATCAAACGAACAAAAAAGTGTTTAAAATTGGTTTGTTATACTTAATGAACCAAACTCGAACAAGCTTTTAATAATCAACATCTAGTTGAGCTATGTTCATTTTCCAGTCCTATTTGTCATGCCTTTGCTGCAGCACAAATACAAAAATTAGATTTATTAAAAAGAAAATAGAAACAAAATTCCAAGATTTTTTTTCAAAAAATAAAAAAAATAAAAAAATAAAACCTTTAATGGAAAAAAAAATTAAGACAGTGATAAGTGTTGACTGGTGAAAGTCCCGAAAAATATGGTTTATCCACACGTGGCACTATCCACTACACGTGTCCACTGCCAACGCCACCTTAACTCTCCATTTACACGTTATAAGAACCCATCTCCCATGCCCCCAAACAAAAACGGTGTGATCAATATTTCTCATATATCTCTCAAACTGAAAGAGAAGATTAATCATTGAGTATACTCTGTTTTTATCACTAAAATCGCAACAATGGCGGCCATGTCTATAGCCAAAAGCGCACTTCTCAACCTCTCAAAGTCATTCTCTCAGAATCAGCCCTCTCTCCCTCTCCGCCGCAAAGTCTCCAGAGTTTGCTTCACTTCCGCTACCAGATATCCCGAGGTTTGTGCGTGTTTCCGTGTGTGTGTGTGTTTCAACTTTCAAGTTGTTTCTTGAAAATTTGTTGGATGTGATGTGTGGTGATAAACTGATAATGGGTATTGGTATTTTGTTCTGGCAAGAGATCACGAAATGCGGCGGGATGATCATTTGTGTGTGCATGTGTGTTTTTCCAAGTTCTATTCTTGAAAATTTGTTGGATGTGTTTGTGGGTGATAATGGTTAGTATTATTTTGTTCTTGCAAAGGGATCACGAAGCGCGGCCGACGATGACCGGAGAAGAGATCGCTACAGCCCGTACAACGCCGACGACGCGGTGGAGGAGCCGGTGACCGACGTGAAAGAAACGATGGACAGGGCAAAAGAGAAGACTCAAGAAATGAAGGAAAAGGCCAAGGAGAAGACGGATGACATGAGGGACAAGGCGGCGGACAAGGCCAGAGCTGCGGGGGACACGGTGGCGGACAAAGCCTCCGAGATGAACGAGAGGAGCAAGGAGAAACTCGGACCCATGGCCGACAAAGCCTACGAGATGAGGGACAAGACGATGGACGCCGCCGGGGATATGGCCGGCAAGACGAAGGAGTGCGCCCACGACGCTAACGAGAAGACGAAGGACGCCGCCGCCAAGGCGGCGGACAAGACTAGGGGGCCGGCGGACGCGGCTCACGGGATAGGGGAGAAGGCGAAGGAGGCAGTTCAGGGGGCGTGGGGCGCGGCCAAGGAGACGGGGCAGAAGATCAAGGAGACGGTGGTGGGGAAGTCCGGCGATGGCGGCGATTCGGAGGATTACATGGAGGATCATGTGAGGAATCCGGCGAAGGAGCACCGGGAGAATGCCATGGATGAGGACGAGGTAGAGCTCCGGCAGCAGCGCGGCGGCGCCGCCGAGGAGAAGGAACAGAATAAGTTTTGAATGGCGGGCGGTTTATGATGGTTTTCCTTTTTTTTTTTTTGTAAGTTTCGGAGGTGAAAATGGCGACTTTGATAATGTATGTTTTTTGAATATGTGTATGATATCCCCTTTTTCTTTAAAAAAAAAAACAAAGGAAAGAAAAGATATTAAAAATAAAGAACCTCAACCTCGATTTATCGAAAAAGATTATGTTTGAAAATTTTATTCATAGTTTATTTATCGTGGGGACTGAATAAATTGCAGGAAGTAATCGTATTTTTACACACAAAAGATAAGTTTGATCGCATTTCAAGAAATTAGGCAATAGTTGTTATATTATTATACTTCATCGTACGAGATTGCTTTTTCTTTTCAAAATTAATTCGGATTCTCTATTATAAAATGATATTATATCTCCTCCTACATTCATTAATGCATGTTATGTTCACTAATACACGCTATGTGTATTTGTGAACGGTTGATATAAAGAAAAAGATAGACTTATGATATGAAAAAAAATTTAAAATTTTTTTTAGGAGGAGAAGTAGCAATCATTCACCAATACATGTAGCGTGTATTAATGAATTTAGGACGAGATGTAGCACCATTTTATAGTAGAAGATCCGAATTGTTTCGAAATATGGACCGATAATATAATTGGTATAGTTTTAGGAGTAACTTAATTGATGCACTCGCCATAAATCATAACAGGACCAATTACTAATTGGTCTAAATGGACGAAGAGTTAGATCCTTTAAATAATGTTCATAGTTCGAATTTTGGTATTATAAATGGAACAATTGTTTTAGGAGGGTCGCTCTTATAACGAGCCTCTGCAGTACCGGATCCGAATTAAACGACCAATGAATCAAAACCTGATGGCTAATATAAAAAATAATAATAATAAATAAATCATAATAGGAGATTGAATGTTTTTCTTACAGATACGTATTTTACCATAAAGTAACGTCAAATTGAACCGCTGTGTTTAATAGTGAGATATGCACGCTTTTCAGTGATCGGGCCTAAGAGATTTTAGTATTGTTGAACTCGAATAAACTTTTGGGCGTCCTGAATATTCCCGTAGCCCGTACATTAAACAAGACCGATTTGTATTGGGCCCATGAACATGGGCCTGGATCCACAAGGCCCAAACCGAGACGGGACAAAAAACAATATTGGGTGGAGCAGTTGTAACGTCTCTAACCATAACCCGCGTCACCCTTCACATCTAAGCGCACTATCCAATCCAATCGTCACGTGACCGGTCACGTGTGACATCTCCTTTTTATAGAGGACAATGTTTTAAAATTTGGACTGGTTATTGAATAGGAAAATTAATTCGGTCAAGGGTCATTGGTCGAACCGTGGTCGAATCGATAATATCAGAATTATGTAATAAATAATAATTAATATATTAGAATATATTAAAAAAAAAAATTAAGTCTACATATAAAAAAACTTCAAGTATAGTAGGAATTAAAACATTTTCAAGTAAAAATATATGCACTTAACATTCTAAATTAAATTTGAAGAGAAAGAAAACAAATTAATAAACATAATAAACTATAAGTTAAAAAGCAAGTCCTATGTAACTTTCATTTTCGATAAAATTTAATTAACCTTAAAATGATATACAAACTACTAATTTTTAAGAAAGCATATAATTTTCTTTCATTTATCGTAAATCAATACGTAACTATTCAATAAAGAGTAAAAAAGAAAAGAAATTAAGAATTTAAGCTTTCAATTAATTTAATTTATATACACATAATAAATTATCACTTGAGCATTGTTTTAGTAGCATATTTCTTCATTTTTCATGTGAGATGTCATAGATTCAATTCTAATTTTTCAATAAATGTTTGTATTTTCAAAATTTTTTAAAATTGGTTGGTTTGCATGACCTAGTACCGGGTCAATCGGTTTGCCTGTTCAATCGGTGCTTTTCATCAGTTTTGCAAAAGTAGAACGGTTCTTGCATGCACTCCACCGATTTTATAGAATGAACCGAACTGTTTTAAGGATCGGATGACAGTTCAATCGGTTCGACCAACAGGTCTGGATTGGATTTCAAAACACTAATAGAGGGCATTCATTATTTATTTATACAGTTAATAAAGTATTTAAGGGGTCTAAAAACTACGTTTGATCTCTTTTGGTCTCTCACATTTTCAAATTATTTCTCTCCCATCCCTACTCTTCAACTATTCACACGAATTTAACTTTTTTCTATTCCCCTTCTCTCTCATCTATTAATATATATTTTTTAAGTAGCTTTGTCATTTCTTTTGACTTTTTCTTTTTTATTTATTTGATAATCTTATAATTTTATTTTAATATATTTTGAACAATTTTTCTATAATAAATGAACTAAAATACATTATAAACAATTAAAGATATATATATATATATATAAATATATATAATAATGTATAAAATTCATTAAATATTTTAATTTTATATTTAGAATTTAAATATGTAATTAAATTATATATTTTTTATTTTGTACACGCATCAAGTTTACCCGGCCGACTAGTCTATTTATTATTATTATTATTATTACTATTATTGGTGAGAGTGTAATATTCTGTTTTTTTTAGTATAATACCCACACACACTACCTACGTACACATATTATCAAGATTCGAATCCTGGCATTACACTTGCCAAGTTTTTAAAAATTAAGATACATATTCATTAAGCTAAAAGCTGCTGCCTTGAAAAATTAGTTGATAATTGGGAAGCACACAATTTTAAGTAGATAAATAGTAATTGAATGTTAATGTTATTATATATATAATTTTAAGGCTGCATTTGGTAGGAGTTATTGTATTGAATAGAATATTGGCCCTAAGCATTAACTTGTTCGGTAGAAGTATTACATTTCTGCTCTCAATTAATTTATAAGATGCAGGAGTGGAGTTAAATAATTGTGGTTCTTGGTACATTTCCACCAGTCCATTCCACTGCATGCAATCCTACCAAACATCCTGTTAATTAAAATATGGTGAGAATATGTAATAGTTAATTTATAATTATCAAACAGTAATCGATCTGCAATATTCACCTACGGACACTAGGGGAAACATAGATGCTACAATCACTCATTAACATTATTTAGACCATGTAGGCGATTCAAATTTTTGTTCCCATTCTCTTTCGCTATTTTGATTTTATACTAAACTTTTAGTTTTAATGATGTACTTAATCCTTTTTTTTTTTTCCCAAAACAGTTATTTTTTCAATTTGTGATACATTTAGTACTTTCTTTACAAAAATTATATAAAGAACTTTGATGATCATTAGTTTTTTTGGTTGATTCGAGTCCCACAAGTTCAAAAAGTTTTGCTCCGTTTTGTATTTTTACGTGCGTATTATAACTCTAAAAATTATGAAATATAAGACGATATATAAATCTAAAAATTATGAAATATAAGAAATTAATTAGAATCGAGTTTCACATGACTTTTGGTCAAAAATTAATGGAGTTTTGTAAGCGGATTGACAAAAACTAAAAATTTGATACAATATATTGAACACTTGAATCAATAACGTATTTATAAATATCTATTACAACCTTTCAGTCTTTTAACTTTTAAACAATAAAATACTCATTAATATGAGAAAAATAAATTAAATAATCACAATTTTTTTTTTTCATCTCTATTAAAATAATATCATAATATAGATGCAAACGTGTATAACATACCATCGACCATCATAACAAATTAATTAATTATTTTATTCCCTCCAAAATTGAAAACATATATATATATATATATATATATATATTTGTCGTTTTTCGAACAAATTTTAATAGACAATTTAGACCATGAAGTAACCAAAGGGTGGTCGTCCAAACTGACCCCTCCAAGTACTGATGTCAGAAGGAACAATAGAATAGAATTAGAATAGAATCCTCATCAAGAGAAGGGCAACAACATCTATCAAAGTGGAATGAGAGAGAAAGAGGGAAAAAAAATATAAAAAAAAAAAACACTCACACACACACACACATCATTGATAATATCAAAAACGACAATAAAGCTGACACAGCCACCATCTCCGCCACTACTCTGGCGGCCCGCCGCCGTCTCAGCCACTCTCCGGCCGGACCGCTCCTCCCTCTTCCTCCGTGGTCCACCCCTCTATTCCCCTATATACCTTCATAGCTAAACCCTATAAACCCTATTAATTATTATAACTCTCATCTCTTATGTGTAATTTCTTGCTGAAACTCATCCGATCTGAGGTTAGTTTATTTCAGTATGGATCCATGCATGTTAAAATTAATACCTTAATTCGATCGATATATTGATCATGCCTGCAAAATTAAGAAAAAGGGTTTTCATGATTTTTTTTTGAGTTAATTCTTATATATTAAAGATGAATTAATCCTTAATTTTTGTTAATTTTGTGAACCTTTTTAACAGAATCTGCACACCTGTTTGTATTCAACTCCCTTCGATAAATTTTCGTGATGTCCGTACAAAGTCATCCGCGGCCCTTTCTTTTGTTTTATATTCTCCCTTTTTCTCTCTTTTTTCCTTAAGTCTTAAGCTGAAGAACAAGAAAAGGGCAGGTGGCTTCTTTGCATCATAGTTTCTCTCTCATCCTTTTTTTTCCCTCTCTCTACTTTCCGATTCTCGCAACTTTCATTTAGGACAGTAAATCTGTGCAGATTTTGTTGTTCTTGTGAGAGATACTTCAAGAGAGATTTAGCTCATAAATTTCATTTTGGCCCTTTTCGTATTACAGGAAGAGAGAGAGAAATCGGATTTCTTGGGGATGGGGGTGGGGGTGAGGGGGGTAGGTGTAGAAGAAATCAAACCCTCATGCACCATTGCTGAATTTCTGATTCTCATAATCCCAACAGACAAATTTGGATTACATATATATCTCCGGCGTTGAATAATCTCCAAGTTAAGCCCGCATGCAGTTAAAGCTTCTACACTCAAATCCCTTGTGTTTATAAAAAAAAAAAAAATCATCGTTCTGACTGGTTATATATATAAATCTGTATATCTATATATTTATACGGCCCAGGTGTTATGCAGTATACGCAAACAATCATGGAGCAAGGGAGATCAAATGAGGAGAGGATATTGAAGCAACAGCAAGATCATCAGCAACAACCGCCGGCGCAGCGGCGAGCGAAGTCACTGGAGAGTGCCCACATGGCGGCCCAGAATCAGAACCAACACCACCACCACCAACCGCCACCACCGCAGAAATGCCCGCGGTGCGATTCGTCCAACACAAAGTTCTGTTATTACAACAACTACAGCCTGTCGCAGCCGCGGTACTTTTGCAAGGCTTGCCGGAGGTATTGGACCCACGGCGGAACCCTAAGGAACGTCCCCGTAGGCGGCGGATGCCGGAAGAGCAAGCGGCCGAAGCCCTCGACGTCGTCTTCTTCGTCCGGCGGGGAGATTGTGAGGACCCAATCATTGTCGTCGGCTGCGATTACGTCACAGAATTTGACGGGTATGATTTCGGGTCAGGCACGGCCCTTTCCTCCGGTGATGCTGCCGCCGTCGATTGGTGGCTCTTTCTATGGCGGTGGCGGGTTTTTGTCGTCTTTGAACGCCATGCAGTCTTTGCCTTCCGGGATCAATCCAGGCCCGCCGGCCACGGCGAATTTGGGTGCCGCCGCCCAGTATGGCGGTGCAAATATGGCGCTTTTGCAAGGTCTGAATCTTCCATCGATGAGACCTCCGGCGGCAGCGGAGCAATTTCAAGGGCCGAGTGAAGCTTTTGCGTCACATGAGCAAGGGTTGAATATCCCATCAAGGCCGCCTTTGAGTTCTTGGACTCAAAGTTTCATCGGCAGAGGAGGCGGCGCCACCAGCTCCTCTGCCGCAGGCCCCAGTTTCTGGAGCGGAGCCGCCTCTGACGGCGGCGGCGACAACCAAACCTCCGCCGGTTCTTCCTTCAATCCCAATTTCTGGCCAGATAATCATCCGGGCTTTGACCCATCTCAGTGAATTTCACAGCCATGCAATTTGGATTTCGGAATATTTTAATTTCTTGATCATTGGAATATTTGGGTTCTTGGGTAGGTGATTTTGGTTTAATTCTTGTTGCAAAAAAAAAAAAAAAATTTAAAAATTTGCGTAATGTAAAACGAATTTGGGACAAAAAAAAAACTTGTTTTTATGATATATATTGCAGAACATGCGTGTAAACAATGTGGGTTGTAAGTTTGTAACCTTCTTATAGAGAATTGATTGTTTCATATGAGTTGGGTTAGGTTTGGCTTCTCACAACTTTTTCGATCAAAAGTTAATCTATCTAGTTTTAATGTTTGAAATTGCCTTTTGCTTTTTTGGTTGCTTTAATGCTGTTTTGACATTATGCAATATTTCAGTTCACCACGTTTGTGAGAGAGAGAGAGAGAGAGAGAGATTGCTTTCTTACAACAAGTACTAGCGCTTTATAGTTTTGTAGGGCTTGTTATAGTGTGAAAAGTTTTTAATTTAGGGCCGAGGATAAGGTAATAATGCGTGAAGGGGTGAGGCTAAATGTCAGGCTAAAGCTAAAGTGTTGATATAAATGGGGATAGATATAAGATAAAGGTGGGTGGGATCATAATGTAACGTGCTGTGCATGCTCCTAATCCCTAATTCGACCGACAAATTAATATGCATTAATTACCCCACCCCTTAATTTAAATAACCATTCAAATTCTCTATTTCAAATCACATTATATTAACAGGTTAATAGTAATTAAGTGAATATTTACGGTGATGATATATGTTCGGATTTGGTATCGAACAGATGTCTCAAAGTTGTTTCATCCTAACTAGAAAAGGTTCGCGTAGATCGATCAAAGACAGCCATGTCATATGGTTAATCTACATTTAGCACAAATTCATAAAATATAACAAAAGTGTGTAACTTTATTTAAAATGAAAGCATTAAAATGCACAAATGTTAGTTAATGATACATTCAGTGGCAGAGTCAGCGTCCAAAGTGTTGCGGAACATTTGTCTACATTTGATCAAACGAGCCACAAGAGTATGTTGTAATTTAAGGACTGTATGTTGTACCGTCTAATTATTTTAGGACGCTGATTTGTCCTAAAATTATAATTTTTTTCTTAATAATAATATGTTAATAAACAATATAAGTCTATGACGAGTTACAAATATTAGATAACATGTTTTCTTTTTATTTTTATTTTTCACTTATTAACAATTTGAAATTTGATCATTCAATATGATTATATATGAATTATTCTAAGAGTTTTGGATTCAACTGTCATAAATTTATTTAATTAAAAGAATTTCATTCCTGGTTAAAAATATATATAACATATATACTTGGTTAATTAGGAAATTATAAATTTGTGAAGTGCAGGTATGAATGGTTTCGTTAACCTGAACCATTAAATCTAAATGACGTAAACCTCAACCGTAACACATAGATATACGCGTAATTTACTGGTTGATTAGGCATAGTTGGGGATTTCACATTTGTAATTACAAACTTAATTAACATAATCTAGTCAAAATTTAAATAAACTAATGCACTCAATGACACTGGTCTTCGCAATATATATCTATGACTAAATCCGGAACATGGAAAAGAAAAATATAACACCCTTGACTACTCTCATATGTGAATTAAATTAACAAAAAAGAAAGACAAAGAAAAGGAACCAGGAAGTTAATTCGTAAAAGTTTGGGATCGATTGGTAAAATGTGAAACCGATAATTGAGTTATTTTAGTCTTAATATATCCTCTATATATCTTTAAGATTTAGCACATTTGATACATTTTTTAGGACCAAAATCTTGGGACTGTAGATGCTCACCTAGATGGACTATCAAGGTCCCATGTACGTATCACTCTTTGTACGAACGTGTCGTAAATGTTGCTTATAAAATTTTATTCTATTATCACGTCAATAGATTTTACGTTAATTCCATAAAATTTTATAGCTGCTTGGTGGTTCTAAGTTTCACTACTACAAAAAAATGTCTATTATGACATTGAAAGGCATCTCAACAAGTATTATATAGAGATGCTTTTATGTTTGAATCATTTTGTAAAAGCATTTCATAGATAGTGGTTCCAATATCTAAAGACATCTCCAAAACACTACTTTTAGGACATTCTAGACAAACTATCACCAACCCCGAGAGATACTGCCCAACCCCACTTGAGCCTAGATCGCATCCGTTTGGTGGCGCGATTGCATGCACCTAGAAGGAACACATATTTTGTACTCTGTAGATTTCAAACTCAAGTCTCCAATTAAAGAAGAAGGTCCTACCACTAGGCTATTATGATAAATTGTTAATATATTTTTTTTCCAAACATATCATATGTTTTTGAAATTATCACTCATTTAATTTTAATTTTTGTAACTCTATTAAATTTTAAACCAACAAAATCTAACAATATAGAAACGCCTATAAGAATAAAAAAAATTGTAATTACACATTTTGAATGACATTCAAATATATCCAACAAACTAGTTAATACAAAAGTTGTTGGGACTATTTTTTTGGAAGCGTCTCAAAAAATGAATCCCTACAAACCTTTAAGGGACATATAAATATAAATGTCATAAAATAATTTTATTAAGACTTTATAGGAGATGTTTCATAATATGCATATTAAAAGTTAAGGGTCTTAATATATGGTTCTATTAAAACACTTTTAATTAGGTGTCACAATAAAAATGAAAGTTGTGACACTTTCATTGAAAATGTTTCTATACTATAGTTGTTGGGACATTCTAAAAGTGATCCTATAGACCTTTTATCTAGTAATGCTTCTTGCATTAAATCACGCATCAATATATATATATATATATATATGACTAGATTTCTTTTCTTGTTTAGAATTCCTTTCTCATACAATGAGCTGAATAAAGATTTCAGAATAATTAAAATTCTAAGACGAATAACCTAATGAGCATAAAATAATATCAAATACAATTAAATATTATCATGGGATAAACTAAACTTGGGACAGTTGGGTCCCTTTGTTGTGCATGCCATATGGAATTATAGAAAATGAGCTAATATGGACCCAGAATCCAATGTGATGTACTACTCTACGGTAGTGTTAAAGCTCGACACTGGATTGTTCCTTGATGCACTTGTCACCAATCCCTTGGGAGAGATAAAAAGTAAAATTAAAGTTTCAACTTATGAAAAAGAAAGATTTTCGCCAAACAATCATATCTATTTCGTGCTTTGCCTTTTATTCCCTCCTCTGCTACCTGGCTAGCTGCGACCACCTTATTGCGTTCCACCATCCATACTCTCTCTCTCATCTCTCTCTCTCTCTCTCTCTAATATATACACACACATATCTATATAGATAGATAGATAGATAGACGTGGTTATTAATGGAGTTTAGACTTCGTCACTTCAACCTCTTATAATTTAACAACAATTCGCCCACGAATTTAAATCTTTTAAACCTCTAGTCTTTTATTTGTTTTTTGGCCTTTCGCGAAAAGTCACGTGTTTAATCCTAATATATCCGAGTTTGTATGCACGTATGAAAATTTTGTGAATCAAAATTTGTTAGAAAATACGTAGGCGAACCAGAAAGATGACACAAGCGATCCATGTCTTTAAGATTTTTATTGTCTCTACCGCGAATGGTTTGCTAGAGTTTACAGGTAATACACCTCCAGGATATATATCAAGCCTCTATAAAAAATGGTTTCAACAATAACAATTCACTAAAAACAAAAGTAATTGTTCTTCTTGGTTTTATTTCGATTTCTAGATAGAACATGTATGGCATATTTATACTAATCAGTTATTGAAGGCTTTACTTTTCGTTTTGTAACCTTCAGCAGTTTCAGGTTAGTAACCTGAGCATTTATAGTCACTAAATACAAAATATTTTTAACTCCAATAATTAAAACTGTCCATTATCAACCAACAAATCGATTCAAATTCAAATATATTATTTTATTGTTTGCAACTTGGGTCCAATCCTGAGCAAAATACATGCTCTTGGCTCTTTGCGACGATGTTGCAACGCGACTAAGCGACGAGAAGTGCACCTAAAGCGCCAATGCGACTAAAGTGCAAAGTGCGCCTAAAGCGCCAATGCGACTAAGCAACGCGAACGCCGCCCCGGCCTCGGGCGCGGGCGGTGCACCACACTACATGTGACCTCTCGAGTCTACTCTTAAGTTCCACAATTTAGTATTAGTAATCACATTTATGCTTATAAAGCAATAAATATTACATAATAAATTTAATGTGGGACAAAAGACGTTAGTTTTGTAAACAACTTATACACCTTTCATATATCCCTTTATATTACAAGGTGTATATCAACAAAATCAATTTGCATGATTCAGTATTGGGCCAATTGATATACTATTACAATTGATAGTTTTTGTAATTTTGCTAAAGTATAACTACTCTTGCAAAAGTATAGCGGCGCATTTATTGATAAGTGCAATAGAAGATGATGCACGATTATGTAGCGAAAAATTCGAACTGAGAAATTTTGGTATGAATAAGAATTATAACTTCCGTCAATGATATATATATATATATATAGATAGATAGATATACAGATTACAACTAACCAAATATGCCTCTTGTGATGTGATATATTTCTCCTCCACTTAGCTAACTAATGGTCACGCCAACAAGATTACCAAAAATAATTATAATTAATAAATATGTGGGATATATTTTGCCTAGAAACTAGAATATGTGGGACTATTTTTGAATTTACGCTAAAGTTTGGGATTGAATAAAAATTTTCTCTGAAAATTAATGAAAAATTAATTTCCAATTGAGTACCTTTGAGTGCATTTTGTGCCATCAGTACTCTTTATTTACTTAAAATTGAATTCACTACAGAGGTCTTAGTACTTTTCTTTTATGGAAATAGACAATTCGATATGATTAAGGGCTCCCGGCATGATTTGGTCGTCGGTCTTCTCGTCAATTTGATTCTGTTTAATGATTATACATTTTTCATTAGACCAATCAAATATTACCATAGTGTGAGTCATCTTGTCCTAACCCAATCATCATTCTAGTGCATATCTTGGATGACCATTTCACCGATAATAATTTGACTCTCTCTCTCTCTCTCTCTCTCTCTCACACACACACACACACACACTCACGCCCTGAGCCCATGAGCTCGTACAACGCGAGGGTTGCTTATGAACTCCACCGCCGAACACCATTTGAATTCTGACCTCACGTACACTGTTACACCCCGAGCTCACGAACTCATTGGATGCAATAATTGCCTCTGAACCCAACAAATTACATGAAATCTTTGACCCAATGAAATAAATAGTTTGATTTTTCAGTGTATTTTCAATATGGGATGGAAGCGTTGCAATCATCCTTCCAATTCAGAAGGTAATATCCTTATTTTAATTTGTCACGCTTCGAGCCCACGAACCTATTGACACGAAAGTTGCAATCGAATTCATCGAGTGCACATTTAGATTGGGGTATGAACAATCCAAATATATATATATATATATATATATTTTCGATGAGTTTATTTTCAATATATTTTTGATGTGGGATGGGGTCGTCACACATACACACTCGTGTCATGGCTTTCGAATTGTCTTCAACTTTAAGTTTTGTGGTTCATGATAGCATCATTTGACGCCAGCGCTCATAATATAATCAAGAATTTGATCATATCCGATGACTATATATGTGTTACATATGTGGAGTATGATTACAGTAAAACGATGCTAATTAAGGATGTCCAATTATAGTTTTAACTTTTCCAATTTCTTAATATTATATATATATATATATATATATATATATATATATCATATGAGTCTATTTTTTAGCTTTTCAAAGTTTAGCGTATCTGATAGTGGAAATCTAGTTAAATGCATGTCGCATATGTATACATTGTACACAGTAAAAGCATTAAAATGTCGGTTTTATTTTAAAATTTTAAGCAAAATGCCTATTAATATTGCCAATTAAAATATAGCAAACTGTAATAATAAATAAATATTATGACATTTTTAATTTTAAAATATTAGTTAAGGTTGTTGGATAGTTGAGAACTGTAATAGTGCGCTTATTTTGATATTTTATGATGTTACCAAAAATACATTTTAATAGAAAAAAATTATCTATGTTAAATTTGTTAGTCGCTTTTTCATTATTTTCTTTTTTAGTAATATTATTAGTAAATTTCTTTTGTGAAATCCACCACTCTTCTCCCCAAATGCGTGAACCATTTAAGATCTCTTGTTTTAGATTGATCTGATTTTGATATCATTTTGAATTACGTTTGTTTTTAAAAGAAAATTTAGAATATTATAATTAAATTATGGGAAGAGATTAAAAATATTAATAGCTCTGTACATATAAAAACAATGAATCCGATATCAAATCTACAAGTAATTAATAGTTCCAACACGAAACGAAAAATTAACTTTATTTATTTATAGGACATGGGAATAAGTGTCAAGTCACAAGAATTTTGGAATGTATATATATATATATATAGTCATAAATTGTAAAATCATTGGGGTTGGTCATAATTTGGTCAATTTATGATTAACATCACAATATTTTAGTTAAGGATTTTATGCTGGGCCATGTTGGAATTACGAAGGCAATCCTTTTCCTTCCAAAAGTGCTCAAACATACGGTTGCGTGCGGGAAAGGGTTAGCACCAATTATACACTCATATATGATATATATATATATATATATAAATGCTATTATATTATTTAGTTATTTATGTGCATTTAATTATAATTTTAACAGATATTATATGTCAAGGTTGTGTTTCGTAGCAGTATATGATTCCGTGTGATATATAGCGAAATTGTTTGATAGATATACTATAAATTTGGTATCAATCAATTGCATTAATCTATTTGGTAGCGAGTATTATTTCATAAGATATCCTTCAAATTATGTTTGATAATATTCTTGTTTTCTATATAGATTTGAAGCAAATTATGAAAAATCTTTTAATTCAAGCCCCATTATATATATTTAAGTGTAGTACAATAAATTATAGCTCTTATCAACTCAATCCAAATCAAGTGAATTACCCCTAATGTGGGATGGACTATCTCATAAATTGATAGATAAGAAATCGAGTCTATGCTTTATAAGAGGTCAGAAAAAGATCTAC
Organism: Petrea volubilis; assembly: GCA_026212405.1. Taxonomy (NCBI): domain Eukaryota; kingdom Viridiplantae; phylum Streptophyta; class Magnoliopsida; order Lamiales; family Verbenaceae; genus Petrea; species Petrea volubilis. The sequence continues at coordinate 741,512 of CM047870.1, forward strand.
TAAATATAATTATAGATGAGATATACATATAATTTCATGCATAAATCTCTATCAAGCGCAATCCAAATATATACGTATATGTATATAATTGTTATAAGCTAAAAATTGATCTGTCTTTTTTTAACAAAAAAAAAAATTAAGTATTGAAAAGTTTTCATCAAAATAGTTGTGCGTTCCAATCCCCTTTTGGTTGTAGGTCTTACCATACGAAGAATGATCGTAATTGTACACTAAAAATATGCCTGTCAAATAGAATCAGAATCGGATACATAATTTTCTTGTTAATGAGATCTTAAGAACAAGAAAATTGTTAAAATTGCACTGCGTTTATTAATTAGGACTTAGTTTTGAAGTCAACTCTAAATCATAAATTAATTAACAATCAATTTGTGAAAACTCTAGGCATTTCTCATAGTTATTAAAGAGCAATTATAGGGTTTTGGACCACTATAGCCTACAATCTACCATAATAATGATGAGGGCGAATTACAGTGACCACCCCTGTGGTTTTGCGATATTACGAAAAATCCCCTACTTTTGAAAAAATTACTAAAACCCCCCTGAAGTTATGCATCCTTTTGCTGGGATGGTACGGACTGAGTGAAATGACACTATTACCCTTGTTTTTTTCAAAAAAAAAAAATGAATTAATAGATATTGTGAAATTCCTAATTTACCCTTCCCCCAAAATACCCATGTTGGGTTTGATTTTTCACAACACAAAAACACAAAACCCAAGAAAATATTTTCAGATGAGAGAAAACCCTAAACTTCCCACCCCGCTGCTGCGCCGTCTGCTGTGATTTAGGACGGTGAAATTGTCTCTCTTGCCGGCGCCATTGAAGACGAAGGAAGATCGGTCGACCACAAGCTCGAGTAGGGGTTTTAAAGGGCCAGGCCAACTGCAGCAGCAAAGTTCCCACCGTCGCGTGCCGTTTGCTGGGATTTTTGGACGGTGAAATCGTCCCTCTCGCCGGCGCCATTGAAGACGAAGGAAGATCGGTAGACCACAAGCTCGAGCAGGGGTTTTAAAGGCCCAACTACAGCAGCAAAGGTAAGCATCCATCTTCAAAAATCAGGTTTTTACAAAAAAAAATTTCATGGTTTTGACCCCTATTTTTTTTTCCCCCCAACTGTTTGTGCTGCGATTTTCAGTGTGTGTGCGTGTGTGTGCTGCTGCAATTTTCAGTGTGTGTGCGTGTGTGTGCTGCTGCGATTTTCAGTGTGTGTGCGTGTGTGTGCTGCGATTAGTAAATTTCAAAAAATCCCCTGTGGTATTAGTAAATTACAAACCCCCCCCCAAGGGCATGCATGTCAATTTAAAATTGCCAATATACATTCTCGCCACAAAAGGGTATTTTCGGTAGTTCACTGTACTCCACCTACTCGTCGTAATTTTTTTAAAACCTCAGGGGGGTTTTTAGTAATTTTTTAAAAAATAGGGTATTTTTCGTAAAATCGCCTAACCACAGGAGTGCTCAGTGTAATTTTTCCTAATGATAATTATTTAATTTGTTCTATCCCCGAGAGAAATTGTTTATGAGAGACATTTTTCTTAATTTCAAATAAAATATAAAAAGTATCACCCTTATTTTATTGCTCTCTAGTTTTTTGGACCTAACCCAACGCACCTAACCAATGAAAATGAAACTCGGCCCGTTTAGGACCACAATTCATAACTTCCATAACATTCTCTGATTCTCGTGTAACATTTTGTGTTATATTAATAGTTGGTTGAAATTAAAAAAGACAATCTACAATTTGTTTTTCTTATGATAACTTTTTCTCTTTAATAATCTCGATTGATTATGAATACATTTAGCGTCTAGTGCAGCCATCAATCATTAATCCCTACGAGAATACAAATTCATTTTGCCAACTTTCCCTGCCTACATTGTTCTACCGATTAGAGGTTGTTCATTTTGAAAAATTTGATGCGATTATGAGTACGATCGAGATACGAACAACAATCGAGCCTCCAGACTTTCAAGGGCCGTCGGAATACGTACATAGGCTATCACGCACCACACATGTTACACAAGATCTGGTTTGTTGTGGACCAACAAACGAAGGCAAAATCTGATACGACCGACAAATATTTTAGTCCACGAGATTTGTGGTGCGGCGGCCGACCAATTCCATCATGATTTTGGCAGCCTCGGAGATCGACGGCAGTGGGATGCTGTTCATATTCCATTTTCCATGTTCAATGCACCACATGATTTCCCTTCTCAATTTTTAGTGCACAATTCAAAATTGGAAAACACAACTTGACCATGAATTTATCTAGAGGGTCATAAAATAACACCCAATTTATCTATTCAGATGGTTTTGAATTCTGAAATTGTGAATAAAATAATTGAGATGGATTCGACCTTTATAATATTCGAATTCGCATTAGTTGGATAGTGGGTTAGGAATGAGGAGGTTAAAACCCAAACAACAATAACAATAATAATAATAATAATAAAAAAAAAAAAATAATAAATAAATAATCCTGAACAAGTCTTGTTACTATGGGGTCCTAAAACGCGATGGGCGTATCTTATAAACTATTTTAGGTACTTATAGGCCCAGGCCCAAGAAGACACAATACAATGGAATGATATCAATATTGTTTTGTTTTGTTTTATTTTTTTTTTTTTGTGAAAACAAAGAAGGAAAGGAAGAAAAAGGGAAAAAATTATGACTTTGCCACCATTGTCTCTCTCTCTCTCTCTGTATGTGTGTGTGTATTAGTGTATGTATATATATATATATATATGTGTGTGTGTGTGTGTGTGTGCATATTCTTTTTTTCCTCCTTATTCTTCTTCTTCCAATCATAAAGCATTCAAGAGTTCAACGTATTTTATTTTAATAAAATTTTGGTCTAATGGGGAATTATTTGTGGTGATGTTGGTAGACTCGTCAATTAAGTTATAGTTACTTTTCATGCAAAATAATTCATAAAATTAATGAGAGGTTAACATGACATTAGAACCTCCATAAAATGAGAGGTTATATACTAGAAAATTAATTACATACGATTCCCGCTTTTAGAAATCAAATTAATTAATTTCTCTTTGTTGCTACCAAAGTTAGCTTTTCAAGTATCAAAAGGAAATAGTATGTGGGGGTATTTTTCGGTTGACATCTGTAGGGTGTCCAAGATGATTGTATTAAAAAAAAAAAAAGTATCAAAAGGAAATAGTCGAATCGGACTCAAAACATAATTAACCATTCTCACCAAAATAAATTGAAAAAAAAATATTAAAAGATTGGCCATATATAGTGCATTACATCTTTTTAACACATTAACTTGTTAGAGTTTCCAAACAAGGGAAAATTTTAGTACAAAATTGAATTTAGCCACACCCGAGCCAATCACATGCGCAAGTGTTGTTAAAATATACACCAGTCATGTGATAATTAAGTTTGTATATTAATTATATAATTAATTTTGGCACAGTTATATCGAATATGAACTAGAATTCCTCAAAATGAAGGAAGGTTTTGGCTAGATTGCTTAATTTCTGCAATGTTAATATATTTTTCTCATGTGATATTTTTGTATCCAAATTAATACATACACAAAATAATTAAGTTAAAGTACTAATAATGCAATTAATTAGGAACAAATTGATGCAATTAACTAAGCATATAATTTGCATATATATATATATATATATACATGCCACATTATTAATTATTTAAATAAATATTTTGTGTACTTCCCATGTACTTGTAAAGTGTAAAACATGAGTACATATAAAATAGAGAATGTAATAAAAGGATTTGAACTGTTCATTTAATAACCATGTACTACATTAGTTATTCGTATTATGGTAGTATTAATTTTACAAAATTAACAGCATTATTTGTAATAGTAGGATAGAAGAACTATAGCAATTAAAACAAAATTAACAGCAATATTTCTAACAAAAATACAAAGCACGCAAAAACAGAATATAAACCAACAATTTGAACTCATGACATTAGAATAACAATATCCAAATCCTTCTCTTCTATACCATTAATTATACCCAAACCCCCAAACTCAAAATCAACAAATTCCTAACAATAAAAATAAAAGTAAATCCGGAGAACCCCCATCTCCGAATGTTTAAAATTCTTGAACATGTATATATGTTCTAAAGTGAAAACCCCCACCCCATAAAAACAAACCTGAAAAAACAAACCCGAAATATACATATAAAATCTATATATATATAATGTTCATCAACCGATGATTAATTCTTAATTTTGGCTAACCTTGGATTAACAATGTGGTTGATGATCCGATGAGATATATGAAGGGGATCCGAGGTTCCTCTCAGTGCAAAAAAACCCCATTTTCCACAGCCTTCCCATGTCAAAAATAAAGCAGGCTGAATAATATTTTTAATTTTCTTTGCTGCTGACATGATCACTCCGATCCAAATCATGACTTTTCTGGCATTTGTTTGGCCATGTCTGAATTAAGGAAGAAAGAGAAAACCCAAGAAAGAAATCAATTCAAATTTTCTGTAATAAATCTGTGTTCCATATTTCTGCTACACTTATCGATACACGATATCTGAATTAGTGGATGTTTGAGATATGGAGAGGGAGACGAGTGTGTTGCATGGAGTAAAGAAATTGCAAGCTTTCCTCTCCATATGTCAAACGTCCACCAGCATATATGCATTGTATCGATCGATAAGTGTAACAAAAAAATGCAACATAATTTATGTATCATAGAAGATTTGAACTTAAGAGAAGGGAAAAAAAGGAAAAAACAATTTCTTATCCTCCTAAATAAGACCGAAGTTAATGAATAATTAAGGAGAGAGATCAAGAAAAGTGAGGGGGAAAAAAAAGAAAAGAAAAGAAAATAAATGAAGGTGCTAGATGAGAGAGGGAACCGAAGAACCCATATTTGAAGGGTCAAACCAGGTCGTGTTCCATATAAGAGATGAAGGATCAGAAGGGTTAATATGTTCGATCGGGTTCGGGTTCAAATCCGGGTTCGGATTCCAGACCAGCCCATTTTCTCCCTCTTAGTTTCACTTCTTTATCCGGAGCTCCATTTCCATTTGGATCCTCGTACGGCATCAAACTCGGGACATTAGTGGTCTGAAGAATATCCTTAAAACCGTTAGAGAATCTCTGGTGTTGAAGTGTAGAAGCAAGCAGAGACGCCATTGTCGACGAAGTCGAAGATCCGAACAAGACCGAATCACGACCCGCCGATGAGAAACTACTTGACGCGTTGAACCCGTTGTTTTTGTACTCATCACTCGGAGCTCCGGCTCCCACGAGCCCGGATGAAAACCCTAACCCGAGACCGTTCATCTGTGTCTGAAGATCAAACCCCGTATTCTCCGAAGAAACCCTAAAGCTCGAAAATGGGAAGTTGAGCTGATCAAGAGGATTGTTATTATTAGCTGGGAGGCTATAGAACAAATTGGGGTTGTTGTTGAGATGATTCGAAGCCGGAGATAGATCGATCTGCGGCGGCTGAGCCCTAGGGTTTGCAGGTGCAGTCGAGGTGGCGGCGCTGGATGGGTGGCGCTTGATCCTCTTGTTCTTGCGGCAGCCGCCGCCGACGGGGACGTTCCGGAGGGTCCCACCGCGGGTCCAGTAACGCTTGCAAGCTTTACAGAAATGTCTGGGCTGAGACAAGCTGTAGTTGTTGTAGTAACAGAACTTGGTATTGGAGGAATCGCAGCGTGGGCACTTGAGAGGATCTTGGGTGTTCGTTTTATCGGCCATTATTGCAGCTTTGTTGTTAGCTGATATTGATGAAGATGATGAAGCCATGAAATGAAGCTTTTGTGATCATCTAGAGAGAGAGAGAGAGAGAGAGAGGAAAATTGAAGGTGGTGTGTGTTTGAGGGTTAAAAATTAACAATACAATACGGATATTCCGTGACAAATGCTAAGATACAAAAAAAATGGGGTCATGTTTGTTTAGTCTAATAATTGAGAGTGAGAGATAGAAAGTGAGTAGAGAGAGAGAGAGAGAGAGAGATGGGATTAAGCTGTGGCCATTGATTAGTGGATGAAGAGATGGGGGTCATCATGATGTTGTTGGTCGATTCACAGTTTTGTTATTAGAGAGAGAGAGAGAGAGAGAGAGAGAGAATCGTTTGGAAACAAAGAATAAGAAGACAAAGATAGCAGGTGACGACGTCGTCAGTAGTGAGAACTCGTTGGCGGGATTGATTTTTTTTTTTTTTTTTCGAAAGAATGATTAGAAAGGGAATTAATTAGTTTTTTAATTGTGATTTCACGTGAAGAGCCCTGGCATTAATGAAATTTCTTTAAGTTTGAGTTGCTTTTTAGTTAAGAATTATAGGCTTGTAGTAATTAATTATTCCATTTTAGAGGCTCAAACTTAAATTGAACAGGAATTCCGTAACCCTTTTGTTTCATACCAAATTTAACTATTCTCAATTCCATTTTTCTGCTTCGTCAGTTAGATTTATGATATGACTAGCTATTTGGTATTTTGTTTTGGGACTCTTTCATGTCGTGACAATTATTTGTATATATATATGTATGTATATATATATATATTTAATTCAATTACTTTATTAAATCATGTGTCATTATGTCAAATTTACCTTTTTGTATCATGGTGATATGGTTACTTAAATATTTAATTTATAAACCACTTGAGCACATATGTGCAATTATGAAAATAGATTGTGTGAAATTTTTCTGTCTGGACAATAAAATATCTTATGAAAAAACAAAAAATAAAAAACAAAAGTTTTAATCCGCCTTTTGAGAGGACACTTTTGTTCAAAATTTGATTCTTGTCTTGATATATATGTGATTTTTTATTTCAATTTTCACCTCTCTTAAAATCGATCGAGACTTAATTTGGTTTGATTTAAAGATTTCGAATTTGTTAAATTGAATGCACACAACAAACAGAGCATTATCATCTATTTCTCCTTTTCATACGATTCTTCGAAAATAACTTAATTTCATGATATGTATCAAGTGGTCTTCGAATACATAGACTTAACATTCACTATAAAAATACATACTACTTTTTAATGATAAATTAATTCGTTACAGATTTAGTATATGTTACGAATTTTAATTTGCCTGTCAAATTAATCCGCTAGTAAATATTTTTATCATTAATTATTTCATCAATTCTGTTTACAGTGAATTTTGTCGTAAATTCATTATAAATATATCAAATTTGTGATAAAATCTTTTTGTTACAAATTTTCTTTTAGTGAACAGGGTGATTTTTTTTTTTTTTGTAGTGATGAAATAGTGGAGTTTATTTATTTATTTATTTATTATTGTTTCATTAATTGCATAAGTTCAGCTAATGACTAGAATCATTTAGAATTATATCTGAATAATATCAAGGCACAAACTTGAATAATTAATAGAAGATCATTCTTTTTTATCGAAAAATTAAGTATCACCCAGTTACTTCATAGATAACTGCTAGTTTGTGATCTTTAAACATTCTAATGAGCCAATAATAACTGATAAAATAAATAAATTGGAGGGACTTATATAAACATTCTTAGCGTTAGTAGAGGACAGAGAGTTAAAAGGCAGGGCATATGACCGAATGAATCTCGAGAAGTTCAAGAAAGTTCATAGAGAACAACTTCCGTGGAGTTCACAGAACCCAACACACACCACTATGTGTGTGTGTGTGTGTGTGTATAATACCTGTATCTATATCTGTATCTCTACGTTGAAACACACACAGACACACAGTCACTCACATTCCCAGTTGGAGATATATATATATATATATTATATAATACATTGACAGAGACATAGATAGAGGGAATCCCTAGAGCACAATACCCTAGGCTGGAACAGCAAATCCCACTTAGTCTTCTTGTATTAAAATAATTGCAACTCTGTGCATCACATATTTTTAAACTAATTTTGCTTTTTTAATTTGATGAATCATTGGGTATTTTAAATTTTAACTTAAATTTACATATTGTACCCTTTCTTGGAAGCTGATTCAACCATGTTGAAAGTGAAACAAATCCCATGAATACGGGTATATATTTCTTCAAAATATTATTTTGTCTTCAGTAAAAACTCTTTTTCCTCAAAATTCGATTCCAAAAACAATTTTAAATCGAGAAATTCCGGCACGAACTTGATTCGGCTACACTCTGAACTAATCATTTAGTAAGTGTATTATAATTATCGTGTACGTAAGTAATGTCTATTTTAGGGAGAGATCAATCACATAGTAAATATAATTTAACTTACTTTTTGGTTTATTAGGCACGGCCAAAACGGGTCGTTCAATTTTTAATTTTTTTTTTAATTTTTTTTTGGATCACTTTATAATTAGGTTGGTATGATGAATCATAATACTAATTTTTAAAACATATATGAGATTAAAAAAAAATGTCTGGTTTATACATCATATGTGTAAATGATCAATGAATAAAGGTTATTTTTAATATTTATCGCTTGATGTAAAAATTATATCAGCTTGACACAGACAATGCCAAAATTTCCAAAATAAGAACGTGAAACATGCACACAGAAAGGGCCGGGAACACACTTCTTTCGAGATAAAAATAAAAGAATAATTAATAATAAAATATTTACTAACAAATTAATAATTCATAAAATCCATCAAATTAAAATTATATCGTATGCTGAATGTAAGTATAACTAGTGATGAATTATTCTATCAATGAATGAAGTACTTTCGTGCAATGACATTTGACCTTTCTTCACATAAGAATCTACATACGGGTTAGTACATTGCATTTTTAATATTTTTTTGATTTTTAGAGGACAATACATTATATTTCGAACAATTACACCAATTTAAATTGAATACAATTATTAAAAATATTAAAAATGTCATTTACATAGAAATCAAATAATAGGGGGAAAAAACTCATTTACATAGAAATCAAATACGTAATTTTTTTAATTATGATGCTTCATCCTTGCCATCAAGACAAGGAATTCATCAGCTAGGCAAATAGCAATTTTAGTATTTCAAATAGAGAAAATCTTTCACGAATCGGGCATATAGACCGAAAAAAAATTTAATACACAACACATTATTAAATTTATATCGTATAGTTTATGAATGGGATCCATACAAAAATATTGCTTTCGAATATCATCTTATTGTGTTTGATTTCCTTGGAACTCTAAATTATATTATGATGAAAAGGGTGATTAACTATAGATGAATTTCTAACAATCAAAGTACTATATTTTCATTCTGCTGCATGTTTTTTTAACATATATGGTACGATTCAAGTATTAACTTTCACACCTTTAAATGGTGGGAGTAGTGTATCATGTCATCTGACAAGAATTTCTAAGGACCTCTGATACAAAAGAAGAGTAATTGAGACAACTTTGCAGAAAATTGTCGGCTCCATTTTTTGTGTTTGGTATATATATATAGATATATATATATATATATATATATGTGTGTGCGCGCGCGCGCAATAAACAATTCGACAAACAAAAATTCCAAAGAGAAAAGGTGCAACAGATCCCATGTGGAGAGGCATGTCTACATCTCATATATGTACATATATATGTATATGTATGCATGTATATATATATATATTGATTTTTGATGTCTGATGCTAACAAACACCGATTAAGTTCAAATTTGAACCAAGTTGGATCAAACGTAAAACACAAATCAGATATATCAAGATTTTTTTGTGTACAATTATGTATATCTTTTAGGATAAATTACATTAAGCATCTCAATTTTTAGAGTATTTTGCATTTTGATTTTCAATTTTTATAAATATGTACTTTATTTTTATTATTTGTGTGCTAATGATATTTTTTTAAACTATTCTGGTTGACTATTTTTCAATATTCTCCAGAATATTTCACAAAGATTCCACTAAAATATTGAAAAAAGATCGCTAGCGCCTAAATGATAAAAATTGGATACTAAAACGTTTATTTATAAATATTGGGTATCAAAATACAAAACACTTCAAAAATTAAAATGTTTAACGTAATTTAATCTACTTCTAATACGAAAAATAATAATTTTTGTTACTTCAATTCAAGATTCAAGTGTCAGCATTAGTCTTATGTGTTTATGGATGTATGGATATTAAATACAAATACATAAAAACTCCAAACTAAACATAAAAGAAAGAAATTAAAATAAAAGATATGGGTTTAGATTATGAGGTGATTATGAAGAAGCAATTAGCACGAGGCCCATGTGGTGGCAGCTCATTTTCAACGAGAAAAAGCTGAGAAAATAATAATAATAATAATAATAATAATAATAATAATAAAAAGAATACAATTAAATAGAGGGAACAAATGGATTTTGTAGTCCCCCAAGGGATTTTCTCATTCTCCTAACATTCCCATCATTATACCTAAATACCACTTTAATTATTATATAATTTATACATATCAAAGACTTGAATCTTTAATGCTATCAATATGTACACACATTTTGATGCATGGTTATCTGCATACATGCATCATGTCCTTCTCTCTCTCTCTCTCTCTCTCTCTCTATATATATATATATATATAAATATTAATATGTTAATTCTGAATACTTTATGGCCTCTTTTGATTTTACATATTGGATTGATGTGCATATAATATTTGTGTGAATATTAGATTGGATAATTATAATTGAACAACCATATTTTTTTGCATAATTTAATCCGTGGCTCAAATTTCAATGGTACTATTAATTGTGTTTGATTTTGTAGACTATATTAGATTATTAGCAAAAATTCCATTTTGCTCATAAAAGAATTTCTCATTGGTTTTTGAACATTTTATACTAAGGACAATTTAATAAATTCAATTTTAGAATATTAAGTAGTACATATTAACTTCCTCCAGTCGCACCCTGCCCCAAAGACTGAATTCATACTTAAATGATGCTTCAATCCATAGTGTCATGGATTAAGGCATTTCAATACATATTAATATCAAGAATCAAATATGAAATTTTGAATGAATTATTCTTGGAATTACAATATAATACAACCAATCAAAAGAGACCTATATGTAATCAGGACAAGAAATTAAACGAGTTAGTAACAACTTACCGAATGATATTATAGAACTGTCATCAGGTATATCTATATGTTCGTAAAATGATCAGAAATTTTATTTAATTTCATAAAAATGATCTTCACATAATTAATAATGATAAAAATAACTTAAGCGTCACGCTATACATCAGCAACGACCTCATAGTTACAGTTGAGCACGTAAAAATAAAAATCTTTTTTAATAAAATCATTGTGAAATTTTGTTCTATCATTATACAAAATATCATTTAAAGTAATGAATATTCATAACCTTTTTAATTAAAAACTTGGTTCAATTTTTCTTATGAATTGTTCCGTGGAAATTAGAAGACTGGCTGCTAGAAATGGGCTTGATAGGATGATATTTTCAGGGGGTAATCTAGGATTGAACCATTTCTAATGGTAATTCCTAGATAAAGCTCAACAGAAATATTATCTATGTGTAAAGAAAACTTAATGTTATGATCCCACATTGGATAATTATGCTTGACAAACGTACTACTTATGTGGTTAAATGTTGTTGTAGTGTAAACTAAACGACTAAGTACCACATATGGGCAACCCGCTCGCTCGACTGACCCGACCTTGAGCCGCGAGCCTCGAGTCGCAGTCCACGGGCGCGGACTTATTTTTATTGAATTGCTATTGGTGTAAAGGTTTTATTCAAAAATCTAATTTTGAATTTCGTTACTGTATTTTAATTAACGCAGTTTGAAACCACCAGACATGTTACCTGATCAAACAACACGTTTTCGACCATGCGTTAATGTGCCAGAATTTAGTTCTAGCTGTCTGCTTCCCCCATATAGGCTGTCCTCCTGGTTCCCTGCAAAGGACACGAAAAAGACAAAACAAAGAAAGAATAGAAAAGTATATTGTTCTTAAGAAACTCATCACTCTTAGAGTGTATACACTTGATTTTTTCTTAAGAAATTCATCACTCTTAGAGTGTATACACTTGATTCTTTCTTAAGAAACTCATCACTCTTAGAGTGTATACACTTGATTCTTTCAACGGGTTGTGAGTTTTGCGTTGCATACACAACTACTTGAGTTGATTAGCTTTCGAAGTGAGGTTCAAAGTATCAATGAGGCTCAGAACGGACCTTTGGACTGTCTTGTCCTGGAAAGAGTATCATAGACCCATCGCACTGGTCAATAGGGCGAATATTTCTTTAAGGTAAACCGGCTCAACCCGGTGATTCAGTCATACTCTTGCAAATAAATACTGATAAGTGTTTTGAACATTCTTGTTTATTTATTTGTTTATGGCATTGTTTAGTTGCCTTTTGACTGCCGTGTTTTGGTTATAAACTGTTATTGCATTATACTTGTATATTGAATAAATCTACCCATGTAGATATCTATTTTGTTGATATCCTGAATCATTGTTATTTTAACCAACAATGGCTACTACAAAGAGCTTGTTCTCAAAGTAAATTATTAAAAAAAAGGACCAAACCACAAAATATTAAATTTTCAATAAAAAATAATTAATCATTATATAATTATTATTATACATGATGTATCTATACATACCTATGGATGGGGATTTGGTTGAGGGCCCATATATAGCGATGCTGCAATAAATTACATCTCTTTCTCTTGATGATCACTTGTATTTATTCACCTACTAAAGCTCTTTGTGCTAAACTAAAAATTTGAAATTGTAAAGTCGATTATGTCTTTGTTTGAATTTTCATATGTGTGTAAGACACTAAATTAACCCTTTTTGGAATGTATTATGAAATTTATAGTATTTGACCTAGGCTAGCCTCCTTTCAACAATATAACCTCCTGTCTCATTATATATTCTTGCATGACCAAACAATAAATACCAATATTAGTTTTGGACCCATTTGGAAGTATGTTTTTCTTTTTCTTTTTTTTTTTTTCGAAACATCGTTTTCTGTTCCTCATTTAAAAATATTGAACAAAAGAGAATAATAAACCAACCAACATTATATTCTCATATTTAAAAATGAAACACATTAAAAAAAATATGTTCCTTATAGTTAGCAACCAAATTCCTGGAATTATATGTTACACACTATTTAATAATTTTTTTTTTGATACAATATGATTATATTCAATAGATGATTATACGTAACATTGAGCCAAGATGGATGCTTACCCCATTAGCTACAACACTACACCAATTGAGACGCACAAATGGCCAATCTCCATCGGTGTACAATTAGGACAATTGGTGAGGTATCAAATCGTCCCATTCCCTATCCTAGCTTTCATCTCTCGGTGTCAATATCGGTCCATCAGAGTGCATTCGCCATTAGCATTCTTTTCAATATCCATACATTTCACTGCTCCGCCAAAAATTTCCTCGACCCTTATAGTACTCCAGCATTAGTAGTTTCCACTGCCGGCTCAAGGTTTTGAGCTTCAAAAATTAATGATGAATAATCAATTGTGACATTGGATAGATGCATTTACCAAGCTAATATATTGTTTGTTTGTAAAATGTTAGGCCCATCAAAAAGAAGGGCCCAATATTTGTTTGACCAATTAATTGGATAACAAATCCCACCTAGGGGGTGTGATACATTTTCCTATCATTTATTGCACATTTTACTAATTTATTGGAGATCCCGCTTTGTCCCTTATTTATGATTAGACACTTATGTTAAAATAGTGTTGTGATGTTGAGGGTAAACATGAAAAAACTTCAAATATTTAATGACAATAAATAACTCGACATCTAATTAATCCAAGGTAGTTATAAATCAATATTACCAAATAATAAATTTGTATAAATGTGAGATATCTTGGACGAACACACCAGCCAACAAATAAGAAATAACTATAAATTTGATATAGTTTATTCACTATACATCCATAATTTATGTATTAGATTCAATCATATCAACCACAGCAGATGTGTCCTAATATCATTTAGTACACAAACATTGTAGTGAAATTGTGACAAGAGAAGCTTTTATTTACCAAAAAACAAAATTGTATTCGAAGATATAATAGATAGTCTTGGTCAAAAATGAGAAAAGGGGATTTACTATTTAGGGCCCATTGTGAGTGATTGAACATGAGAGCCCCACAAAGGCACCATGAGTGGCAAAGGGACGAGACAGATTCCCAGAACGGCGAACATGAAAGAAACTCAACGTGCACGATTTGTTAGAGAGGATAGGAATTAATATCACTCCATGGGGACCAAACTGTCAAGCACAACCTACCCATCAGTATCACAAAACAAACCATGTGCTGACAAAACATCTCAAATTTCCCATTCAATTAACATTATTTTTTTTCCTAACTTGAGGATCATTTTTGTTATCTATGTTAATTAATCACTTTGTGTGTGTGTGTGCGCGCGCGCGCCATATGCTCTAATAGTCTAAGTTATATCTTAAGTTCATTTTTCTCTATGTTTTTGGTAATATTTTACTGTTTTGTATTATCTTTGACCTAAATGAAGGGACTTCATTTAACTGCCAAAACTAAAGCTCCAGAACTATAAGGTTTTATGCTTGATTCTCTACGAAATTACTTTTGTGTTTTGTCGATAATTGCAATACTTGTTGATATTGATCGAGATTTTATGATGTTGTTGTAGATTGTTGATATTCATATAATCAAATATAATCGATTTACTCAAGTAAAACATAAATTAGTGTCACTTTAACTAAATTTGTGGACTTCAAAACTCACCTTGTGAAACTATATTTTGGGCAAGCCATCGTGAAAGGTACTCTCACTATAAGCATATATCCCCTTCAGTAACAAATCACTCTATTATAAATTTAATTTTTGTAATGAATTTCATCTATAATAAATTTATTGATATTTGTCTTATCATTGATTGTTTTGCCTATGATCAATTTATCAGTAGAAAAATTTCTCTATCATAAATTTTTTATTAGTGAAGGGGTGATAATCAGTAGAGTTTTTGTTAACATCTAAAATAAGTTGCGTCTTAAATTCTTTTCTCTTGCATTCTTAGACCAAATTTTTGTATTATAATAACTATTTAATATTTATGTAGCATAAAGAAGTCAAAATTTAGGGCAGTACTAGAGAATGTATGTCGTCCTTGTTTTTTAAACAGAATGTCACACGTCGGGTGAGTCATACCCACTACCTAACACCTCATTTTTACTATTAATAAATAATAATTTAGTAATAATAATAATAATAATAATAATAATAATATTATTATTATTATTATTATTATTATTATGGCACTGCAAAGTGCATTGGTCAAAATGAGTCCACATGCTTCAATATTTTAAGACACTAGCATGAGGGGGCGGCGGCCCCCCATTGCCAATATAGTACTTATATAAACTCACCTACTAATTTTCCCCAAAAAGATTTACAAACAAAACAGAGATGTTCGTAGTCATGAAACCCTTTTCATTTTTCTTCTTTCAAAAAATAAACAGCAATTAAAAATAAAACATGTATATGGAAAAACATAATGTTTTTAGTAATTAAATTGTGTTTTTTTTATTATTTATGTCTCTATTCTAATAAAAGTTGTAAATGGCATGAAAAATTATGAATCAAACAGTTATTAAACATTTTTTTTTGTCTTAGCCACATGATTTTGATCTCCTGATCGCCTAATTCAAATCGGATACTGCAGAGCCTATTATAGATATGACCCTACCAACCCAATTGCATACGATAAATGAAGGGTATTTTCGTCAAATTTAAAACTCGCCATTCCATAAAACGTACAAGGGAAAAAAATGATCCAAATTCCAAAATACAGAAGGGCAAACCGTTTCACTAATGTACTCATTCAACCTTTTCTTGTTAAATTTTTTTTTTTTTTTGTTAAATTAATAACCTGATTTCAACTATTCACGTAAGATCAACTCAAAGTCAACAATCCAAGTCTTTAATTAAACAAAAATAATTAACTCGAGCCCCAACCAAATAAAAAAATATTAACATTCCATGAAGTTGTTCTTGAATGATCCCAGGTCTTCACTATGACTAATGAATACATGTGAGAAGTTGGTAGATTGGCTCGAGACCAACAAATCCAACAATAACAATAAAAAATAGAGACAATTACGTCCGCCTCTCTCTTAAATTTAAGTGAAATTATAAATAAATTCCTCTTGTTTCGAAAATTATCAACATCCTTAACATTTGTTGCCGTTCAACAAAAAATCCCTAACTTGCCAATAACTTTTGACATTATCAATAACTTTTGCAAATTAATTTCATTTTATTCCACATTAACTATCAAGAGTTGCGATTCGTCAAACCTAACAAAATCCAGCAATCAATTTTGTGATTTTATCAATTTTTGCGAATTAATTTCATTTTGTGTCACAATATCCACTACCAAACATCACCATACAATTCAACACCACCGCTATCTTTTTTTTTTTTAAAAAAAAAGATTACATATAATTTCTACATATTGAACTTGTCAAAATCTCATGAATTTCATCTAAAAACACTATCGAAAACACAAGAAATACAATTCGTAATTACATCATGCATTATGAAAGACGAATTTTGTTAAACTTATACATACCTTAAGGGATATTTATAACTTTAGAAATAAGAGATAATTATTTATAATTTTACCTAAACTCAAGTGGTAGTTGTAATTGTCCCTGAAAAATATTCTACAACAATTTGTTGTTCATACTATTGAGAAAATCAACCGGTACACTATTCTAAGGCAATCAGCTAATTATCTTTTCCAAATGACAATTTTTTTCATCTTTATTCCTCTTTGTGGAAGGCTCCAAAATGTTTCAAAATTGACAAAAGTCAATTCAAACAACAGCGTTGCTACGATGGAAAATATTAATTAATAAATGCGCATGGAATTTATTTATTTATTTTTGGTGGGGTCTTAAGCAGGCAATATCGAGATTATTTTTTCTTCTGCAAGACTTCACTTACAGCGAAAACACACTAATGGTGGTGGTCGTAATCTCGTCGGCTGTCCACTTCTATGCTGACTTTACAAATTAGCAAAACATCGTGTACCTAATTGTCATTCTACAATAAACAACTTCGTAAGCTATATTTTGTTTAGTGAATAATTACATCCACACCCATTCGGAGTATGCTATATTACACATTTTAGTCCCCTTATTTTCAATACCACATATAATTATCGCCGCGCAATTATTAATTACAAAACGCCCCCTCTCCCTCAGAGTTCCGTCCAAAAGATAATGACGGCACCAACAAAATTGGTGAAGTTGTGTGACTGATTTTTTTTTGTTTTTGTTTTTGTCTAAGCCATTTGATTTTGATTCATTAGCAGATTAATCTAGATCGAGTGCTACAAAAGCTTATTATGGAGGCAATCTTCCCAACTCAATGATTTCATTCACAATTCTAGAGTTTGAACCCTAGACATTGCCCAATAAATCTAGCACCTCATCTTGCTAGACCAACTGATAGTTGATGAACTTGTGTAAACTGTTGAAGAAGAAAAGATTAATAATCGAGGCCAGATTTTATTTGCTCAAATTGCACTTCACCCTCTGAAAATTTTTAGTTAAGCACCATAAACCCTGACAATAAGAAAACTAGATTATTAGTTTTTAGTTTTTAGTTTCAGGGGTTGAAGTGCAATTTGCCCTAATAATAATAATAATAATACTCGAAATGTATAGCAAACTATTGGCACCAAACCTGGTCAATAAGCAATAGTGGGCGGTAATGATGGGGCCACAAATGCATAATCGGTACATGTTATTAGAGGTTAATAATAACAGTCAACTTCAAATAATCTCTTTATATGACAAGGTATGTCGTACCAAAATTTTTGATTAATGTATTAGTGCTGGTTGCCAAACTGCGGGGGACCATGTCGTGCCACAAGTCTATATCTTGGATTTGTGGTCCTCCGAGATCTTGTATGATTGAATATTTTGTTTTTAATTCCAATTCGAAAACTACTAATTACACAACATATATATTCATCGATAGACCTATATAGACCTGTTCCTGTGTAATTACCAAATATTGAGGCCATTTGGGTGAGACTTTTTTTAGGAGAGAAGCATTTATTTTTTGATATAAAAATAAATCAAAAAATTGTGTTTAGTTAAACTTTTCAAAAACGTAGAAGCCAGAAAGGGGAAGAAAAAAAAAGCCCCAAAATGACTTTTAAAAAAAAACTATCAAACTTCAAATAAAAACACATTTCAAAATGTTTTGAGCTATTGTATTCAAATATAAAACTACATTACTTGGAAAATAAACTCTACTATAAAAAAATATAATTTGAGAATCACTTTTTCTTTAAGTTTATCCAAACGGGTTTATTAATATACAGCACAACCACATTCCGCTTTAGGGCGCTGAATAAATTCAGAAACGCTAGGCCCTTATAGAGGCTATAAGTTGGTTCTAGTACATCAATACTACCCAGTTATAATCTAGTATGGGCTTGTGCTCCTTTATGGACTCAATCGCTACGCACTGGGCCGACGGAATGGACAAATGGAACATCAAGTTTAAACAATTATCCCAACAAAATAAAAATAAAAAGAAACAACACAATTGAAATAACAGGGACATATTTGGTAGCACAATTACTCCAATAACAACACAAACGCTCACACTGTAAGGGAACATGATTCATGTTATCCAATCGGATAATTCCTAATAGATATTTTTAGCTATTAAATTTAAACGTGATGATATCAAAAAATATTTTGAAAAATAAAATTATATCATCATTATAACAAAAAGACAGGGAATGGACAACATAGCCCAGCTGTATCATGAAATTAAAAGCCCATTTGGATGGGTTTTTTTTTTTTTTAAGAAAAAAAAACATACTTTTTTTTAAAAAAAAAACACTTTAGTGAAAAAAGAAATGTTTGGATAAACTTTAAAAAAAATCAAAATGCAAAAATCAACTTTTAGAAGCTATCCAAAATAATTTCAAACAAAAGTACCTTTTAAACACATTTAGAACCTGTTTGGATTGATTTTGTTAAGAGAAAAAATACTTATTTTTTGAAAAAAAAAAGATAATATTTGGATGGACTTTAAAAAAAAAAAAAAAGCCCAAAAAAAGGTTTTTTTTTTAAAAACTACCACAGAGTAGCTATAAATAAAAGCACATTTAAAATACTTTTAACTATTGTATCCAAACACAAAACTTTATCATAAAAAACATCATTTGAGAAGTCCTTTTTTTTAAAACTCATTCAAACGGGCCCTTAATTATATCCAAAAAAGCTCTACCAAAAAAAGCAAGTCTCAAGAAGCACTTCTTTTAAATCCATTCAAACAGACCCTAAATCATGTCCGAAAGATACAAGAATCGAATTAATCGATTATTGACAGACTTTTACCCGATTATCCTCATACCATCTGGCATACAACTCCATTAGATCCTATCCACTTGAGTACCCAAATGGTGTATTTAACCATTAATTTAAATAGAATATATCATGGTTTTACTTTATAATATTTTTTAATATCATTATATTTAAATTCAACAAGTAGAAACACCACTTGAGTATCTTTCCCGGCACATGGCATTTGGATTTTGATCGAACCATATTGGACGGCAATCGTGTCCCTATTTTGAGAACATCACATCGGTGTCGAGGAATATCATCCTAAACTCGCAAAGGGCTCTAGCGATGCTACAGGCTTTAAAATCCTGTCCAAAGTAGAATCATAAAGCGTTAAATTTCAAAAGGCAATGACCATATGTGAAAGCTCCCCAAACCGAGAATAAGCCCTTCGACAAAACCAAACATTGCCGTGCGTAGGGGTCAAAAGTTAAAAGCACTTTAGGTGGATCAGCTTCCAAACAGCTGTCCTAGTGCAAAAGTGGTCCAAACTATGCTGCAACAACGTACGAGCCAACAAAATTTAATACTATTTTGTACCAAAACATCGATAGATACCCCCAAGTTTCACAACCAAAGCTAAGTGGCCACTTTGCTTCGAATCTATTGGCTGCTCTTAATCTAGCATCCGAACAATTCACGTGAGCAAAAACTTACTGGTACATATCTTTAAAATAGACAGATGTACAAAACGTGGGTAAACATGTGGGGGGGACTTTAATCTTTCAATTATTGGACCTTTTTTTTCTTTACTTTCCAGCCAAGTACCTAAAAAGAAATGTGGGGAATCGTCCCCTCTTCAGACAATGACTGCCAAAATCAGGTACAAATAATTACTGGGTAGACGCAAACCTGGGGATAAGATACATTAATGTCCTCTCTAGAAGTACTTCGAAATAAAATAAATCATCATCAATCGACCAATTACTTATAAATAACATACAAGTGAAACATAGAACCAGCAGAATTAGTAGTGTAACCACTGAAAATTTGCAGTGTCCTGGTTCCTAGACTAATCCATCAGCACACAATTATGTCCGGAGATGCCAAAATCCAAGAAAAATTATTACTTAAACCCAATGTTTGGTTCCGCATGAGCAAGGACGGAGTCAGAAATTCTAATTTTGGAGAGGATTCAAAATTTTCAAAAAGTTTCGATTATGTTATATTTTGTATATTGATACTTTTTTTTTCTGAAATGAATTGAAGGTGTGACACAATTTTGAATTGTTTGATGCATGAATGGGACTCAAACTCCATCAGTGTAGCATAGAAGTCTCAAATCTTATTAACATTTCTTTAAGCGAAGAGTCCCTTTTCTAAACCCCACTTAAATTTCTATGATAATACTGGTGGGGTAAATTCGGTTACGCGTGCCTTTACTCGATGGAGTCAAGTTCTTCCATAATTAGCAAATATACTGGCATAAAATAGTAAACATCCATTTTCTATTAATCTTCTAAATGGCTAAAGAAAGATATAAGAAGGCTCAGAAAGTCATGCCAATCGCATGCCTGGGAGATGACCCAACTACAGTCAATTTTATATCAAGAAAATGATGTGGGGTCACATTAAAGCCTTAAGTTTGATTGGAAGATTAACAAACGGTCCCAATTTCTCTTTATATATATCCTGGATTAGAATGACCCCTACCACTACAAAACTTAATCATCTCTTAACATCAAAATCCAACAGTACACACTACTAGTCTAGACATTCAAGGGGGGAAAAAAATGGTACCTGTGGTCCTCGCATATTCTTGTACTCTTTTTCACTATTCAAGTTCACTTTCTTCACCTCTTCATCTGGTTTACACTTCTCCAAACACCCATTACCAAAGGAATGGAAACAAGCAAAGGAGAAGGGAAAAGGATCATAACAGTACCTGAATTAGATGAGGAAGGTGAAGAAGATGAAGACACTGGAGAAGATAACAAGAAAAAAAGAGCGCTGACTCCCTCTAAGAGAAGGGGATCAGGAGCGGGAGGATCAACGCACCGTTCTTGCCAGGTGGAAGACTGCACTGCTGATATGACTGATGCCAAGCCATACCATCGTCGCCATAAAGTCTGTGAATTTCATGCCAAGGCTTCAGTGGTTTTTCTTGCGGGGTCACAACAACGTTTCTGCCAGCAGTGCAGCAGGTTCGATTTACCTAAATTTTGCGAGTAATTATCATTCATATATGTTTCTGCATGTACGTTCGTGAGACAGAAATGCTTTCCGTTTCAGTTATCATGGATTTAAGGTAGCAAAACCCTATCCTGTTCAATAGTAAAAACCGAAGCCCAAATGTTTCTGCAATGTTTTGCCATATTATAGTGGGGGATCAGACTACAGTTCTGTGTAGCAGAATAGAGCATAGCAAAATAACAAATTGAAATGATGGGTTTTTGATGGCTTAGACTTTATCAGGAAAGTTACGATCTAGTGCAGCTCATGGAAAGATATCATATAGATATAAAAGAAAAAAGATCCGAGAAAATCGTATCGATTGCACCAGTTAACCAATTGTATCTGTTCATCTATGGCCACCGCAGAATTATGAAACAAAAAGCGGAAACCATATCAGGTAAGGCTAATGAATAAAGGCGTGAGCAGAATAATAAGATAGTCCAAAATCAAGCATGACTTCACAGTGTAATGGTGACTCTAATATAGCTTCATTACATATTCATTTTAGGTTAGCTGCCAGTCATTCATGTAATGTCAGCCAAATCATATTCTGCATGTTATATGATCATTCTATATTAACCATTGTCATAATTTACTATCCAATAGTTTGGAATGATATCTCATGGGCACTTCAGTCTAGAGCCCAACATAGCCAAGAAAAGGTAGACCTGATATATGACAAGAGGACAAAGATGAGCCATGGGCTACCGTTCAACATTCACTTTCTGGCTATCATGTCCTGCAGGTTTCATGAGCTATCAGAGTTCGATCAAGCTAAAAGAAGTTGTCGTAGGCGTTTGGCTGGACACAATGAGAGGCGTCGCAAAAGCTCATACGATTCTCATTCAGAACAGATGCACTGAAAAGATGCCATTTCTGGAGGAAGTCAAATTAAATCCATGCAGAGTAATGAAATTGCCCTCATATCAGTCTTGAAGAACAAAGCATTAGCAATGTGATCTTTGAGAATGCTCTCTATCTTCTGTCAATTATTCTCTCTATCTTCTGTCAATTATTGGATTACTTTTCAGAAAGCATTAGCTCTATCTGTACAAGTTCAAATATTTTTCAATCAGCATAACAAGATAATGGACTGTGGTTTGTAATGTATGCATCCTCCGCGGAGTGATTCATTTACTTATCTTTTAGAAGTAGCAAGGAGCAGATGCATAAGATGCTCATCTGAGCATGAACAACCCAACCCAAACTCAGGGGTAACTAATGAATTGCACTGCAGAACCCAAACAGCAAGACAAGGCCATGTGATGTCCTAATTATTAGAAATTATAACAGAGCATGCCTATGTCTCACTACCATAATGAGCAGAGATACTGGCAATCAACGGCAAGCGAATCACATAATTTTACCAAAAACAAAAGAGATTACAAGGGAATCATAAACTTTTAACCAATCAATTCCAAATCACCCCAATTATTAAATGTAAGAGGAATTGTGTTCCAGCACAGTTCACCAGTTAAAATGAGCACATTACCTAAGTAAGAGGTGCAATCAAAATCTCATAGTAACAATAACTCAGCAATACAACGCACCTGTGATATTATAATACAAGAACTCAGCAATGTCTTCAACTGCAGATCTAAAATGCATAGAAAAATATCATACAGGAAAGCCATATAGTTTCAGTTAAGTAGTAAACTACAACAACGATGTGCTAGTGAAAACCACACCACAAAAGCTATCCTTGCTTTTATCCAGTGAAGGGTCATACAACAAATCGATCCCATACAGGTGTGATGTACTATGTTGTATTTTTTCAACCATATTTTTTGGACATTTGAATGTGCAGAGAAATTTGGTCATTATTGATTGCATGAGATGTTTGGAGCGTCAATTACAAACACACCTCCATCCATTAAGCAATCCACCACCCAGAGACCTGCCCTGGCAACAATATTTATGCCTGCCAAAGTCAGAGTCTCCGCGAAGAAAGCCTGAAATATATTGTCGCCTTCAGTGCTCAGTTATATAAGAAATGTTAGATAATTCTTACCAGCATGAGAAAAGTAATTAATCTTACCAGAATTGATAACTTTACATGCAATTTCACACTTTAGCAATCCTCCGAGAAAAATCTCTCCCATGCTTATTTCTTTTAGTTCTTAGAACATACGCAATGATTGTGCTCAACTCCACTTCCACTGGATAAAAGTATTATTTAACTACCTCTACCTACTACAGGTAGATTTGGGTGGGTGGGCGGTGTCCTTGTGTCATAACCAGATAGCTACAACAGGCATGCAATCAACATCTTATACATCATTGATTCTATCAAAGAAGTGTTTGGCTTACTTTTATTTAAAACCCAACCTGCATACATGAACTGCAGAGTTCCCTCATGTCAATTATTGACAAGGTAACCAACACAAACCTCAAAGGACAACAACACACATATCATCCAAAGAAACGCACAACCAACTGAACAAAACATTTGTTAGTCACAACTGGGAGAAAGGTCTTCGCGCAAGGTCAAAATTGATGGATGTCTCAAAAAGGACCACGGCAAACGACAGACTGCCAAAGCCAACCAGCAAAGAGGTTTTAAAGGGTGAATTCTCCAGTCTGGAGGGTAACAACCTGAACCGATTTCACCACAAGATATTGGGTCGTTTCATGGAAACAAGAACCATAACAGGCACAGCTTGATTCCTAATCCACAAAATAAATAGTTCAAGGTAACTGATCACATCGACAAAATAAGTCATCAAGGACCATCTAAAAGGACTCTATTAGTTTCCTAGTGAAAAGGAAATCCAAATACAACAGTCAATAAAATATGATGAAAGCCAAGAATGAGTCACCATAGTGCTAGTCATAAACACACACAGCCAACAATATGATTCAAAGGGATTCTATTTGGTTCTAAATGAAAAGGAAATCTGAATTTGAGAATCTTGGAAATCAGATGAAAGCCATGCCTGAGTTACCAAAGTTCTAGCCATGGAACAGATGAAGGCAACAGTATAACCTTGTTTACAAGTTTCTCGTAAAAATTATGGAGACAACCATATAATGTACTAAAATATAGACCTGAACAAACAAACAAAACAAAGCACAAAAAAAGTAAATAAAGAAAGAAAAAAGAAAAAAAGTGTTGTATTAATATGTTCAAAACAGTCTGTCATATGTATTTTAGATGGATTTAATCTCTAGTCCAAGCAAGTAGCTCAAAGTTCATAGAGTGAAAAAGTTTTTTTTCCATTCAAAGAACTTTCCTGACTATCTCTCAACATCAATAGCTACTAAAATTGTAACTTCCCTACAATAGAACAATATGAGACCTCATAACTCAGTGGGATTTCTTTTATAGGTTACTAAAATTTCATGGTTCCGGAGTATAAGTTCCAAATAGATTGTTAGTGACTAGTATCAAGAACTCACAACTTTTTTGTTGAAGAGAATTAAACATTTGGTAGAGTCACAATAAAAATTCATCTGTCAAAAAACCACATGAAGAATGGACCGACAAAATCCATTATATTATCATTGGCAGTTACTAGAAGGAGCTTGCAAAAACTGACAAATATGATCAACAAATCATTACCAAACTAGCGCGCCACCCAGACTTCTCAGGAATACAAAGACATAACAAGGAAGAACCCAATATCCCACATCCAGGTTCTGTCATCTGTAAGTTGAGCATGACGTGGACCCTAATAAACTTCTGCTCTTTTCATCAGATCATTTGGCACTATTGTACCACATAGGTAGTATCATTTCTCCGAATAATGACACCAAATGCTTAAAGCAATAAAACACTGTATGTTTAGAGTGATAATAAAAAAGCATTAGGTCCTTAGTCACGCTTGATGCCCAACATTTTCGTAGCCAGTTCCCAAGTGACAATAGAAGCAGCATTAGCAGGAAATGCTCGAAGAACTGTAGGACCAAGACCTATGTAGCATCCTCTGATTCCAGACATCTTGTAAATCTAGCAATGAGAAAAAATTCAGACATTTATTGCTACTTCACTTTGAGTTCCAGAAAAATTTAAGATTCTCGTCACATACCAGTTCCAGAACCTTAAATGGATTTCTTGTATGGTTTCTGTCCGGAGAAGTTTGAATTATGGTCTTTGCCACATCTATTGGCAGAACAGTCACCCAATACTAACATGTGCAAAATGTTGAGAGAACAAATGAGAACCAAGAATTTACAATGAATAGAAAGAAAGAAGACAAAGTAAAAGCTGACAAGTGCAGTAAGACAAAACATGTCAATTTGTCTTCAATAAGTATAATTCACAGAAATACTTACTGCGATTCCACCAACACCACCACTAACAAACCCAATTCCCACGTCAACAAATTGGGACTGATCAGAGGAAGCAGCTCTAAGTGGCAGATGCATGTAATAACGTACATACTCGTAAGTGCTAAAAAAGAGTGCATTTCCAATAGATTCTCTTAAGAAGGTAGCGTATCCTCCTCGGAATATCCCTGCAATCTGAAGACAAATTCTATCAGTATGAAAGTACTTCAATATGAATTTCAACTGAGCATTATGTTTCTCACCCCTTCAGTTTTCAGAGTTTTACGAGCACAATCTATTGGACCGCTGTATCTATTGGAGCTGGGAACAAAGTCAGTGCCTTGAATTTGCATCCTACACTGAAAATCCCACAATCACAAAAATGACGCAAACACTCAGAGTGAGAAGTGTCAAGCTTCTGATTCACTTACCTTTACCAGCTCCGACGGGCATAGTACAAAGCTAATAATACTTCCAGCAAAAGCAGCTGAAGGAACTATTGCAAGAGGCTGTGGCTTTTCATCACGCTTTTCTCCCTACAAAGGCACAAAAGAAGTATCCCTATGAGCACATAACAAATGAGATCAACCTAGTACTAGAACATCATAGAGTTGCAACTTTAGCTATTTTACTGTGCCATCAAGATAAAGCACTTTAAAGCATTTGATGATGTCTATAAGGATTCAACATTTCACAGTGTCTTGAACCTGCAGAAACTGTTTTGCCTGCGAATAAATTCCAAAGGCAAGTGAGCTTTCAACGGCCATTCCCACAAACGAAGATGTAGCACCACGATAAAGCCCTTTCACCTGTCAAAGCAATTATAAGTATGAGAAGCTAGAAACAACGTTCACCGAGGTTTACCCACACCAAGCCCATAAAATCACCAACAATATAATACAAGGCTCATGACAAACTAAGCATTAAAGATAAGCATTAAGTCATTAACGCTAACAGAGCAGTAGCTTATGTCAGCGTGGCCACAGATCAAAATATGGAAATATAAAGATTTTTATTGAATAGACAAACTCTAACTGCTTGAAATAGCTTGCATGGTGCTCACAAAGAAACAATATCGATAATAAATGAAATTCACGATAAGTGAACAAGAAGGAAACCAAGGAACATAAATAAAACTATACTCGGGAAGCACCATGTCCGATAGTCAGATGGGACCACATTTGCACTCAAACCATGGTACATTTAAGTAAGGTGTGAACAGGAGTTAAGAGGCATACTCCTTCTGTCTTCAGTATTCTCGCTGTACAGTGAAAACCACTCCTGTATGTTATCCCATCAACTTCTGTATTGTGTTTTTGAAGCTTCACCTGATAATACAGGTCAAAAAAACAAAGGATTAGGCCTTGAGATACTATATAATGGGGCCACCATCAACTCTTTTTTTGCATGTAGATGAACTCACAACTCAGACAAAGTTACCATCACCTTTGTTGCATATTAATTCTATGGAACAGATTTCCCTCGTTGTAATTGCACAATAGAACTATTAGATACAAAATCAAGGCACTCAATTACGACTCCTCTATACTGCTATACACGCTAAAAGGTTCATCAAGCTGCACTTCACCTCAGTCTTCAATACAAACTTCACATATTTTCATCTCATTTATTCAGCATGGAGATTATAAAATCACTGTAGTTTAACATAAAACAATAAATTCTTAGCCGCCTGGTTATCGATGAATAGCCTCGCACGAAATCATGTTCACCAGGCTGCCAAATCCGAGAAACTACCAACACACACACACATACACACACACACACACACCTTGACGGTGTCAAACGGATGGCCAACAATGACAGTGGCGACTCCGGCGAGCATACCGGCGACGTACTCATTGTAACCCGCACCGAAACCCGAAGTTTCCCCCATATTCTCTTATCTCACATCAATTTCTCTCTCTCTATCTCTAGAATCTCAGAATGCAGTGATGAATTCGGGAAAAACCACAATTGCGATCATCATCACCATCTCGCCAATTGAATAAACAAATGCATGAAATCCAATAATCTAGCAGGCCGCAACGAATCGACGGCGGAGCGTCGATGGGGCTCTGGGGGTAAAATCGCGGTGTACGACGGCGGCGATTTCTTTATCCTTTTACGATTTAAACGCCTTATGATGCCTGGAAAGTGGAGCGGGCCAGTGAAAACCCCTTTTTACCCCTATAAGGCTATAACGGGTCAGCGCGTGGGTTTAACTGTATAAAAAACTCTAGGATGAACCCTAGGGATCGCAAACGGATCGTCCGGATTCAAACGAAAACGGGTTGGGTTAAATGACCCTAATTAATAAAATGAAAAAACAATTCAAGATCTAACGTTCATGTAACTTTATAATTAATATTGCCTAAAAGACTAAAAACCACATGTATTTTTTCAATTAATTTCAAATGATTTTAATTCTTGTTGTAAGATATAATAAGAAAATTCTAACTTTCATGTTATTTTAATTAATATAATGTCTAAACAACATGTAAAATTTTCAATTAATTTCAAATGACTTTAATTAGCATTACAAAAATAATGATTTAAAAAGAAAAATAATGAATACAACATTATAAGTCCATTTGAATGGATTTTTTAAAAGTAAAACACTCATTTTTTTTGTTTAAAAAAACAGATTAGTGGAAAAAACAATGATGTTTGGATGGATATTTAAAAAAGTAGAAGCAAAAAAATGTGATTTCTTACCCCCTATTTTTTGGGTTAATTAGATCTCTTATTCTTTTAAATATACGAAACTACAATTGATCCCCTAAAAATTTTCAAAATTATCAATCCATACCCTAATAAATTTTAAAATTACAAATGCCCTCTTAATCAGCATGTTCCTGATCATATTCTGCTAATATCATCAAAAAATTTTATAAAATTCTAAAAATACCCTTGTTCCCAGTCCAAAATTTTTTTAAATTGAAAAATATAGGTATAAAACCGAAAGTTCAAAAAAATATGATCAAGAACCAATTGACCAGGGGATATTTGTAATTTTAAAATTTCTCAGGGTATGAGTTGCTAATATTGAAATTTTTTTTGGAAATCAATTGTAATTTCGTAATTTTAAAAGGATAGTAGATGTAATAAATATTTAAATAAAAATTGTCTAAAGCAATTTTAAATAAAAGCAACTTTTTCAACAAAAATAAATAAATAAAAACAACTTTTAAAATTTTTTATAATCCGTTTAGATAAACTTTAAAAAGTATTTTTCAAAAGATACTTTTTCTAATAGAATTTTTTTCTTAAACCAAGCAATTTTATTTTTTATATATAACAATTAAAAGTACTTTAAAATATACTTATATATAAAAACTCTATGATATCTTCAATAAATTAAAAAAAAAAGCCTTTTTGATATTTTTTTCTGGCATATACTTTCTCTAAAAAGTTCATTCAAACACAATTTTTTTCTCCGAAGCACTTTTTTCCCAAAAAATAAAAGTTATATTTCACTAAAAAAGAGTACATCCAAATGAACTCTTTAATTACTGTATCTAAATACATAACCGCTTAACTAAAAAATATCAATTAACAAAGCACAACCTAAAAAACACTTCTTTTTGAACATATCCAAAAGGCCCCGCTTCTACCCAACAATTGCAATTAAACACAACAAGAAGTCAATACTCAATCACCATAGATGTTGCATCATTCCAATAACGAAATACACAAAATTCGAGCTCATAATCTATCCAATAATCCAGACAATAAAGTTACATTACAAGCACAGCAATCCCTAAAAATAGACCAGACAGCGGCGTATATGATTACAACAGAATAGTTAACTCTCTGAATAAGTATTATTTTGGAGTACAATCCTGTGTGTTACAGTGTGTGTATATGACCTTTCTCGTTTGCTGAGGAAGAGACTTTTCTTACAATCACAACTTACTGGGTATAACTTCATTAGTAAAGGTTCCACCCATACCATGCTGGGCTTTCGTTTTCAGCAGCTCGTTTCTATCGGCTATAAATTTGGCGAAACGAGAGCCCTTCGTGCCTCCTTTGCTTTCGTTCTCTGCAGCAAATTTCGGTATATCGGGTGGTAGAGGCTCCGGCTTGGGATATAGAGGTGGCATCAAAGCCCACACGGAAGAAAGGTGTTCATTAGGCTTGTCGAGTTCTTGTAGAATTGTAATGTCCTGCATATCTGGAAAATAAGAGGGATTCATGAGAATTCATGAGCAAATTTACCAAGATAAATAATCAGACACACGATTTCACAAAATCTCTTGTTGTATGAAAAATTACAAATACCTCCCTAATATTTGGTCTTGCATCACAAATCCGCCATCGATTAAGGGGGTTTTGTGTGCCACTGAACCAACCATTAGGAGTGCATTTGGTTCTGTAAAAACTGGTCAAATCTCAGGAGATTTTTTGTAATGTACCTTCTCTTCATATATCAACCATAAATTTGTTGTTTTAAGGGGCAAAATGGAGGCGGCTGCCCCCTCCAACCCCCCACCCCCCATGTGGTGTCCCTTTAAATACCGTTGGCTAGAGTAATTGCTCCCACCAACCTCTTCAATATTTACTTAGTTACACATTTTACCACCTAGTTTCTCGTTTTGACTATAGAATGCTCAAAAAGTTACATAGAATAACCTTGGGAGAACTTCAAGATCGGCTCCAGTGCACCACATGGAATGCTGAAGTTCAAATGTGGTATAACTGTCCCTCCACCATGCTTAGCATTGCTGTAGGAACAATTTAAATAACTAGATTAGTTCAATCTGCACGAAAACAACACTATATTATGAGAGAGAGAGAGAGAGAGAGAGAGAGGAGCAGCACACAAAAAACATGTGCAGAAGAGATGAAAAATCAGGTATAATTTCTCTGAGCGTCTTTTTATCGGTTTAAGAAAATGGCAGAAATGATAGTAGTTCAATCTGCACGAAACCAACACTATATTATGAGAGAGAGAGAGAGAGAGAAGAGAGAAGAGCAGCACACAAAAAACATGTGCAGAAGAGATGAAAAATCAGGGCATAATTTCTCTGAGCTTCTTTGTAGCAATTTAAGAACTTGGCAGAAATGATAGTGCTCTTTGTAATATGTCAATTGTCTTAGCAGAATAAAATACCTCGTGACAAGGCCAATCATGTGACCATCTGAATTGACAACAGCACCACCACTACTGCCAGGATGGACAGCAGCAGTTGTTTCGAGCATGGCAGGAAATTGTTCGCACGAGTTCAGACTGGACTTAGTCTGTGGAGACCTAGTCGCTTCAATCACTTTAGTTATCACACCAAGGCAGGCAGATGGAAGGAAGTCTGAAGAAATTCCAAAATTTATCAAAATTGTTAAAAGCCCGAGGGGAAGTAAAGTAAAAATGAACACACAGAGAAATACAGGTCATGCTTTTTAATATAGCAAAACCAATTCTTACTTAAAAGAATGGCAAGAAAAAATTAATACAAGCATATAAGAGTCGTAGTTTTAGCATATAACTATATGTGAGAAACTTAAGATAACAGACATGAGACCAGGTGAAAAGGTTACCACAACGAGGTCCAAATAGCCCATGACCGATTACATATGCCTTTGATCCAGGTGAAGGGCAATTAACATTCATGACAATGGGACAAAGTTGATCAGGAGCAATATCAAGCTGCAGCAGAGCAATATCTAGAGGGCCTTTAGAAACGTATACAATCCTAGCATCAGTCCACATCCACGGATCGAAAAAATCTAAGCGCACACGTATGTTCCTGTGGTTCATGTTGGCCGAGCTAAATCCAGATAGTGAGTTCTCATATGTAAAAGGAATGTTCGGAATCTTAGCAACCACTGGCTTGGTCTCATTTTTGGCACCATTTGGAGCTGTTTTGCCAAACCTCCATGGCTCCACGAGATGAGCATTTGTAAGAACCAGACCTTGTTTATTAAGCAAAACACCAGATGCCCATGATCCATCATCGGTTGTAATAAGGCAAATTGAAGCCATCGCCTTCTCAACTGGAGAAAGATTATCTGAAAGCTCATCTGAGTCGCCTTTGGGTGATATGTTCTCCACAGTAGTCAAGTTTCCATTATTGTTCTCCTCCAGCAGCAAGTCACTGCAAGCAGATGCAATGGCTTCCCATGGAATCACCATCTGCCAATCAAAGCCACCAAGATTGTACAGTAAATACACAAATATTTAAGTTTCCAATTAACACTTTCTTCACAAGGCATAAGCAAAGATGATGCTGAAAGCAGATATAAAAGATGCAGGCCAATTAGGCCCAACTTGCAAAAACCAAATGATTCAGAACTATAACAGTATAATTGCAAAAATTAAAGCCACTACAATGTTCATATCATTCCATGTCCAAACTTGGACTGAAATTCATTTATTTCCCTGGTTTTCCACAGTCAAAAAGACTCAGACCGTAACACCAAGGTGGACATAGACGTTGCTATGAAGCTGAGAAATGCCATATACAAGGCGTGCAAGTAATTAATATCGTACTTCATTAAATTTTAGCTTGCTATGCCTGACATCTTCCAGTATGATTAAAGGAAAACAAAGAGGATAGACCACTCCAACTATACCTGAATTTCAGTACCACTAATTGTTTGCCGGAGTGGCCTTGTAAGAAGGCCAATAAATTGAGCATGTTCGCTGAAAACTGGGCTACCTTCCATTCCTGAAAGATTCAAGTAGAAAGCTATCAGAATCAACAAGATACAAGACTGACGTTAAAAAAAAATCGGGCCAGTCGCTCACACCAGGAAGACATCTAATATCAGCCATCAACAAAGATCTTGTTGAAGAACTGGGTGGGTAGCTGTTGCCAATTGACCCCACTGAAATACTGCATTCACAATTGAGATTATATCAGGAGAAGATCAATACAGGCCCAACTGTCTGTCACTATTTGGGATCCAGACATGGGTGTTATGAAGGGATTCTCTTTACATAACATAGAGTAAACCTTGAGTAAAGAGACAAGCACAAACATAGAACTCTAAAGGATGAGCAACAGTTACTTGTTAAAGAAGTGCAAAGGTGATAATATCCCAAAAGGAGAACCCATTGCCAGAAGAAGACCTCCTCTCTTGGGAATAGATGTTTGCAACTTCAGTGATTTCTGTATAGCAAAGATTTATGTTATCATCATCAGCACATGGCAACTGAAGTTTTAAACATAATCATTGCTCCACAATTTAGAACTTGTTATAATTGACGGATAAAAATCAAATTACCAAGGAAAATTTGGAGGGAATGGCCAGTAGGGCAATCCTCGTGGCTGACTGCCCCATGACATTTGGGTTGCTTGACTCAGTCCTTGCCATGGGCCACGGGTTCTGGAAGGATGATTGCTCAACCTGAAACCATCAGTTGATAGTTTCCTGTTACATAATACACCATCTATGTAGTCAAATTGGTTATGCTTTTCAGTCATGTTCACTTGTTATTCACACAAGAATCAAAAAATCCAAACAAAGTGAAATAACACAGCTAATAATATTTTAATAAAGTGAATCTAGGCACAACAGGTTGATTAAAAGCCTGAAAGTAGAAAGCCCACAAAAGGCACAATGATTCTCTTATTAAACCCAAAATCATCAGTAAAAGGCAAGTGTCTGCACGTGGCTAGATGAATGGAGCCTGTTTCAAATAATTGGTGAAACTGGCACATACCAAGGTTTCACTGGAATTGAACACTTATTTTAGTGGGAAAGTTCGACCTGCTCATGAGAATACAGCTCAAATGAAGTCTATGAACAATTCATTGACCATTGTGAGCCATGGAAAAGAAGTTAATAAACAAAAATCTATTGTGCCTTTTCTAAGGTACAAATTGTGATGCAGAAAGCCAAACCTGCTTTCATGTGCAATTTAAGAAATCGCATATTGCAAACCATATGAAAATGAAATACATGTCTCTACCATCAAGGCAAGTTTTATATGTTACCAAAGCATTAAAACCTTTTTATTGGATTATACTTTACTTAGTTATTTTTATTTTATCAAAAAATGTTCTTTACAACAACTAAAATGTACCTCTCGCCATTAAAACATACATCAAGAACGTAGTACACAAAGAAATTGATGATATTCTAACACTATAATTAGTTTTAGTGTTAGTTTTATTATTGAAGAATATCAAAACCCTTAAGTACCTGGAAACCACTATAATCAGTTTAGTTCCCATATTTGTTTAGAGAATCATAACCACTAATACCCGGAAAGCGCTATTTTTATACATATAAATATATTCATTTTCACTATATGACATGCACTAAAACTGTGCTTGATGCACGAAAAGGACAATATGACAGAGAGCTTTAACTGATTAGCCACCCCTTGGCAAGGAAATGTGACATTCGCATCAAAGTGAGCCAACAGGTTGTGTTCGTCTGATGGAAAACAGTATATGTAATCTTAAGACATCTTCTACAGACAAGTAGATTGAGAATAATGAGTTAAGTTACCTGAGTACGAGAACTGTCTATAATATGCTCAGGACCACAGCTATGAGAGGCTAGAGACCAACCAACTTCCCAATTATTTCCCAGTGAACCACACGAAGCTTCAATTAATGACTGAACAGCAGTAGATGATTGGGGAATATTAACCTTCATATGAATTCACACCATATTTGTCAAGGCCTTTCTTGGAAGATATTGAGCAGTAAAAACACGGTAAAACTATACAGAGATAGTAAGCACGACAAATCTGGAAAACCAACATCCAAGGAACAAGTCCTGTACTCCACCAAATTAATGAAAGTTCACTAACTCAGAGTTCCAGAGACTTTCGAAAAATCTGACTGCTCCAGTGTCCTAACTAGATGCTTACCATCTTTAGTAATTCAGCAGGAAGCCAAGATGGCGCCTCCATGGTGCCATCCTTTGAAGATTTGCCCTAGTCATCAAAAAACCATAAACTATATCAGCCCAGATATTGCAAGCATAAAAGAGTTAACTAGACTATAGATTCTCTAATTGCAAGTGATACCTCCATTAATATATCAATCTGAACACCCGGTATCAACCGAGGTTTCTCCTGCAAGAACTTAAAAAGCGAATTTTGATTTAAATACAACTAACAGAAATCAATAACCTAAGAAACTACTTGAAATACTCTGTCTTCTGCATATAAGTTTGCCAATATTTCAACCTTTGATGTGTTCCCCCGGCATTGTTGCATTACGAATGGTTCGATGACAGATGCAGCAGTCAAAACCAAAACAGTCTCTGTAGATTTCATATCGCAGCCACCACCTATAGCAGCACTTCCCTTGGAAGCCGGAAATATCATTCCTGATGCTGAGAGCATAGTTTTTCCAGAACTGCAGAAACACAACAATAGATTTCGACTTTAATTAATCTGTCATATTTCGAAATCAACTTTAACCAAATATAAATATAAATACACACACACACACTCCGAGTGACTTACTTGTACTGGTGGAAAGCATGATTTCGCATTTTTAGACCCTTCGGGTCCTGGAAATAACGAAGACCAAAAACCCATCACCACAAAATAATCGAATTATCAGAAAATATATACCCAAGAAATTTAAGAAAACCATCAAACAAGCACCAAGTTAATATTCAAGAAATTCAAGAAAGCATCAGTTTAGCACCAAGTTTGTGTGTGTGTGGGCGCGCGCGCACGAAATAAATTCAAGAAACTTGAAGACCGAGTTAATAACCAAGAAAACCATCAAACCAGCACCGCATAGACTTTACAGAACGACAGAGAAAACAAAGTAACAACCCACAAAAACTTTTACACACGCACACACAAAAATGGTCTCAAGAACGGAGGAAGAAACTCACGGGGCCTTGAACTCTGACCATCACAGCAAAGTTGCGAGCAAAATCGGCAACTTCAGGGAGACCCATATCGAGAAGCAGGAGTATAACAGCAAGAAGGGTCTTAGCGATGAAGTTGCATACAGTTCTTCAACGCCACTATGCCCTCTTACCTAGGGTCAGGGATTTCAAGAAATCAATCAATAATTCCACCGAATAAACAACGCGAGCGTGATGATATCAATGATATGACCTTAGTGGGGTTAATTGAAGGGCCAAAAAAAAATAAAAATCCGATTCACGAGGCGCACCAGGAGCAAGACGACGACGTTTCCCCCCCCCCCCCCCCCCCGCCCCCCGCCCGCCGCAATTGTTTCCTTGTCGAAAATCTTTTTTCCACGCTTCTGTCGTATATTTTTATTTGCCATAATCATGTGTGTGATTTTGATAAGGAGGAACAAGGAGTTTCACACACTTAAGTGCGGGTAACCCGCGGGGTTATGTATTTAGGGTTAATTGCAATTTGACCCCTCTTAAAACTATGCAATGTGGCAAAGTGTGCATATATGGTATTTATACCATTCAAAGTATAACATTCAAAATAATTTTTGTGTGGATTTCCTTTAATTATTTCAAGACAATTGTTTTGAATTTTAGATGTGTATCTATACAATGTTTTGTAATATTATTGGGATAGTCATTAAGGAACTAGTGTTAACGGAATTGTTTTTGAATTAAGGGAAAATTCCTAAATACCCCCCTCTGGTTTCGAAAACTGGCAGAAAACCCCCTGTAGTTTATAAATATGCAAAAAAATCCCTGTATTTTTCTAAATCCTGCACACTCTCCCCCTCCGTTAGTTCATGATTGACGGCGTTAAATTTATATTGAGATGCTCGTTATGCCCCTATTAATAAGAGCTGTTGGATCTTAACTTAAAAAATGAACGACTCAGATTGATTATTGAATATAAAAAATATAATATTTAAGTAAAAATTATAAATTAAATATATATAATATAAACCTCATCTCTCTTGAATATGAATTGTCTCTCCTTCTCCCTACTCCTCTCTCTCTCTCTGTCTCTGTGAAGCTGCTGCTTCCCTGCTGTGAAGCCGTCGTCGCCGTCTATCCCACCATCTTCTTCCTCGAGCCGCCGTCGTCTCGCTCGCCGTCGCCGTTATCTCGCCCACCATCTTCTTTCTTGAGCAACTGTCGTCTTGCCATTCCGCGCTGCTGTGAAGCCCCCGCCGCCACCATCGTCTCGCCCACCATCTTCTTCCTCGAGTCGCCGTTATCTCGCCCCGCCGCCGTTGTCTCACTCCATCCCTTGCCACCGTCATCATCACCATGACCCACCATCTTCTTCCTTGGGCCGCTGCCGTCGCCTCCCTAACCCTAGATCTACTTCTACATTGTTGTTGTTGTTGTTGTGTGCGTGTGTGATGGGGGAAGAAGGTGGAGATTGGGCTAGGGTTTAGGGCGACGGCGGCGGATTAGGTTTGGGGCGACGGCGACGGACTAGGGTTTGGGGCGACGACGGCGGACTAGGGTTTGGGGTGATTGTGGCGGACCAAGGTTTGGGGTGACGGCGGCGGACCAGGGTTTGGGGTGACGGCGGCGTGCAGATGGGGCTAGGGTTTGGGGTGGCGGCGGCGTACAGATGGGGCTAGGGTTTGATTGACAAACATTAACGGCGGCGGGCTAGGGTTTGTGCGGCGCCGATGGCGGGCTAGGGTTTGGGAGGAGAAGAAGATGACAAAAAAAAAATCTTTAAAAAAAAATAATACTTGAATATTCATATTTTTCTTCAAAAAAATTGAATGTATTTTTTAAAATATTATTTTTATTATTTTAATAAGAATTTTCTACAGATATAATAATAATAACAATAGTAATAATAATAATAATAATAGTAATAATAATAATAATAATTTGAATAAATAAAAGTGTAATTAAGAAAATTAAAAGGGTTGATTTGCAATTTTAAAGTTTAAAATAAAAAGATAAGGGCTAAATTGAAAATTAAACAAATAAAAGTGATTTATTTGTCATATTAGATAATTATATTTAAATATATAAGAGGAAGGGTATATTAGTCAATTTACTTACAAAAAGTGCCAAAAATCATTAATTTTCGCACGCCAGGCGCGTGTAACACAATCACCGGTATCTTCTGACGGAAAGGGGGTTTGGCACAGGGTATAAGAAAATACGGGGGGTTTTTTGCATGTTTATAAACCACAGGGGTTTTTCTACCAATTTTCGAAACCACAGAGGGGTATTTTGGAATTTTCCCTTGAATTAATAAGAATTTTGGGTTGTAATCAATGTCGAATTTAGCTGAGCCACAATTGAGTTGAAATACATATGAGTACACGATTGTGTGAAAAAAGAATAGCTCAAAATTCTCATTTGTAAAATTGAACCGAGCATATTAGCTTTTTCCATAAGTAATTTTTGCTCTGTATTT
Organism: Petrea volubilis; assembly: GCA_026212405.1. Classification (NCBI taxonomy): domain Eukaryota; kingdom Viridiplantae; phylum Streptophyta; class Magnoliopsida; order Lamiales; family Verbenaceae; genus Petrea; species Petrea volubilis. The sequence continues at coordinate 779,590 of CM047870.1, forward strand.
AAGATAATGTAATCAATTTGACACCGAATAAAGTTAAACAATAGCTGGAAAATATAGTGGAAGGAAGATCGTGATTATGAATCATGACAAGAACAAAACATACAGGAAGATGAAATGATCTCATATATAATCATAGCCGATTCTAACGAAATAGTACAAAATTTCTTATATACGGTCCAATATATTAGGTTTTGTTTACATTTCATGTTAATAGCGGTTCGATAACTTTTACCCCGATATTATGTCGTTTTCTTGTATGGTTAAAAACTCAATTTAACATCCTAACTCAGTTTTTTGTGATATGTTATTGGTGGTTTCAATAACATCTTTTGATTGGTATTTAAATTTTTTCTGTCAATTTGATTTACAAGAGTAAGAAACGGCCCTGCTGCTAAAATACTTGAAATTGCTTAATTTGCCACTTATAATATCAAACCTCTCATTCATATTTGTAAACCCTAATGTTTAGGATAACCCTTTACTTTTTTTTGTCGCCGTTGGTTGTGCGAAGTGGAGGACAAGAAATTTGTTAAATATCAAACTTACAGTTCTAAAATTGGATCCCTCCTCCAAACAATTGTGTTTATTTTATAAATTTGACATTTGTTAGAACAAGAGGGTTGTTCAAATTTTTCTTGATTTTATATTGTCTTTTCTAGGTTTCGAAACAACAACGAGGGCACAATCTAAACGTCATTAATTTTGACGGAGCAATTGCCAAGTGATTGTCCCAGACTTTGCAGATTTAGGAATCATTAATTTCCATGTGAACTTATGAATTATAGATCCCGATTTTACACTTACTTGTTTACCCAACCAATACGCACAAAAAGTAAATAAAGGTTTTCATTACCAAATTGTTCAACAAACCGTTGGTTCGACATCAATCATATTTTGTCAATGGACAAGGTAGTCAAGTGGTAGGGGTTCAAACATAGCACCATTGAGGTCTTAGATTCGAACTTTCTTATCTTCTTCTCTTCCCATTTGGATGAGTGTGTGTATATATGGTGTTTTCGGTTGATATTTATAGAATGTATCGAGTTGATTGTATAAAAAAAATATAATATTTATATCTTAGCCCCCTTATATTATAGGTCATTGTGGATTATATTTTAAGTTGTGCTAATGGCAATCTATGCTAAACTGAGGGTACTATTGTAATTTTACCTTATTCATAACCACCGTTATTGATCCTTTAATTGACTACTAATTTCAAAGGCCAGAGTCTATGTAGTTCCAAATTCACAATTAGACTGTGAGAGTGTTTTACTGAACTTACAAGCTTCCAAAAGCATTTTATAAATTGTTTAGAAGCTTATAAATTCCTTAAAAGTATTTGGTATTTTTTTTAGTGAATGAGCTTCTAAACTCAAAAAATAAATTATCAGATATAAGCTAAAAAAAACAAACAAGTTCCCCCAATTTTTTTTCAAACAACTTATAAATTGTCTAATGTTAAAAGACAAAATAATATATATATATATATATATATATATATATTTCGATATTACATTCCTACTATTTAAAAAAATTTACTTCATTTTTTTCCGATCCTCATTACACTTAAAAAAACATACAAACTCTAATTTTTATCAAACAAAATTACAATTTTTAAGCTCAAAAAATATCTTATAAACTACATGATCTTATTTTATCCAAACACGTTAGAAAATTATTTTTAAAATAAGATATATGAGCTTATAAGCTCGAAAAATATCTTACAAACTCTTGAAAATAAGTTTAGCCACAAAATCTCTTAGTTCTTTTGACTTCATAGTAATTGTTCATAGAATAACTCTAGCTTTATTTAGATTCGATCGCGTTCAAAGGACCATGCAGAAAGTATTATTGTAATATTTATATAATTAGTCATTCTTTTTAAAGCATATATCAATATTTTCCTTAAATTACATATTAATTATACAATAAATATAATTATTTAATCAAGTAATGAATTCTAGTGTGGTTGAACCTAATATAGACTAGAATTTTCCATATATGAAATGAACATTTATTTGAAATAATTCCTAAAATACTATTTCACAAACTTTTCTTATTGTTTTGTAATTTCATTTTCTCTGTTTTGGTGGTTCCCAAATTTTACCATTTCACGCGTTTGAATTTATTAAACGTTGCGACTTTGTGAATGGGCATGGCATCGCATAATTTCAACAGCCAAAAGTGCTAATCTGAATAGAAAATCGTGAAACCTTGACGGTGATATCCTATTAAAATTGTGAATAACTGTAGAGCAGGGAACCGGAGAGAACCAGACCCAAATCACATAGATACAACAAAATACATATATACACATTCTATTTCTACGAGCACCAGAGCGAAGCCACACTCAATTGCCTCCTTTTCTTCGCTGACTCCGTCTCTCCACCACCTCCACGACCGCCACCGCTACCGCCGCCGCCGCCGCCAAGCTTATCCTCCACTTATTGACTCAATGCCCGCCCAAAAGCGTCCGCTTGAAACCACCACGCCGCCTCCTTCTCCCCCGCCGCCGCTCGAGGAAGAAAAAGCCGATGATTCGCTCCAAGGCAGCGAGAATCAAAACAACAAACAAAGCGACGACGCCTCCGGTATGTGCTTGGATACGTGTTCATGTGCTCGTCGGCCCACATGTGTTGTTTTGGCGACACTAAATTCGAGTTTTTGTCAGCATTTTTATCCGGATTTTCGATTATTTATTATTTTACGTGTGTTTGATTCTCAGATTCCGACGAGAGTCCTTACTCTAGCGATGGAGAAAAAGACGAGTACTTCTATTCCTAATCTCTTTCTGCCCATACTTTCCTACATATCCGCACACACATACGGTGTTGCACACACCCACGTACGAGTACTCAGGCACACATGTTAATGAATGTATGTTCTTGTGCATAATTTGTGACCGGGTCGCCCGCTTCTGTGCATTTTGACGCGGTTTGATATTTGGATGGGCTGGTTAGCTTGAGATCTGCATGCTTTTTCTTGCGATATGATTTGTTTGTTTGAGGTTCATCGCAGAGGATTTCTGGCTTATTCTTGAAGTGCTTAGACGTTTAGATCTCCTGTGAAAAATCGATGTATATCTTTGATGGCTTGGTGAAGGGCACTGATAAAACTTTGATTTTGAATTTTGCTGATTGCTATGCTCTCTCCCCTTCTATTATTTGATCACTGTATGTGAAATCATGTGTGATATACTTAGAATTGACTCGGCAATATTGTAGCTGTACTTGGAATAAGTTTTGAGGCATAGTTACTCTAGAATTTAACTGCTGCTGTTTGCTACTGTTCCAGTATAATCATCTCTGCACTTGATTCACGTTCTGAGAACTGGATAGTTTCTTTCACTGCGGATTAACGTAATTAGATAGTTTCTTTCACATTGGATTCAGGTACTTCCAATTACTTTTGCATTTTAGTTGTAATGGTACAATGGTGGTCCACTCCCTCAATAGTTGTATTCATGGCTATGATTTTAAAATGACTACTTTCACAGACGATCTTATTCTGTTAATCCAACATATGAAAATAATTACCTATGCTTGCTTCTTGTGAAAGAGGAGTGGAGATGGAGATTAACCCAAAGGTACTGACTGTTATAGAAGTTTTTAGGAGGTGAAATTTGAGATCAGTTTAGTTTTGTGAGCAATTACAAGTATTTTGCGGCTTCTATTTCCAAAGTTTTGTCACTCACGATTTAAACTGATTAGCATTCAAACTCCAATGAATTGGCCACTTCGGAGTGTTTCCATGCTTTTGATTGGCTGGTAAAGTCTGGCTCTTTTTGACGTGGACAACATAGTCAAGTTTAGGGCCAATGAGGGTGCACTGTTACCTCTTCACAAGCATGTTATACTTTGACATCCAGGATGTGGAGGAAATTTAGTGTGATCATACGAGGACTGTAAACTTCAATTGCAGGGAAGCATATGGCTGTTTGTTTTGATAGTTTATGCTTTGGAAAATTGTGGGGATCTGTGGATGAGTTATGGTAGTTAACAAAGGTGGGGACATCCACCTCGGTGACAAGCCATTCTTTTGTTAAGATTATACAGGTGTCAGATTCATTTTGACTGATAGCACAAATTAACAGTTCAAATTTAGAAAATCATCAAATTTCATTTAATGTGAATTGTGATGGGGAGTCAATGGATCAGTCTTATTAATGAAGACTTTAATTAAAGGAGTATCACCTCTACACAGAACCTAGAAATGCCACAATATGACAGGACATATAATTGTGGCAGTGAGATGCCAAAAGTGGACTGTTTTCAGGAATTTGTTCTTTTGATGAAATGAGCTCACCTACGCACCTCCTCCACTGAATAGGTGACTTTATTTACTTTCTTGGTTGGTAAAATGGTTGCTTTTACTGTCTGTCGATTGTTTATTTGAAAGCATATTGTCCTCCTCCTCCTCCTCCTCCTTTTTGAATTCTTCTTTTTCTTGCTCATTTAAACTATGCATATTGATAGCTAAGGCCCAGGAGTGATTCAATAGAAGGATTTCTGCTTGCATCTTTTCCAAATTCATCCTTCTTTGCATGTGAAATTTGTCATGAATTACCCTAAAAGTCTATGCTTTTGTATTCCAGATTTATTGTTGTGAAGTTGGCAGAAATACGCAAGGAAGTCCAATGTCCAATATGTTTAGGTAAGTTTCTCTAAGTTAGCTTGTCAGATTCACATATAATAAAGATCTGCATATGGACCACAGTGAGTTTTTGGAAACCATAATAAAGATCTGCATCACCTTATTGCCTGTTGCATTATTTTGTGAAATGACCTAGTTTCCATACTAATGCGGCGTTCTCAAGCCAGTCTGTGATGCATTCTTGTTTGAAATATTTCATGTACAGGTATCATTAGGAAGACAAGGACAGTGATGGAATGCTTACATCGTTTCTGCAGAGAGTGCATTGACAAATCCATGCGCCTAGGGTACTTTCATGTGCTCAACTAGCCTCTGAATTGTTCTTGCATTTTAAATTTACCATTTACTTGAGTGCAGGAATAATGAATGTCCAGCTTGCCGCACACATTGTGCCAGTCGCCGATCTTTGAGAGATGACCCGAACTATGATGCCCTGATTGCTGCTCTGTATCCTGACATCGATAAATATGAGGAAGAGGTTGTTGTGAGAAATTCTTTGACTCTTCTTCTGGATAATATTAAATTTACTTTGTTCCATAAATAACCATTCTATTTGTTGTTGCAGGAGTTGGCTTTCCACGAAGAGGAGAAGGCTCGCAATAAGCAGGTACATTTCTCAATTTTTGTCTTAGACTTCTGCTGCTCAAGAATCCAGCAGTGTGGCCATTACAATTTCAGGGGGGTTTTCATGTTTCCATCGATTTGCCCCAAGTGTTAAATGGCAGAATAGCTTTTATTCCTCATTTTCCGCCAAGTGATTGATCACAACTTTCCTTGGTCCATTTTTTTGTGGGCAGAAAGTGACCGCCGACATTGTAGATCTCAATTGCCTAAAATTAGTTTCCATTTGCTGTCAACTTTTTCTTCTTTTGTAACAGATCCAAGCTTCAATTGCCCAGACTTTTCGTCGACAAGCAGAAGCATTGGGAAAGAAGCGAACATCAGCTAGAGTCACAGCAGCGGCATTTGCTAGGAGACAGGGTACTTATCGAACTGTGAGAGGTCGGAGACGAGTTGCTGAACACCAAGGATCTGATGAAGAGGAAGGAGCTAATGGAAATGATGGTAGCAAAGACTCGTCTTCTGCTGATGAGCGCTCTGCTGAAATCAAAACAAAGAGATACAAAAGATGGGCAGGAGGCAGGACTTCAGGTGCCAATGCAGATGGAGGTTGTGATGATAATGATTCAGAAGCCAACAGAGAATTGCTTGGTGCTTCAGCTGGACTTATCGGAGGTGCAGAAATTCTAGCCTGGGGAAGAGGCGGCATGCGCAGTAACAACCGACATGGTGGTCACGGTTGGGCCGGAGGCAAACTTTCCAGGGTGAACCGGATCTCAAAGCTTATAGACCATCTACGGTCTACAAATGAAAATGACGAGGTAGTAATTATATGATATTTTTGCTTTCAAAATTGGAAACTTATAGCTTGGCTTTGTTTATTTATCTTTTAAGAGTGAATTGATTCATTTATATAGTGAGATAGGCTGAAAGGGTGGGGTGGAGTTTGGTGGGGGAATGTTTGGGGAAAGGTTTGATTTGGTAAAGCAAATCTTGAGACCTCCAGAGAATTGCACAGCTTTAATTGCTTGTTTCTGACTGAACGTGACATTTGAGTTTGTGAGATCATCTCATCAGAGTTTTTGCACCTTGCCATTTTTATCTGTCAATGACACTTAAGAGGGTTCATTTTCTTTTTTCAGTTGAAAATTAGTCTCATCCTTGTTTCATTGCTCGAAGAGAAAATACCCAGCCTGAAGCGACCTTATCTCTGCTGCGGCCCCAGATCCTCAGTTAGACATTTATGCCAGGTATTTTCGCTTGCGTTCATATTCTTGGTCTTTTATCAGGCTGCCTGACATTTTTCATGAAGAATAAAACATGATTCTGATGGTTTTGAATCGATATCAATTGCAGTATGTTGCTATGCAGACATCCATGGAAGCTAGTGAAATTGAGATACTAATAGTAAAAGACTTTCATCTTGTAAATAATTCATTGAATTTTAAAAATGAACTTGGCGTCTTAAAACCTTGCCAAAATGAGTTGCAGCTGCTGGACGAGCATCAGACATTGGGGGAAATTCATGCCAATTTTACTCAGCAGAATCTGGTAAGATGAATTCCCTTTAGTATATGAAAAGTTGAACCGAATATACCATTCTTGCTTTGTGTGGCTTTCTTCTTCTTCCTTTTTTTTTTAACTACTTTTTGGGTTGGGATTGCATTATGGGGTTTAAACTCAAAGCTGTTTAAAAGGGTGAAAGACGTCCCCTCTAGCTGTTCTTAAAAGTAAATGTGCCATTTCATGCTATACTCAACTGAGTTGTGAGAATACGGTGATGTAATAAAGTAAAATACTTATATCATGTGTAATCTAATGGTCCACAACTCAATTAGGTATATAGTCGCTCAGGTGGGCTTATCACGAGCCATCCAATGATCCACCCATCGTGGCATATACAGTGTATTGTCATTGTTTTCACGGGTTCCGATTCTATGCGTTCAGGTCCTAGCATACCGGCAAAAGGCTCGAGGATAAGGATGAAGCTAACGTCTTTCTGAATGCGATCGAGGAAGAAAGTTCCTTTTGGTGTATCGAAAAATATTGACATTTCTGTATATTGTTCAGATCTAGTGGGGTTCTATAATATAAAAGTTTCTTATACAAGTGACTCAGTACAGAAGTTCGTTAAATGTTGAACTATGATGCCTGATGGCTTCAGAGTCAGTAGCTCTGTATATCGGTATAGGCCTCCTTTGTATGTGGGGTTTTGAAAATGTTCAAAGATAATTCTCATTACATTTTGACCATGTCCTTTCATGAAATTAGTAGACTGTATCTGGTCCACCTATGAGCTTTCATCTGTATTTATATTTTAGGTAGGTTGTGTGTATATATGAAAATTTGTATTGCCATCCTTGGAAAAGAGCCGTCTTTTACAGTTACATTTGCGATCTGGCTGATTAGGAGTCCCTTTGAATTATTTATTTAGTTATTTTATTTAATTTTGAAGAAAATCACTTATTTTTAAAACACTTTTAATTACTGTATCCAAATATAGATCTGTTTAGCTTAAAAAAAATTCTTTTAGAAAAAATACGATGCAAGAAACACTTATTTTAAGCTCCACCCAAACAGTCTTTAGGTCACCTCAGTCCATCAGTTAGATGGGAAATTCTTTCATGAATTGGGATGGGTTATGCATATTGGCCTAGTGATCTAGATTTAACACGCTATAAATTATCTTTTTAAATACATATATGTAAAGTGTGGTTGAATTTGAACTATTAGATATTGTTATGTATGCAGTCCATTGAATAGTTTTTCCAATGTTCTCCCCATTTGGGCTCCAAATTTCGGCCCTTGCCCACTTAAATACGAAATGCAAAAGATTGAATATTTGATATCATATGTGTATAATATATGAATATATCATAAAGTTCTATTTGAATTTGTGACCGGGAAATTGGTCAAGAAGTACAAATTCGGAGAATCTATAGATTCTTAGATGCATACAAAAATAACGGCAATATAAGAACTATACAAGAACAAATATATGTGGCTCATTTTGATTTTCATTTTCGTATGTATTTTGTATATCTACACGTATTTACCATTAGTTAATATAATAATATGCTTAACTGATAATAGATTTCTTTTTTTTTTTTTGTTTGTAAAAACACGCGCATTAAAAAACCCAAGTTATCTGTTTAATTTAGCAAACTGAAATTTACATCCCACTTATTCATAGAAGAAAACGATAAAGATGATGCGAGAGACGATCTACACCGTCCATCGTAAATCAGAGCAACGGCAGCAACAAAGCCAAGCAACTAAAACTAGCTTAATTAATCAAAGATTGCTTAATCACAAGAAACTAAAAATAATTGAAAAATGCAGATCGCCACAGCGCTTACGATCATCAGGGGGCGAGACATTATTTACATGCAACCACATGTGATCCCACCGCCTTGCTTGCACTTCAGCGGTGTTTGCTCCTAGTGTCCCCGCTGTAGAGCCTGCCGGAGTCAAATCAAGAAAAAGAGATTAAATTTTTTTTTTCTAAGAATTCGGTGTTTGGATTCCATGAATGAAACGGTTCAAATTGTGCTTTATTTTGGATCCATTTCAATAAATGCTCGAGTAAAGTTTTTTTAAAAAAAATCCAAACAGTTTTGTTTTGGATGTAAGAATTAAAAGTGTTTTAAAGCATGTTTAGATGAGTTTTTTCTAGAGGAAAAACACATATTTTTTTGAAAAAAGAACACTTCAAAGCAAAAAAAAAAAATGTTTGGATGGATCTTAAAAAAAAAAACAAAAATTAGGGAAAAAAAGCCAAAATGTGGTTTTTTTTCAAAAATTATTTCGCATATCTTCAAATAAAAGCATATTTTAAAGTATTTTTAATTATTATATCCAAATACAAAACTACTTAACTTAAAAGAAATTCTAATATAAAAAGCACGACTTGAAAAACACTTTATTTTTAAGTCCGTCAAATAGGTCATTAAAATGTGTTTTTATTTGAATTTACTTTGAATAGTATCTATAAAAACCAATTTATGACTCTTTTTTTTTAACTTCTGCTTAAAAAAAATTCCATAAAACACAATTTTTTTTTTGTTCGAGAGTCCTGCTTTTTAAAAAAATCCAATCCAAACGGACTTTTATATGTTCGATCCTAAATGAATTCATTATGTGGCACAATGTGAAATGTTTGGTGCACGTGTTGCTCAAATCGAGTGTACAAAAAAAATTTCAAAATAGCTCTCTCTTTAAAATAAGTAAATAAATAAAATATATTTTTTTTAAGGCAAAATATATATATCCAAATTAGGTTTTTAGAATTATGTGGGTAGGACCCTCGCAGAGAAATCCGATCTGGAATCACTTTCTGAATAATTCAAATAGTAAGTGAATTATCTGTCTAATCAATTGTAAATCACATATAATGAAATTATAAATCTAGCCAATTTAAGTTTAAATATGAATTTTTCTAAGTTACATATGGTTTGGATAGATTTAAAAAGAGTATTTTTTAAGTTGTTTTTTTTTTTCGTGATAGAGCCTCTTTTTTCAAAAAATTAATCAATTTTGTATTTGGCCGTATTAATTAAAATAATATTTATATTTGAAATTATTTTAGATAACTGCTAGAAAAAGTCATTTTTGATTTTTTTTGTTTTTAAATTTTTTTTTCTAAACCATGCAAATAATTTTTTTAAAATAAGTATTTTTCTACTAAAATAAGTTTATCCTAAAATGCTCTTAAAATAAGTAATTCAATTTTGGCAAATATTTGATATTGAAATGTTCGATAAATCCTATGAAACACAAATTTTAACCCAACGTAATGGAATTAAATTCGGACAAGAATTTTCCCGATAAAAAGTGTTGTTATTTTGTATTTTTCTTGGATTAAATAAATACAAAAATAAATAAATATATTGTAATTAATACATCAGCAATATTAGTAAAATCCTGCAAAAAAATAATTTTTAGTATTCAGACAAATAAATAAATAATGAGACGTTACCAGTCATAGACAGTAGGGGAATTGGGCTGCGGCTTGTCAAAGTAATCGGAGCCGAGGCCCCTCGTGGCCGGATTGCTCCCCGGGTTGAACACGCTCCGCCACACATTGTCCCTACGCGCCGCCGTGGGAGACGCAGCACCAGGCGTTCCAGGCGTCGCCGGCGTCACTGGACTCCCTGGCATCGACAGAGATCCCGGGTACTTGCTGCTACCATCTACTCATCAAAACACACACACACACACAATAGTAGGAATTTGAGTAGAAATTTTATAAGGAACAATATAGTTTTAAAAAGAATATTTTAAATTTTTATGTGTTATATATTTTTTATTTTTTGAGTTAAAAAAAAAAGAAGAAAATTTCATGTGTCATATCTGAAGTCATGTATATTCAATTGTTCCCCCACTGAAGGTAAAAAGGGGAAAAAGAAAGTCATATGTATTTAATTAAGATACCATCATTTTGATTTTTTTTTTAATTATGTGACTTAAAAAATAAAAATGAGAGAAAAATTAAATTTAATTAGGCATGTATCGTCCTTCAATCCATCTGACAATTTATAATCTATATTAATGTTCAAAATGATAGTTGATAGCTGATCGAGAAACTATCTAGTATTTAATAATTATTTCAACGAATAATATGATAATTTATGTTTGAATTAATATATTAACAAAATAGTAAACTAGTATATATACATAATTATAAAGACAACAATCTTTACTAACCATCTTTCATTTTATTCTATACACTACAGATTCAGGGATAGAGTCAAAAAATTTTATTTGGGCAAACGATCTTAAATTATTATAAAATATTAAAGGCCTTTTATCATTTTGGCCCCCCCGTGGGTCGGGGTCGAAGTTCAAAATTTTTAAAAAAGATATATATTAATTTTAGTTCGATATGAATTTAAAGGGGGTCATCACCCCCTTCATTCTCCTTTGGGGGTCGGGGGCGAAGTTCAAAATTTTTAAAAAAGATATATATTAATTTTAGTTCGATACGAATATAAAGGGGGTGATCACCCCCTTCATTCCCTTTTTGTTCTGTCGCTAACTGCAGTATATATTTAATATTTGAAAAAAAAAGAGAGTAATATTATAGATGGTTCTGATTTCTAACCTTGAGCGTCTGCGGGCTTAATGTACACCTTCTTGAGGTGTTTGAGGCCGCGTTCGGGCTGAGGCCCGGCCACAACATCATCCCAAATTTGATCGAGAAGCACCATTGCTTTTCTTTCTTTTTCTTTTTTTTCCCCCTTTCCTTCTTTTAACCTTCAATTTTTTATTTTTTTTTTCTCAAAGTGTGAAGTTGTTGGTGGCCTTAAGTGCATTAATAAATAGCTTAAAAAAAGTTGGTAAAAAAAAGCTAAAATATCTCCTATAGTTTCTCTCGAGAACTTTTCAAATTTGATATTTCCAGCTACCCCATTTCTACTTCCACTACAAATATGAAGTAAATATTCGAAAAAAAAGTGGTGTGGTCATTGCGAAAATGAAGGTCGAAATAGTGGGAAATTAGTGTGGATAAGCATGAATGGGACCCAAAATATAAGGATTTTTTTTGGCTGTACAGGTGTTGGATTTTCTACCGCTTTTTGTCCTCTTCAAATGGGTGCAAATAATTTAATTTTATAAGATAATTAAACTAAAATTTGTTACATTTTTTCATATTTGAAACTAATTCTTTATTTGATATGGGATTTTGTGAATTGATGTGACTTTATAGTTCGTGACCACAACTATATTTGTTGAATAAGGATGAAAATTTTAGCTAAATTGATTTGATTAAATTATATTACATATCGAGTAATATATATTATAATTAATATATAAACTAAGAAAAATGATCAGTCAAATGACAGTTACAATAACATATGTTATTTAGTGGTCAAGTTCGATCGAGCCAGATTTTGGGCCACAATTTTTGCGATTTACAGACAATTTAATAGTATGTTTTGGATTACACTAATTAAAGTGCATCGAGTTGTCGGATAGGCGATATGGGTATATAATGATGATATAAATTTAATTTCATAGATACGAAATATAAGAAACTAAATTTACTAACTATATATATATATATATATTATTCATCTAGACACTCAGTATAGTGTATTAAGTGTATGGTATCTGAGTGTTTGAAGTGGGATTTGTTTGTCAAAAATTAGGGATTAGTGATGGGCCTATAGAGGGTATATTTGGTATTTTCTATGTTTATTCTTTTTGTTCTTTAGATAGATATTGCTCTTGGGCATATTCATTCGTGTGAAGAACTGAGATCCAACCCAATGCAGTAGATAGATGGGTCGGGTCAGGTTTGAATCGAATTTTATTAATTGGGTGAAAAATAGCTTGAAAATAAAATAAAGCAAATTTTAAAGAACATATATTATAAATGAGTTGGTGCAGGTTCTAATGAATTCAATAATAATAATAAAGAGAATAAATTCCTAATTGTCCCATTAGAATTCATCTAATTTGAAATATCATGAAATACGTCCTTAAAGACTCTTGTCAAGTTTTCGACGATACATATATATGATCGAATGTATGATTAATTTCGATTTGATTAGAATAAAAAAAAAAAGAAAGAAAGAAAGAAACTCAATGTTTATTTCATCTGAGTTGCTCCTAAAATTTAAAATGCTCTTTTAACTTTGTCCGTCTTCAGCGGTCTTAAATATCTCACTTTGAGTTTATTTCATCTGAGTTGCTCCTAAAATTTAAAATGCTCTTTTAACTTTGTCCGTCTTCAGCGGTCTTAAATATCTCACTTGATTGGTTTATTTTCTTGAAGGCAACTTTACGTTTGGGATGTAATAATTTCCTCAGGACGGCCACACACACACACACACACACACATATATATATATATATATATATATCAGGAGGCCCACATAGAATGTTTGCAGTGAAATATGCTAAAAAAATTGCATTGGTACATTCACCTTTACAAAAATGACTTCATGAGTGAGTTGAGCAAATGGAACAAATCCACTAACGCTGAGCTCACTTCCTGGTATGTCTTCCGGGCATCCGACAATGCTCATCCTCGTATGCATCAGCTCACTAGTTATATTCTCTCTCTCTCTCTCTCTCTCTCTCTCTCTCTCTCTCACACACACACACACACACACTGACCTGTGGCGACAATTGTGGTTTCAGATACCATAAAACCTGTTAGTCACAATTCTACAATCCATTATCTTAAATCCCAACACAATAACTATCCAAAAATAATGAAACTTGACCACATTAATCTCTGAAACACACTGTTAAGCTACAACAATCGAGTCTCACATGATCAAACTAACAAATAAAATCATTACATAAAACTCAAAAGAACTGTAGATAAAAACAACGGACACCACCCCTTATTCTTACATAATGCCCTCAATCTGGACAAAACAATTAAGCTACATACAAGAATGTAATAAACAAGATAAAATAATACTGCACAATATCTACAGAGGATAACAAACCAGCATTTGCCGGAGCTGAATATAATACATATATACACAAGTACAAAATATACAATAAGCCAAATAAGCAAATATAAATACCACACGATTGCTGTTCCCGAGCTTCCCATACAAAAAAGTTCAGTAAATCTCATCTTTTTTGAAATACTCCAACCCATCATGCCGAAGAAAATGTCCCCCGATGTGGCTGCAGATTTCGCCTCAAGCGAGTCGCTCTCCTTCACAGGCCTCGTATGCATTCACGAGCAGCGCTCAACAAGCCAATCACAATCACAACCACAATCATGGGATTTGCATCCAACAACTCATGCGAAAGAAGAGTTTGAATTCAGCTGTTCCATTTTAGGGAGCCCGCAAAACAATATTTCAGCTGAAAAGCAATTTTTGGACGGTCACAAAGCAACAACAACAACAACCTGCTCATATCAAAACCAAGTTCCGAAAAAGCAGATCAGTCTGCAAGATTTGGCCCCTCTGAGAAAATCAGATATCAAAAACACCACCAGGAAGCAAATTTCTTCAGAAGTTAAAAGGAGAGCAAATGAGAAGCAAACCGCGGGAGGAAAAAGTTTCGGCCAAAAACTAATGTCGGCATTCGGAACACCTTGCAGAGATTGCCGCACCATCGAACAAACACTGCAAGTGAAGCAAAATACACTGCAATGAGGAACTTCACAATAGCAGGCTTCATTTTCCCCACTTTCTTCACTTCTCTTAATTGCTTATCGCTTGTATTCTTGAATTTGTGTTCCAGCATATCCAGGTAAGATTACATCTGCAGACTACTGAATTTTAGAATAAAGACTCCAGAACATTTTATTAAGCAGATTTTTAAAAGTTTCTCTAGCATTAAACTAGATCAGTTAGTTAAATACTGTGAATCAGAACAAAAGATGCACGTCTAGATGTTGATTAACTAACAACGATCAACAGACAATATTTAAAATAAACTTGACAAATCTCTCAGCTCCTGAAAGGGGTTGCCCATAAACTAGAATTCTTGAAAGCACTTAAAGTATGTGTGTGCTTTGATTATTCCAGTTCTGGGCTTGAAGGGAAAAATTACAAATTAAGATTCCGAAAAATCATTTTTTTCTAATTCTTCAAATTTCATTGAGTAATAAATGAAACTCAGGTTAAACAACTCAAGACCTAAGTCAGAGTACATTAACTCAAATGCAGGAGTACAAAGGGTAGGCTAAATATTGGATTTTTCCTAAGACCAAAGGAGCCAAGGAAAAGATTCAGTTTTCCCTTACTGAGCACAGCTACGCATTTCAAAGCATTAAATATCTAGATTGGCTCCACATTAAGTTTTGAAGTATCTTATCCAACAAAGTATAGCTTTGTGTACTTCATCGGTTTAGGCGGAATAAGATTCATTATCTAGCCTTCACCTTTGTATATACTTTACAATTGGAAGTCCTTGGTAAATGAGCAAGCCCCGGCCTTAACTTGGTTTTTCAGAATTCAGTTTACCCCATATATGAGATGGGATGAACAATCCCAAGTATCAACAGGAATAACATCCCACTCCTCGTCTACCATGTATCAACTCGGTATTAGTATGTTTTTGTTGGATGTCAGATGGCTACTGAAGCAGATTTAACTACAAACTTTCTGATGTAAAATCTTGGATGTGCCCCAGTTTTTTTCACTTTCCTCTTCCTCCACAACACATAAGAACATCAGGATGCAGCTCAGACATCATATCTTACTAACTCCTAGCACTGATCCCATGGTCATTGAGTAGATAAATACTCAGCTATGCTAAAAATCCTCAGCTCCCATTAAAGTTAACAAGGTTAAGCATGGGTGGGCCATCACTTTTGCGATGGACGTCAGAGCTAGATGCCTAGTTTTGTGTCTAGTACCTTATTAAGAGGGTGTTTGCGAACACTATAAAAAAGTGTTTTTTCTGCTTCTGCTAAAATAATGCAACTATGTAGAGTTTTGTGTTGCTGTTTCTGGTAAAAAAAGTTAAAATAAGCTAAAAGCTAGAAGCACTTTTCAGGCTGCTTTTTCTAGCTTCTAGTTATTTTTTAAAAATGCAACCACTACTTTTCACTTCTTCTCTCCAACCACTACACACTCTTACTATTCAACTTTTTCTATAACTTCTACTTCTCTAAAAGGAGAGGTGTCTGCAAACATCCCCTAAGTTGTGTGGGAGGATTTCATGATTTGAAACTCTCTTGCACGTAGGTCCATCTTTGACATAAACATGAGTTTGTAGTAGGAAATAGAGAGCATCCATTCATTTTCCTTTGGGAATCTTCTCACATTGTTCACGGAATCATTTATCTTTTAGAGGGATTATCCGATTTGTGAATGCCTGTGCAAAACAATAGGGCTGGACATTTTTATCTGATCCTTTTGGTGTTTTCACAAAGTCAAATTACCAAAAACATTGGATATGGGATGTAACATGAGTTGAGTTGGTTCATGAGTGTAGGGAGCCAGCTTCAGTAGAGCTCGATTCCAGCACGAGCTCATCAAGGTCACGTTTCAATGAGCCAAGCCACAACTTCACTAGAATGCTCATGAACCAGCTCGCAACCTTTTATATTTTCTTTTTTATTTTAAAAATGCAATTGAATATTAATAATAGCAAAAAAATAATATAAAAAAATAAAACAAAATTTATTGATAAATTTATATATATGAATATTAAATTAAAAATATTTATTAAAATAAAATATTATCTTCCTAATACTATTAATAACTATGCATAACTGAAAATAGTTCAAAATTATGAAGTAACCTGATAACATAAAATACTAATAATGATTATGAAAGAATATTAATACTAATATTATTTACAAGAATCAAAAAAAATAATTAAAATTACTCTCAATGTATTTTTTTCTATAAATGAGCATGAGCTAAAATATTAATATTATTTAAATAATAAAAATCAATTTAAAGATTTTTTTTTCTATAAATGAGTTTTACTTTGACCGGGAGCTTGCGAGCTCATGCACAATAATTTTGACTCGAGCTTGAGCTCAAAAAATTTTAGAGTTTGACTTATTTAGACTTGTAATTAGATTTATATTTCATGATGATACCGGACTCCATACTCAAAATCACGAAAGCTCGTCCATAAAGTTAAACTAGTCCATAGATATATAGGTAACTTATCGGAGGTTTGGCCAATTACAAATAACCCCATCATGTTTTAGAAATTACCACAACTCCCTTGAGGTATGTATCGGTCTAATAATACCACGCCGACAACGTCCAACTTTCGTTAACTGCAATTAGGATCTACAATTGATGCTTTCTCAAAAATGACCTTTTGGCCAAAATTTGACCAATTTTTAAGGTTGTGATATGTTTGGGGAGTAAATGTAAGGTTTTGAAAATGTCTTTTTCTCCATCTCTTCTCCAAAAACCTCGCTACTCAAACCCTCCCCCACTAGGAGTGTACATAAACCCACTTAATCCGCACAACTTGTTCAACTGAGTTGATCCGGCAGCAAACCGTCGGTTGTAAAATTTAAAAACATAACCACGGTTGAGTAATACTAAAATCCTCCACTTTTCGTTTGGGTGGAGGGCTTAATATTTAAAATCCGCTCAACCCATAATCTGACCGCTATGTTTATACATATACAAGGTGCCTGTGTGTGTATATTAGATATTTATACATATATACAATATATTTATGTAGTGTATATATATATATATATTGCATGTATATGCACATAATGCATTTTCTTATTAAGTTTCTTTTATCAAGTTATCTTTCTATAAATACATATCAACCTTTTAACACAACAATTATAAAAATTTAGTTTATTAAGTAGCATTCATTTGCATTATATTCTCCCTTCTATTTAAAATTTATTTGTACTATTTATTTGATGTTGCAATATCTAGCAATATCAAATAAGTTCTTTTTTGTCCATTTACGTTGGATTTGCAAATACAAATAAATTGATTTGTGATGAGGGTAACCCACCAATCCACCCACATGACTCTATAAACCGCACCCACATGATCCAAGCTGCTTAGTTTGAAAAATAATTGTATGATTATGGTTTATGGTTTCTAACCCACATATTTGGGTTGTTGGAGGAAGGTGAGGATGAAGTCAAATCATCATGCCCCTTATGCCCTAGGCGACACACGTGCTACAATGGCTGGGACAAAGGGTCCCAATCCCGTGAGGGTGGCTAACCCCAAAAACCCGTCCTCAGTTCAAACTGCAAGCTGCAACTCGCTTAATGAAGCCGGAATCGCTAGTACTTATCGGTCGGCCATACCGTTGTGAATTTGTTCCCGGACCTTGTACACACTGCCAGTCACACTATAGGAGTGTTGAATTTTTTTTTAACTTAAAACTACCCAAACCCAGCCCCATAAACCATTATCCCTACTCACATCTATCACACCCAACACCCATCTCCAAACCCCACCTTGACATGCCACTAAGGCTCACCCTATCGCCACCAAGTCACTATTAAAGAATGATAGCCATTCGTATAACTCTTCTTCATTAGCATATTGTAAAGATTTTTTGGATAGTGAAATCTAGAGTCTAGATGACGTGAAGCTCGCCCCAATTATCATAATAATACAAGAAATCCTACTAGGATTGAGTTTTTCAATAGGAAATATGGTGTCAAAAAACTTGATGTTGGAATTTTTCTCCAACAAAATTCCAACAAAACATTGTGGTTGGAAAAATTTAGCGAAAATTCTTAAAATTAATGAAATTCTTGATGGATTTTCAACAAAATATTCCATCAAAAATTCTTCTAATGCAATCCTTATCAGGAAATTTCATCAAAAAGGTTTCAAAGGCGGGCAACAACAATGTAGGGCACATGCAAAGATGTGAGGCCTACATATCGAGACTCATGGTTTGCCACGGGGGTTCAAATGAGGTTGGTGAGAACAGCGAAGGGGTGGAGAAGGTAGGCTGGTGTGAGGAAAAAGACAAGCCATTGTCCTTTTGAATTAGTTTATTTGTTAGTGGAGAATTCCTAAATTAATTTAATAAATTAGTTGAATTATATTAAATATGTTATCTTGTCTTGATTTTATAATTATAAAACTCAAAAACACAAAGGAGCACCTTTTGGTAATATATCTTCAAGGAAAAGATATTTGTAATCAAGCCACACATCAAGAAGGAGGTAAGATTATAATTTAATAATTTGCCCTAAAGTTTTAGGTGCCTATATCAACACAGTAACTGCATTTTAAGAATGGAACAGCCCTATATAAACATGTGAATAATTAGATAAGATTTGTCAGATTCTTCAACTCTAGCAATCTAGATTATCACTAGATAATCAACTATTTTCAAGCAAACTGCAACATGAACAGCTAGGCAGAATTAAGAACAAATAAAAGTTCATCAACAATCCTAATCATGAAGAGACTCCTATTCAAGATGCATGCAAAAAATTCCACCAATTTCATCAACCAACACAATTGCCTCTAAAGAGCTAGCACATAACTATTGCAGCTTGCTAACCACATGCAGGCTCATGCAATTTAGTTCACCCAAATTCACCATAGAAACTCATTAGAGAATGGACATCTTGAAAGCAGAGTAAAGTTTTATCCATAAATTACGAAATTTTAACAAGAAAGATATGTAGTTTCACCAGTCAGTCATAGCTGTGACTCAAAACAAAAAGAAAAGAAAAGTTTAAGGGCCCATGGAGAAGGGTTCAAAACTTTCCTTTTGACAAGATATAGGATGTAGCACACCAGACTAATAATTCAGCACCCTCAAGATTTCCCATACTTATCGATATATCCCTGCAATGATAACGACCAGATATCAAACAATATAACTATTATTCTTATGCCAATAAACTTTATTCAGAATACTTATCGCACATTCAGTGAAGAAACTAACCTCGACTAACTTTTCAAGTTTGGGCTGGCATGAAGACAGATAGAACTTAATTGATTCACCTGTGTTAGGAATTTGGTGGGGTGGTAATGTGCTAAGAACCTTGTCGACAGACTTCTTAACTATCACTTTATGAGCATCCTTGCTTAAATGTCCCTGTCTCCAAGTTGGTTTCACCAGTTCTTTTACGAATTCTATAAGTGCAGCTTGGAAACATTTGAAAGCCTTTGGTTCACTTTGTATATGAACATCTCCCTTGAAATCAACATTAGTCTCATCTTTGCAAGATCCATCAATTTTCACTTCTCTATCCTGCCTTGGCTTTTGAAAATTCAAGTTATTATCACAACCAGAGCTCAACATATTATCTTTCATAGTATCTCCAACATGACCTGAATCCAAAAGCTTATCTTCTTCTTGAGAACTGTTTGACTGCACATTTACGTTCTTAATGGATGATCCTTGGTCGGAAAATGAAAATTTCAACTGCCCATCTCTAACAGGTTTTTGCTCAATGCTGTCACGAATTGGATCATATAGTCTTTCTTTCATTAACAAATTTCGAGTTATAGCATGTGATGGAATGAAAGGAACAGATGGCTCCCAATCATCAAAAGACATCGTAGCCTTAGATTTGCCTAGCATTGTATCCTTGAAAATGTGGTTCCTTGACAGACTTGCTGATTCAGAACCAGAACCGGGCAAAATGCTTTGTTGTAAAGAAGAGGATACAGAAGCACGATGCTCTAGACCACTCTCAAGAAGGTTCCTGGTCCCACGGGCATGGGTGTTCCAAGAGGATGAACCAAAAGATAAAGGCTGCCTAGTATGAGAATAGGGTGAGTCTGTGGGCCTAGAGTCACTATGCATTATATCATACTTCTTACAAATCGGTCCCTCTAATGTTGTTCCAAAAGCAGAAAGCCCAGTGCTATGATTAATGTCATGTGATGTAACATAGCCTCCAGAAATTTTTCCATGGTACGTGCTACTCCTCTCAATTAAATTGCCTTTCACCAAATGAGAGGTATACCGGCTGTAATTATCCAAGTATGAGTTGTGTCCAAAACTCCCTTTACCAGCCTCTATAGGAGTGCTTCCAGATGTATCATCTTTACGGAGAACCAACTTCTCGGTCTCACTGCTATATTTTGGGACTGCCTCACATGCACTTCTTGAAGCTGCTACAGCCAAATAAAGAATATGCTGATCTTTTAGTGAAATCAAAAGAATACGGATTAGATGTCTCAATACCCAAAAAGAGAGAATAAATTACCTTCCCTCTCCAATATTTCACTTTTCTTCCCCGCAGCATCTAATCCATCCTTTACGTGAAGAAACCTACAAGAATTTCCTTTGATGCACCACCCTTTGGCATGAAATTCACACACAACCTTCAACTTTTTATTGTCCCTATCAGATTCAGCACTAGAGGTAGGATGAGGATCCCTGAACCTTATTTGAGGAACATGCAGCCTGAAAAACCTATTTGCAATCAGGACATAATGCCAGCAAGAGGACTGAAATAAGCTGCCACTAAACTATAATCACTATGCATCATTATTTGAGATGTGTGACATTTAGAATTAGAACAGAAATTCGACCTTGGTGATGTTTGCCTTATGCTGTCCGCAGCTTCTACAGCAGTTTGATTAGTTTCTGCCATAACAGACACATCAGCATTATCTTTCTCCCTAGAAGCATCAGAAAGAACCAATGCAGCATTGACATCTTGAAACAAAGGAGTTCTTTTCACATGATTCACTTCTCCACTGACATAAAAAGAAGCCTTTGAGTTATTGTCTTTAGAGGTTCCTTTCCCTGCAAGAACCACATACTTTATAATTTCAGACTTGCAACTCTCAAAATCAAATCTCAGAAATGGCTAATAGAAGACTACAGCCTGATATGGACACAAAAGATATCTTCATAGTCTCTCATTAGGGTCAATCTTTCTCTCTCCACATCATTAAATACTAAATATCCTCACCATCAATCCTTAATTCTTCTTTCTCGCTTGACTTAGAAGATTTCACATCATCAAAATTTCTCTGTGTCGAGGGGTTATCCATTGCTGCGTTTGAAACAGATGTTCCTTTAACCACATAACCTGATTGTATGTGGTCTTCATGCTCCCCGGGCTCCATAATTTCATTAGTATCTACAAGACAGAGAGAAAGAAAAAGGTAAGTATTTGAACAGACTGCACCAGACATGAATCTGGATCCCTTCAGATGGAAAAGAGGAGTTTCTAAGGTTGTCTGTCGAATTTCTTTGATGTATTTGAAGTCCTCAAAAATGCAAATACACAGAATCAAAGCGTCAAACTATTTCTCAAATAACTTTGTTCGACGCAAAACAAGGTCCCATATTTTTCTCTTTTCGAATTATGACATGTGTTACAACAGCTTTGAGAAAATGCTTGCTTTGTGCAGAACAATATCCAAGTCCATCCCAATTTGCTTTCCAAAAGCATCCAGCTAATGGGTTGTTTGACAGCTATATGGAGTAATATCTAATTTTGTCAAGCAGAACGGGTTGATTTTTTTATAACTTTTGGGTTACTAACCTAATTGTAAAATCACGGGCTGGAGTTGGATATGATAAATTTTACTTGAAATACTCCGTTGTGTACTGGAATTGTTTTAAACTTTAAAGGGAAAAAAGAATAAGAAAAAGAATGGGATCGAATTTATAAGGGGGGGGGGAGAGACAGGGAGAAAAGAAGAAGAAGAAAGTAGAGGTAACAAATTAGGGGCTAGGGCTTCTGGCATTAAGTCCCAATATTCATGTACGTGTATCAACCTGACTTAATCTAACCTACACAACCACGAGTATTCTCACATAGAGTGGAAAAGTGGGAAAGGTGGAAGCATTTTCACTAATAACTTACCCAAAAAAAAATATTCACATAAATATATCATATCAGGTAACAAGCAAAATCCAAATGGAATACGACTTGTGAAGCAGAACGGAAAGTCAGCTAAAGCACTTCAGCAGAACACCTCTTTCAATCAATTGCTAAAAGCCAAGCCCTTCAATTTTCACGTGTGTCGGCCCAACATTAGTCTCTTAACTTTGTTCAAGGACGCAATGAGAGCTGAAGCACTTCCGGTAGAAGTCAAATCCTTCAACTGCCACGTGCCATTCCCTTATTCCTCTAATTTAGTTTCTTCAAATGCCACGTGAATGACTATGCCTCAAATCCTCATAATTAGATCCAGATAAACTCTTTCCTTACAGTTGGCCGGTTCATTAGCATAGCATTAAACTATGTACACGATAAAACCATTCTACATGCACGCTATTTCCATAAAGGAAGTAATGCTCTGGTCATTTAATGTTCCTGCAAAAGAAGGTCCTGCTCGAGAAATTGAAGTTTCCAGAACTAAAAGCTGCTGGAGAGTAACCAAAGCACTCACAATGCCTCACCTTTTTTGCCAATTATCAAAAGATCTACATATTCAGGTGCCACAAACACTCAATGCTTGCTAGGTAATTGAGTAAACTTTTCATTACTATTAAGAGACATAAATGATAAATCCCAAAATCTGCAAACAAGCTTGTCACAGTAATTCCTTCATAAAATAACCATGCCATGTGTATCCTTCAGTAAATGTGCAGAGAAACAGTAAAATGCACCTAAATCAGAAAATTTGCCAAAAGAAGCAGTAATGGCCATTTAAACTACAGAGCAACGCATGCACGTTTGACAATCAATTGAAGGCACGCATGCGTCAAAAGCGACCAAATACACGTGCATTACCAATCCATGCAATGAATCCCACATAAAATCAATTTCTTTTCCTGCCAATTAAGCACGCATCGTATCAAACTAATCATAAAAAAAACGAATCACACAGAATCAAGAATGGAAAAACACACCATTTTGTTGAGTTTCTTCTCGAACTGGGGTCAGGTCCTCCCCGATTTCTTCTTCGTCCCCGTCTTCAACCTCCACTTCTTCTTCAATCTCCTCTTCCACTTCCACCTCCTCCTCCACTTCAATTTCTTCCTCAATTTCCTCATACTCCACATCATCGTCGCCTTCATCCATATCTGAAGTTACAGGGTTGGGCTGCGGAGGAGAAACCACCGTTGCGGATGAGGCCATTAGGGTTTCCGTTGGCTCAGTGAGAGGCAAGCGGCGGCCTTTGTGTGTGTGTGTGTGTGTGTGTGTGTGAGGAAGGCTTTGTGATTTGCGTGAGAGAACCTGGGGAGTGTGTGTGTGTGTGTGTGTGAATTTAGTGTCAGCGTTTCAGCGAGCCAGGTCCCGACATGAGCCACGCTTTTTATATACAAAAAGTGCTTTTCTCCAGATTTTCTTTTTCCATAAATCGCATTAAATTTTGCGACTTTTGTATTGCATGCCTTTGGCCTTGTGGGAATGGGATTGCTTCCAAATTGGGTGCTTTTGATGATTAGTTTTAATATTTTTCTCTTTTGAGTAATTTGATTATCTATACTCCTTATCACATTGGTTTGAGAATAATTTTTTTTCTTAAATTTCTCATCATAAGTGGGAATATATCGTAGCACTCTTATTTTCCGTTGTTATATTATGTGCATGTTTTAAAATTTATTATCATTTATATGTTGATGGTAGAGATATATTGAACTGAGTCTTATCTATATAAAGAGTTATACATTATTTCACATAAAGTAAGTACTCATAATTTTCTACTTTGATAACTAAAAATTATTAATATATACTTATTAAATAGATTGCACCATTGCCTCTGCACGATAACAACATAACTATATTAGTGAGTATATTTTTTAGTATCTACGGTAATTGTTTTTCTCCTTAACAATATGTACTTAAAAATGTTGATTTAGAAAAATTACGATGTAATCTAACGCGTGTAAAAAATACTATTTTCATATATACAGAGGTTGGTGAACAAGTGGTTTAGTCAACTTAATTATTTAATCATTTGTGTGATAATCATAAATGATTTATAATAATAATATTAATCATTTTGACAATAATTGGTATGAATCAATTATAGAAATAATTACAAGTATCAAATCGTCCGAGTTGATTATCATACTAATAAAAAAAAGGGTAAGTTATGAATATATCACTGCACCATTAGTCACACCTGAACGAGCTATTGTTGAGCCATCAAGAGTCCACGACAAAAAAAAATATGTAAGAGAGGTAAGAAATATCTGCTTTTCCGTACTGTCGTGAGTTCTCTTGGCCCTTCTCTTCTTATTCATTTTGTGTAGTTATAAATATGTTCACCTTAAATTGACTTTGAAAATTATGCAAGCTAAGGTTTGAGTGCTTCTTGAAAATTTTTGTGTTTGAAAATCTGCTCAAATTTATTGATCGTGTAAATCTAAATTCGAATTGTAGTTCAATTAAAAAATATCGAGTTCAAACTTGTCTCACTCATCGTTAATGAAAACTATTCGAACTCAATACTATCTTAAATAATTTGTAATATTGACATTTTGAATTAAATGTAAATTACATCATTGCAAATATAGTTAGTAGTTCCATTGACAAACATTTTTCAAGTTACCATATTTTAAAAGAGATTTAACATATAAATATGTTTATCATTCACGACTATGTATCTATAATCATAATCATTATTATCGAGAATAATAACGCCACCATCATTTCATTATCATCTCTATTAACTTGCGGAATTTTTATTTATTTATTTTAGTTTTGGCCTTTTGACAAGTAATCAACTGAGGTTGACGGATTCGGGTTTGGATCCGGGATTCCGGGTCTCGTTGATTGCGCATTAATTCATGCAATTTACCTTTTTATCCTCCGCATATTGATTGCGATTGAAGGGTCAACATTTTTAGCAGTCCGAAAAAGAAAAACATTAATACATGCTATTTAAACGAGTAGGGTTATCTCAACCGTCCGATTTAATTATAGAGGGAGATGAAGCCAAAATAGTAAATTCGTCTAAACTAATATGTAGCGCCGGCTCATGCTATAAAGGTACACCATCTTGATTATATTTATTTTATGAATAATTAGACTGAAATATTTATAACGTGTGATCAAATTACAAAATATGCCATCCATATTTGAAATTTAACTAATCACGGGAATTGAATTGTAATGTCAATTAAGATGTGAGAGAGATAAAAATTCCTTCAAGTCTTGTATTATTCCATATGTCCGATAATAAATATTGTTTTCGAAATATTTTTGTATCTCATAATATATATCTTTATCACATCCCAACAAATAATTTAGTTTTTTTTCCTAATAGGTCATTAGACTCTAATTGATATATTCTGTAAATTCTTAAAAATTCTCCCAACAACTCATTAATTATGTGGGTATTGTAGTCGAATTGATCCATAATTAATGTTCCTAATGAATTTCCCTTAATCCTTGTATATAACATTAAACGACATCTATTATGAAACAGAAGAAGTATTAAAAATGGTAAATTATACTAAAATACATCAAACTAAGATGAAAATTTATTTTGGCGATACAAATTTTGATTTGGTATTAGTGAAAAGAGTAAAATAGAGATTAAGTAAAACTTTGATGTAACAATAGGAAATTTACTTTGATATTATCACCAATCTGTTTTTAATGTTCATACTTATCACTTCTTAACAAGTAATGTGAGAGTCAATCAAAATTTACATTTATTTTTTCAGAAATGCTTATACATTAGTATTTTTCCAAGACATTTATTGATCAATTGAAATTTCAACTTCCATAGATCAAAAAACAAACCACTTTCCAATGCCCCCATTTCAAACAAAATCAATGATTTTTTTCCCATAAATATTAGAAAGTTAATAAAGTAGGAAAAAATGCAAGAAAATATAAGAGGAAACTATAATGCGAATTTTAAAGAGACTTTTGAATGAGAACAATCAAGTATCTTTGGGCCCGATGATAAGGAAGATGTCCTATAATCAAGGAAGTTACATATTTCATTTTCATATTGCTGCATTGTAATTTGTTTTTTTACTATATAGTAGTTCATTTGTTTGTATTATTTGATAGTCTTTTTAATCTTTTGTATTATTTGATAGTAGTTTTAATTGAATTTATTATGAGATGTAACAATTGCATTTGATTTGAATTATTTATGTAATCATTTGAATATATACCTTTGGGTGAGAAGATGATGAAGCCACGTGGAACTAAACTGGGGTCGGTTGCTGTCCAACAAACGAAAACCTCCCGCAGAGTAATACCCCCCACTCAACTTCACGGGTCAAAAACCGATTAGACTTGAGAATAAAACGCAACTCCGTAGACACAAACAAATGTTGTAAGAAAAAAAAAAGAATAAATTTTTTAACTGTTTATACCTGCACAGCACGTCCCCCACACTAAAAAGTATATCGCGTTCAAGAACTCAAAATTCTCTCTCCTCCTCACTCAAAGAGATAGGCAGTAGAGAGAGAAAAAAAGGGAAAAATCCAAGATAGAATGTCAATGGCATTCTTGCCTCTATAATCAAAAGCTTCAGTTCAGGAAAACCTGATCTGAGACCCACAATGTTGGAAACTCGGCTGCTGCTTGTGCTTTTACTTGCTCTCTTCTTTGCTCCCAGACCTTCTTTTTCTCGGGGTCAGCTCTCTCTCTCTCTCTCACACACACACACTCACACTCACACTCACGCAATGACGCGGAAGATTAAGCGTATTTAGTTCTTATATTGATTTGGTTGATTAGCTTAGTCTGACGGGGATAATTTTGAGCAATTGAATTGGGCTTTACTAGTTCAATTTTGATTCTTTTTTTTTGGGGGTGTGGGGTGGGGGGGGGGGGAGGGGAGGAAAGGATGGGGAGATGCTTTTGGTGCAAAATAGTTTGATTAAGTGGGCAATTTCTTGATTGAGTGTGGTTCTGACTGGGATAATGGTGAATTATGTATTTGGGCTTTACTAGTTTAATCCTATTTATTTGTTTATTTTCTTTTTTCGGAGGGGGTTACTTTTGATGCATAATATTGTGATGAAATGTGCATTTTCTTGATTGAGTGTAGTCTGATTATGTAATGGGCAATATACAGAGGTGGGCTATTTGTTGGGTCTTTACAAGATTTGATTTTGGTGAATTCTTTTGGTTTTTTAGTGGCAGTTATACTTTGGAGCTTTTAGATTTGTTGGGGATATAGACAGTTTACCTACAAGTATCAAAATTTTAGTCTTGTGCCTTTGGAATTTGGATAATTGAGAATTTGAGATTGGTTCTCTTATATGTTATTACATGAGCCACAAGAGTTCTGGGTCTGTAATATCAATAGCCGTTTTTCAATCATAAATTCCGTATCCGTCAATGAAATGTTTCTTAACTATCTTACATGATACCTGATGTCTAAAATTTTCACTCATCACAGCACCATATGCATTACGAATAAGCTGTGGAGCTCGTACTGATGTGCACAGCCCTCCGACCAACACTCTCTGGTACAAAGATTTCTCATACACGGGTGGAGTACCCACCAACGCAACCCGCCCGAGTTTCATTACACCAAAGCTCAACACGCTCCGCTATTTCCCATTGTCCGAAGGCCCTGAGAACTGCTACAACATAAACAGGGTCCCACACGGCCATTATGTCGTAAGAATCTACCTAGGATTAGTTGCAGAGCCAAGCTTTGACAACGAACCGTTGTTTGATGTGTCTGTTGAAGGAACCTTAATATACTCACTCCCGTCTGGTTGGAGCAACCACGATGATGAGAGAGCATTCATTGAATCCCTTATTTTTCTTAAAGAAGGGACTGCCTCCCTGTGCTTTCATAGCACGGGCCATGGCGATCCTGCAATTCTTGCAATTGAAATCCTTCAGATTGATAATAGAGCGTACTATTTTGGTAAAGCGTACGGTCAGGGCATGATCCTTAGGACTGATAGAAGACTGAGTTGTGGGGCTCAAAACCCCAAATTCGGGGCAGATTACAGCGCGGACAGGTGGGGTGGGGACCGCTTCTGGAATGGAGTCCCCTCGTTTGGACAGAGCTCTGATCGTGTGATATCTACTAAAAACACCATCAAGGGGGCCTCGCAATCGCCAAACTTTTACCCTGGGGCGCTTTATCAGACGGCTCTGGTTAGTACTGATACTCAGCCTGATTTAGAGTACACGATGGAGGTGGAGCCCACTAGGAATTACTCACTGTGGTTGCATTTCGCTGAGATAGATCCTTCGGTCACTGGGAAGGGACAGAGGGTGTTTGATATCTTGATAAACGGTGATATCGTGTTTCGGGATGTTGATATTGCAAGTATGGCGGGTGGTGTTAACAGTGCTCTTGTGTTGAATACGACTGTTGCGGTTAGTGGGAGGAGTTTGACAATAACATTACATCCTACAAAGGGGACTCATGCCATAATCTGTGCCATCGAGCTTTTAGAGCTTGTTTTGGCTGAATCCAAAACATTGCCAGAGGAAAGTAAGTTGAGTTATACTTGGCACAATTTCTCTTACACTCATCTATCTACTATATCACATAAACAGGGATAGCTACACCTACACTCCACAAGGTTCATCGTAAATGCACTCATACCCTCTTAGGTTTGCATAATTACAGAAACCACCCCTTTCCGTCAATCTTTTAGAGTGTCTAATTGTAAGACAAAAGTTGATGGCATGGGTGGTTCCCATAATTATTCCAACCTCAAAGCATTTGTGTATTTACACCGATCTTAGGGGGTGTAGGCGTAATTATCCATATATATCTAATTGCAGAACCTTATGTTCAAACTTTTCCCCCTTCTAGTTAGTGCGCTGCAAAAGTTGAAGACCGCACTCGGTCTTCCTCTTCGTTTAGGGTGGAATGGCGATCCTTGTGTGCCCGAACAACATCCGTGGAGTGGAGTAGATTGTCAGTATAATAGAAATATCAGGAAACATGTCATCGATGGAATGTATGTTCTTCATCTATAGTAATGTTTTCTTTTGTGAAAAAAATATAATAAATGAAAAATATCTACATTTTTTTTGCTTATATTTATCAATTTCACAATCATGTCTTTTAGAATGGTCCACAATTAGCAAATATCTGTCATTTCCATGAACTTGTGGTTCTTATTTGATCTTGTATTTATATTTGCGAGTTCAGAGGTCTTGACAACCAGGGTTTGAGGGGATTCCTACCAAATGATATATCTCGTCTTCGTCATCTGCAGAGCATGTAAGTGGAATTATGCTAGTGAAGTTAAATTAATCATTTTAGGTATCTCCACATAAGATAATTCATTCAATTATTTTATTTTTTGCTGGGGATATGATTTTGTTCTCCAATCTTAAATGATTCACTTACTTAGTGGATATTTTACAGAAATTTGAGTGGGAACAGCATTTCCGGGGTCATCCCTTCCTCACTTGGAACAATAACTGGTCTTGAGATACTGTGAGTAAACATTTTTACACCATCCTCTCTCTTTGCTTTGAACATTTTATTTCTTTATTTTCTCTCTCACGGCACAAGATACATGAAGTATTAAAATAATAAACCTTTTTAGTCAATGCCCCACTCTTGATTTGGTTAATTTGCTATGATGTTTTTATTCAATATTATATCTCCCCTAGTCTATCACAAAATGTGCCATTAGGTTTTGTTTGGTAATATTTGGGTAAATTACGACTAGACCCCCTGAGTCTAGTTTAGTTACAAAAAAACTCTCGTCTTCAAAATTACCCAAAATCCCGAGTCATTGCTTTTTCTTGTTTTTCTCTTCCTGATTGTGCTATTGATATTGTTACCTCTCCTTTTTCATTAGCTTACGCCATACACTGAACTCGATGTAATAGTGATTCTCTCATGCCACTTTCGATTTGGTTGTTTAATAAGATGGTCTTATTCAATAGTATATCTCGGTTCATAGTCTGCCACAAATTTCTCCATAAGCTGTTCTCCGGTTGAGTCGAATATATATCCTCTTGTTCCCAAAATTACCAAAAAACCCCACGTCACTCAATTTGATTTTGCTATTGATAGATCATATTGACCTATTTCGATTTATCCTGTACGCTGATGTACGAATAACAGGGATCTCTCGTTCAACTTCTTCAACGGATCAATTCCTGATACCCTCGGACAGTTGACCTCATTACGGATATTGTAAGAAATTTATGACATAGTATTTTGTCTATGAAATGACAACACTTGACATGGGACTCACTATGATGGTGCTCTCATAGGGACCTTAATGGCAACTCCTTATCAGGAAGAGTTCCAGCTGCACTTGGGGGAAGGCTCTTACACGGCGCTAGCTTCAAGTATGTTCTCACCATTGCCTTTGAATCTTTTGCAGTATTACTAGTTATTTTTAGATGTGACACTTCTTTTTTTTGAATTATTTTTCTTTAAGAAACAAAAAATATATATAATTTTAATTTAAAAAAAAGAAGTTGAGGGCCCAACCAGTGACCTATTGATTTGCAGTTACTTGCTCTACCGCGAAGCTATAAATCCCTTTTTATAGGGCCCAATTGAAAAATCAAAAAAGTTTGTTTTGAATCCCATTTCTTATAAATTTTAAAGGGCCCAACCGGGTTCGAACCGGTGACCTATTGATCTGCAGTCAATTGCTCTACCACTGAGCTATGGACCCTTTTATATCCTTAAAAAATATGAACTCTCAGTAGTCACTCCATCTCATCAGATTTATGGTTCATGTCTTCTTTTGCTGTCCGAGAATGATATAACGTTTGCCCCGTGTTTGGACCGATAAATTCAACAAGGAAGTTTAGAAGAAAAGGACGAAGGTGCAAAAAATTAAAGAACAAAGTTACATCATTTGAAGAGTGAAAAAAGATTATTTATTTTTTTTTTCTTAAATCCTTAGTATTTTCTTCATTAAAATCCACGATCCAAACATAGGTTAATCCCCCAGCGTGTCTCACAGTAATTATTGTGGATGGCTGCAGTTTTACTGATAATAAAAGGCTTTGTGGCATCCCGGGATTACCGGCATGCGGGCCCCACCTTTCGGCCGGTGCTAAAATCGGCATCGCGCTGGGATCTTGTGTGGCATTCCTTCTTATCGCCACTTGCTTGACATGTTGGTGGAAAAGGCGGCAAAACATTCTTCGAGCTCAGCGAATCGCAGGTAATCTCCACACCATTGTGCTCGTGGTTTGTTACAAAAAATTTAAGAATACATCAATGTCATGTTCACTTTGTATGATATATTTAGACAGATCGTCACATTTTAGGCTAATAAAATGTTCTTCATAAAGCTCATTACTTTACATAGCCAGGTATGAAGTTTGAAAAGTATGGGATCAGTAGAATTGCACTATCAATCTATCAAACAAAGTAAACAAAGGCCCAACATGCACTAAGTATGATACATTTGCATAATTTTCGAAATGTCTTTGTTGTTTCTTGATATATCCTCTGTTCTTTGGGCTCAGCGAGAGATGCTCCGTACGCAAAAGCCAGAACACAAAAAACTCGCGACGTGCAAATGGGAAGACATCATGGCCATGAAAACGCCCGGACAGCAGCCGAAAACGGGCCTAGCTTGCTGGCCTAGTCGGTCAAACATCGGATTTTCTTGTCACGAGGTGATTAAAAAAGCGCGTTTTTCTTGGATGATTTTTTGCGTGTACGAGGAAGGGTAGCCATGCTATATCGAACGACGCGTCCTTGTGTTGCATATCCAGGAGAAGGTTGTTCATGGTTGACG
Organism: Petrea volubilis; assembly: GCA_026212405.1. Classification (NCBI taxonomy): domain Eukaryota; kingdom Viridiplantae; phylum Streptophyta; class Magnoliopsida; order Lamiales; family Verbenaceae; genus Petrea; species Petrea volubilis. The sequence goes on from CM047870.1 coordinate 811,804, forward strand.
AACTGTATATTATTGTAGTTTCAGATTATAACGGTTTATATGTTGTCAAGAAAAAAAAAAGGGTTAATATGATTTATACAGCCACGGCGCACGGTGGCCGGAGACGGCTTTTACTCTTATTTATTGTACTTTTTTTAAAATTGTTATTTTGTGTTTTTTTTTAAATGTATTCTTCAGTGAAAAGCAAAGAGAATAGATGGTTGTTGCTCATAATTGTAGAAGAAATTATATCTTGTTGCTGAGACTTGCTATTTATTGTTATTTATACTTTTTACATAAATCACTGGCCCAAAATTCTGGGGTGGGCTGGTTTTGTTTGTTATGGACCATTTCATCATTTGGTAATGGGCTCATGTATACGAAGCAGCCCATTTCAAGTTTAAAAGCCCATAAGTGTCTCACGCCATGTCTAGGATCACATTAAATTAATTGGATAATTTTGACCTGACCAATAAAAAGAATTCCTTTTTTTTTTTTCAAAAAATTATTCTGATAAAAGAAAATTCCAAAATTATTACTCCGTGAAAATTATTTTCATAATATTACTCCCATTGCCACATCGACAACATATTATTACTTGGAATTTTTTTGTATTTCTTTCCCTTTTTTTATATGCGATATCACTCAATGAAATCCCATCTTTTCTTATATATCTATATATATATATATATATATATATATATATTGCATTTTTCTTATGTATACTTTGTCTGCAATATTGAAGGAGCTGCACACGCTCTTTCTAAGAATTCACGAATGATACTTATTAAAGTGAAAGGCTATGTTGAAAAGGAAATAATAAACACAGTCTTGAAATGTGAGAATGGCAAATATTTTAAAATAAATTATTTTTGCTAAAAAGACAAATAAAAAAGAGCGGAGGGAGTAGTTTGGCAAAAAACTCATAAAAAGAACATTGGGGGATGTTAAAATAAGAATAGAAATAAAAAGCAAAAACATCTGTACTTTTGTGAAATTTTATCCAGATTTGTTTTGTATATTACAACAATTACATGTAACAGTAATGACATAGTAACTTAACTGTTCCAAGATTCCCAAACAGAAATAGCCCAAAGGTCCAAAACACACACACACACACATAGGGCTTATTATATATATATATATAATACAATGGAAAATTATTATATGAATTTACTATTTGAACTTTACTCATCCACTTGATAGTTCAGATGTAATTATATATTATATGTATTTTTTAAAAAAATTAATATAATTAAATCTGAATTATAGAATACATACACTCAGTCCGTAAAAAAGTTTTTCAGATACAATTGTCCTTGATAAAGAGTTTTATACTTAAATGGTCCCATTCGACTCATAAACAAATTTAATTAATGTCTATTAATGTCGAACAATGATTTAAAAAAAATAAAAAAAAACCTTTGAAAAAATGAGATAAAAAAATCCAAATGGCAGGCAGTGATGTAAGAGAAGGGTGGGGGTGATGATTACAAAGTGAAAGAGACATATGAGGGCAGACGTGTCTTCCCATCTCCCATCCATCCATCAAACAAAACCTGCTACAAAACATTATTAATAAAATAATTAAATAAGAAAAGTCAAAATATTCCAAAATTATTTAATAATATATATTACCAATTATTATTTGATCTAATAAAATAAGGTGTTATATTTTTTAAATAATATTTAAATTTTGAATTTCAAAATTATAAATAAAATAATTAAATTGAGCGAATGGACTCGATTTAAAACTCTTTATAGTATTCAATTCGAATTAATCGAACAATAAATTAGAATCGAATAATTAAAAAATTAAATATATAAATATATATATTGAGATAATAAATGTCCACAGAAGTTGCACAAGTCCCACACAACACTCAAACCTACGTCACGATATTGCCATTAATAATTTCACCATTGGGTAAAAAGAATTGGAAAAAAAAAGTAAGAAAATGAGGGCTGGGTGTAGTCAAAGAGAGAGTAGGGTAATAGCATAGGGTTGGCAGCACACAAAGAAAGTTTGATTTGACCCCATAATATTATGAGAGAGAAAGAGATGTGTGAGAGAGAGAGGAGAGAGGAGAGAGAAGTAAAAACTGGGCTGCCTCCTTCAACTCGGACACCACGTAATGCACCCCCACCCCCACGTGCCCGCCTGACACCCCCTTTCACCCACCTCCACCACTGCACAACTGACATTTTTTTTTAAATAATATAGTTTGCTACAGTTTCTTGGTAAATATTGGCATCGAGTTTGTTTTGAACTGTCCACATATCAAACGATCAAAAATTAAATCATTTTCACGCTCCTGATTTGTGAATTCGTTGGACGCAAAAAGAATATTTAATTACTGTACTTAAACACTTTGGCCCCTTTTGATTTATTATAATACGTTGTAATACAATAAATAGTCCAATCGAAATTTATATTTGATTCGTAATTTTATCATGTATTGAAATGCCTCAATCCATGATACCATGAATTGAAGCCATCATTTAAGTTGGATTCAGTCTTAGGAGGGGAGTGCTACTAGAGGAAGTTAGAATGTATTGTTAATATCCCAAAATTGAATTTACTAAATTGTCCTTGTTATAAAAAAAGTCAAAAATCAATGAAAAATAATTTTGAGGGCAAAATGGAACTTTTGCTATTAATCCAATATAATCCACAAAATCAAACGAGATTTATATATCATTGAAATTTGAGCCATGGATTGAATCCCACAAATCAAATATGGCATTTCAACTACAATTATTCAACCCACCAACCAACTCAATACTAAATATACATTTATCCAATCCACCCAATCAAAAGGGGCCTTTGTATATTATAATTTGCAAAGCATTTTGTGTTGTATAGTTTTTAGTTATCTTTATTTTAACGAACAAGTGATTCTGATATTATTTATTGCGTTTCAAGTCTGCAAACTCATTGGATGCAAAAATTATCTTTGAGACGCATCCAATGAGTTGTAGTTCAATATTGTACTTTAATTTAAGGTTACATTCGATGGGTTGTAGTCTAGTGGTAGAGATTCGAACCGACACCTAGTGATATACTGAGTTCAAATTCTCTTGTCATTTCCCCCTTAAATTAGTATATGCGTCTGTATGTGAGTGTCTTTTCGGTTGATATCTACAGGGTATTTCGAGTCAATTATAATAAAAAAAAAAATTGATCAATACAACTTTATTTTTATTAACTTTTAAATTATTTTTGTTATTTTTACTAAGATTTTTCACGTATTGTTTTTGCCCAACCTTTTGTTCTATTCAATCCATGTGCATCCCAAATGGTCCAGTTTTTTAATGAGAATTCAGAAATTTATATACAATAATTTTTATAAAGAAAAAACGAAAATTTCTTGAAAAAAAAAAGTGTAGCATTTATTGGTCCCAAAATTAAATTTGAAATGCCGGCCAGTTATGAGCCCACCACCACAAACAAAACTACTGTCATCCACTGCATTCCTATTCCAAACACACACACTAATAAATAATACACTTTATTATACGTGTAGTTTGTGCCACAAAATTGACCACATCACACCCAACATATTTACTAATTACTTTTTTATATTATTTGTGGTTCTGACATTTCATTTTTGTTTTTTCATTCATGCACTGTAAATCGTTGTCATAATTGGGTATCGAAACACTTCTAATTTTAAAATAATAGTTGAAGAAAATTTTTATTCAAATTTGATTTGATTAAAACCAATATATCATATAGTAAGTATACTGTCTAACCAAAAATATATATATAATAAATATATTATATTGGTTCAATGATTGATCATTCTTCCTAAATTATCAATCATTTATAGGGTATATGTAAAACATTCATCGTGTGATTAATACTGATTTGATCTGAGTCTAGTTTGCACTAAAATTTTTCTTATTTAAGAGTTGATGCGAAATGTAAAATTCTTATCCGGACATATTTGGAGTTCCAATAAATCATATAGCAAATATTTCTAAGAGATTTAATCACTTTTCTTTAATTATCTGTCAATCACACATTAAATATAAAATATTTTAAATTAATCGCTCTCTCAATGAATTTTATAATACCCAATTCAAATAATAATAAAACAAATCGTGTATGAAAATTAAAAAAAAAATTAAAAACTGACCCAGGAGCCGCCCGCGTGATCAATATTGATTTAATAATTCCCCACCTCCAACAATTAAAAAAAAAAAAAAGAAGTATACAACTAAAAGGCCCGAATACATTATCGTACATCGAAGAACAGCAACGTAATCCATTTCAAAAATAAAATAATCACCAAAAAGAATTATTTAATAAAGAAAAAGGTGGAGGCGCCGCAGCTGCGCCGTACAAATAGCGGTCTAGGTGGTGGGGGTAGGGTAGGGGTAACGGGCTGGGTAGGGCATACGTAAGCAAAGGGTGGGGGGACGTGTTGGATTGGTCACATGACAAAAGGCCGCGACACGTCTTATCAGGCGGCGGCTCCTGCCTGCCTCCTCCAACCCCACACACACGGACACTGCTTTCATATCTCCCTCTCTCTCTTTCTCTCTCATCAACTCTCTCTCTCTCTCTCTCTCTATATATATATATATATATGTATTTGTGTGTGTTGTTGATGGTTTTGACCGGTCACCTGCTGTAATTATTATCAGTCACAGCCAAGGGAGGGAGCAGTGCCCTTTTTGTTATTACTGTACACATATGTGCAATCATATTGGCGCCACTATAGCCTCCACCATTAAGATAAGATTTTAATCTCAAAAAAAGAAATTTCAGTGACAAAAAAAAAAAAGGTTATCTTTGTAAATTTCAAATTTTAGTAACAAATTAATAATAAATCAATTCAGATTTGGTTTCCAAATTATCAACATAAAAGTACTACTAATTTTTAGTAGTGGAAAATAAAACGTTAATTTTGTCGCATTTGAATTGGAACTTCTTGTGAAAAAGGTGAAGTTTCTTCTCATATATTAAAAACATGGTTAATGAAAAGAAAGAAATATGTTGTTGTTTAGTATGGTTTATTAGCAAAAACTCACTATCATTATATGAATTAATAATATTGGAACATTCGATTTGTATGTATAATTAAAAAAAAGAATTATATAACTTAAATGAAATATTAATATTACTAAATTAAAATGTTGATAATATCTACACTATCAAAGTATTTTTAATAATTTTTAATAATTTTATAAATTTAATGATAAATAAAAATTAAATAATTTAAATTTAAAAGATTATATGGCAATTGCAAGAAAAGTAAAAGAAAAAACAATATCGAAAGTATTAGGAAATGAAAAGGAATAGAGAGAGAATGACAAAAAAATGTAAAAAAAAAACTTGTAAAAAGAGAAAATACGAATAAAGTCAAAAACAAAATGACAAACAAAAAATATTGATAAATCAAAAGGAATTATTAAATGATGCTATATATTTATATAATAGTATGGATTTTAGTCAATATTATAACATTTTTCAGCGTGTTTCGAAAATTTGCAATTTATTATTAAACAAACCAATTTATTCAAATAAATATTAATAAATTCAAAATATATAATATCAAAATTTGTCAATACATTATCTTTTCCCTTTCCATGCCAAAACTGAACTCGTGTGATGGAAGTCATGCGTTGAGGTAAATGACGACTAATCTTATGCACGTTTATTATCTTTTCTTATAGGTGAACTAATAGTATAAATTTCTCAATATCTGTTCAGTCATTTTCAAATATCGTCAAAATTTTGACACAAATAAACAAGACAAATATGTATACACTTGATAAGTTTCAACCACTAAACTAATTAAAATCTCATTGGATTATTTATTGTTAGTTGAGATTAATGGTTTTAGATCATCAATCTAATTCCCACCCACAAGTCCAAGTAAACTTTAAAAAAATAATAAAAAAAGGTAATTAATGGATATATCTTCTCCGCACTCGAAATTTGGCAACAATTATGAAAACACACGCACACGCACACACACAATAAAACCCCCAGAACCCATAGTTCCATAGCGTCGTATATCAGCGCGCCAAAGTAGTAAAAAAACAAAGATTGCGTGTGGGAATGATTAAATGTAATGAATGAGATGAACACGGTTGAATCAAAATCTAAAGGCGAAGACACACGCTAAGACCTGACCTGCACCCACACACGATAACACTCTCAGTTGTTTATTTAAGAAGCGGTTCGTGCCGTCCAGCCGACGATTACGGGAGACTCAGTGGGTCCCACACACACACACACACAACACACACTGCCACCACCGCATAACATATCTCCCCATCTCTCTCTCTCTTTCCAAACCCATAACACAATTCTCTCTCCCACTATTTTCTCTCTGTAAAATCCCCCCCTCTCTTTCTCCCCCATCCATGGCGTCCACCCGCGAGGGCCACTACCGGGGGGTGAGGAAGCGCCCGTGGGGTCGCTACGCGGCTGAGATTCGCGATCCGTGGAAGAAAACTCGCGTGTGGCTGGGCACGTTCGACACCCCGGAGCAGGCCGCCCTGGCCTATGACGACGCCGCCAGGTCGCTCCGCGGCGCCAAGGCCAAGACGAACTTCCCAGCGCCGCCGCCTTCGGGGCTCTCGCTGGACCTCAACTTGCCGTCCGACCACCGGTGGATTGCGCCGCCGGGGAGGCTCGTGATCAACGACTTCCTCCACACCGGCGTCCTCAAGGATGTGAACCCACAGGGCAATGGCGGGCAGGTGGCCGCTGCTTCCGCTGCCGCAGCCGCCGCCGCGGCTGAGGGCGACGCTCCGGCGAAGTATTTCGGGATAGTGAGACGTGGGTTGCCCATTGATCTGAACGAGCCGCCGCCGTTGTGGCTTTAGGCGCGTGAGTGTTTTGGATAGGTGTTATGATATATTTTTTTTTTCAAGCATTTGGTCGATGATGTTAATGCTTTTCGGACAACGGAGATTTTTCTTAACCTAGGGAAAAAAATATTATGATCAGATGATATACATATATATATCATCGTCTGTATATATCTGTTTTTTTTTTTTTTTTGAGGTTTTTGTTACTAAGATTATGAGACTGAATTTTCTATCGTCGGGACGCGATCCCGTTTTCATCCTCTCTGTTTCTCTCTCTCTCTCTCTCTCTCTCTCTCTGTATGATTAATGGCTTATATTTTCACATAATTGATCTCTTGAAATTCATGCATATTAGTTGCTGCAATCTGTTTTTTTCCGTATAATTTACTACATTATTTATTTATTCTTCTGCGCAATCTGAAAAAAAAAACAAAAAAAATATTGTGCCACTTCACTTCATCCAATCAATATTATAATTGGTATTTTGTAATTATATCACGTCTTTATTTTAATTGTCTCAGTAAATATTCAGGACATTGAGTTGGTGAAAAAGGTGCATTTTCTATTTTTGGTATAAAAAAGCAATTGTTTAATGTACTGTTTTGTTGTATTTGTTAAAAAGTTGGAAGTGCCTTTTTTTTTTTTTTTTTTTCCAACTTCAACTACTGTTTTTCATTGTTTTTTCAAGCAATAACCTATCATTATTCAATTTTTGCTTTCAATTTTTCTACGATTTTTATTTTGTCAGATAAAATATGGATATGTGCGCGCTCACACACACACACATATATATATATAATATGTTTATATTTGTTTACAAAGTGAATAGTTTGGTGTCTAATTATCAAAAAATAAAAATATAAATATAAATTGGTGTGTCACGCGCCAACATGAGTGACTGAGAGAGTGAGAATAGTTTTTTAGTTGGATACTGTCCTAAAAAAAAGGTGTAAGAAGCGAGGATTTTATTGAAGTGGGGAGAATTTTAACAGTGATGGCAAAAAAACAAGCAACCAAGCGTGTGGGCATAGCATAATAAATATATAATATAAATATTGTATTTAGATACATATATAAATATATATATATATATATTCTGTGTGTGTGTGTGAGTCAGAGAGTGGTAATTTGCATTCAAAGGAAGGATTGGTAGTACAAGGTTGTGCTTTTCAGGCCTACGATTTGTGTGAAAACACACACAGTAATAGTAGAATTACAAGTATATTCATTGGGGTTAGATCACTTTTGGATAGAATTGGGTTGCCTTCACGTGCCTTTCAACCCCTTTCGATTTGACCCTGTAATTACCTTCCTCTTTTTACTTTTTCTTTTTGTTTAAAAAAGTTGAAACAAGTAATTTTTTATTTTTGGCAAAAAGTTCTGGATCAGTGATTTTTTTTCATAGAGAATCTATTTATTCTAGAAAATAATGTTTAAGATAATAAAATTTGATGTTGTTCGAATTTGGACGACCTGATCCTATAATTATATATCCTATGCCTATATGCGGTGAGATTTTGTGCGTTTTATCATGTAGGAGAGGAAAGTTTTCATTTAAATTTAATTCGATCGAATTAATATTAATTATGTATCGAGTATTTTACATTTATCCTAGTGAATAATCGATAATCAATTCACTTGACAGTTGTAATTCACTTGTTCCAAATATGTACCCATAAAACACATACATAAGCATGTCCGCATCCATACAATCATAAAAAAAAATAATTAAACACATTTATTGTATTAAACAATAAATATAATTGGTGTCTACACACGCAAACACACACAATATGGGAAGAATATGATAATTGAAAGTGCATGTTATACGTGTTAAGACATTATTACAAGAGATGGGGGGGACCAAATTAAATTTATGCCCAAAATATGGTGAGTGTAATGTGAACAAATGGATAAATTGGGTGGTGGGAATTCAAAACGTCGCCGTTTTGATGGGTTTTGAGTAGATTGGGTGGGTTAAGGACGCGTGGGTCATGTGCCGGCTTTTGAGTCGCTGTCGGCCTCTCTGTCTCCTCGGAGTCTATCGCCACTCTTACATTTAATACTATAATCTAATAATTATTAATCTTCTTTTTGACTAAATCAATGCTTTATAACCTTAATTACTTAAGACAAACATGTACTGCTTTACTAAATACTATTTCACTAAACTTTATTTTCATTATGACTACTGCATAATCAATATAATTAATATTGTATTCATAAAATTTTGATAATATTAACGATAAGATATAAAAGTGATAATATAAGATTTGTTATCAATAATTATATTAAATGATAATATATTTTATATCTTGTCATTATTTAAATTTTATTGGTGACGGCTATTTTTAGATTATCACAATATAACGCAATTATGTCAAAAATTAATATTTTAGTTGTCATGATTGAACAATTAGGGATACAACTATAGTGACAAGTTGGTCACGAGAAAAAAATCTCATTAGGATTTCGTGATAAAATTATATTGTCACTAAGTTGTCACCATAAGTGTTCACTATTGTCACTATTGACATTGTGTAAAATTATATTTTGTAACAACATAACTTTATTGTCACCAAATATATATAATTAGTGATGATTTTTTTCATTATTAACTGTTATATTGTCACAAATTTATTTATTTTCTTATAGTGGTTGTAGCTTACTTTAATGAAGCCTAAATTTGTTTTCTCCTTTGCCAATTTGGATATTGGAACTAGGATAACACCTCAATTGCACAATTTCATTTAAAAGATAAATAAATCTGGTGTGTTGGTAATCTAGACATAGCAAATACTGACCAATGAATCAGACGCAGAGATTCGACATTTTGAGATATTATTCCGTATTTGGAGGTGACACGGAGCAAATATTGATGTGTGAATCATATGCGGAGATTCGATTTTTTGAGATATTATTCCGTATTTTAAGGAGGTGAAATTTTATCATTTGTCTTAAACAAAAAATGCCTCAATCAGATAGAAGAGACAATAGCTTATAAGTTGATCAATGTCAGAGCATAGGCGGCTTATTGGCAGTAATATTATACGCTAAGATTGTGTGTTTCAACGGATAAGTGAACCGATTGGAAAATAAATATTTGTACAATTAGACTTGCAAAATAATATTAATTCCATAAAATTAAAAATGCAAGTGGGATTAGGACTTAGCTTCTGTACGGGACAAATTAATTAATCTCCGCATTCTGTAGAATATTACAGTGTACCCTTTTTTTTTCAGTATATTAAAGTGCCCTTATTATTCTAATCTTGGTTAATTCCCAGGACCAAATGCAGCTAAGACAGTGATTTGTCTTACGTCTAAGATAAGCAAATATAGATTAGCTTTAATGAATGTGTATTAATATCCCCAGCGGGCCTAAGCATCCCTACCCCAGATATTGCCTCGTTGCCAACACAATTAAATTACTTCTATGACCATTACTTGTTGTACTGATTTACTTTATTATTATATATATGGGGCACCGCTGTGACACCTCCCAAGGGTTATGACCGTATTTTCCATTTCATACTTAATTTTAAATTTTTTTGAATTAAATATTAGTTGATTTAGTGAAATAAGATATTAAATTTCTTAATCAGTGTTTAGTATTTGAATTATAAAATTATAAATGGAGCAAATTAAGTTGTGAGGGTTACTCCCATATTAGATCTTTGTAGTATTAGAATTCGAATTAGTCGAATAGTAGATCGAAAATTGAATGATTAAAACAAAAATATATATATATATATACACACACACTCACACATATGATCTGTTGGATGGTGTTCGTTTCAATCTACGTATAATAATTTATAAAATCAATTTAATATTAACAAGAATACCATGTGGGTGGTACAAAAAAAAAATCCCAATTGCAAGCATACATGTGACATATATATATATTTGTGATGCTAATGAGATTGCATTAGGGGGACAATGATATAATAACGTGGATTGAGTGGGGAAAAAGTTGCCGCCAAAAGAGGATAATTTCATGTTTGGCGTCATAGTCATTATTCTTTAATCGTAGCACTTTTTAATTAATTACACAAATATAATGCTAAATAAAAATGCATGCTTTTGTGTTGTTTAATTATAATTAGGAAAGACAAAGACTAATAACGACAATGAAGCTATTAAAAAAAGATACGCGGGCGGCTACCATTATAAATATAGTTTCTTTTGAATAAAATAATATTTTTTTATAATATATTATATGTGTATATATATAAATATATATATGTTAATAATCATTATGTGTTGAATTGGTCATGGCCATGTAAAAAGCTTGTGGTATTGGACCAAAGCCATCGATCTTTTGACTTTGTTGATATATTGTGTGCATTATTAATATTTCTTATGGTTTACACAACTATTAAAAATATTCACCCATAAAATTTATATGCATAAAATTTGACAATATATAAGAAAATAATATATATTTTTTTTTTAATGTTATCAAGGGGGTCGGAGATATTCATTCCGGTTTTTCTTTTTTTTTTTTTACACAAATAATTGGTTTATTGATATTGATAAAATTAAACACGTTTTGTTATTGGGGTTCTAGTGTAATAGTGGGGATTCAAATCGGCACTATTGAAACATTGGGATCGAACTCTCTTGCCGTCTTCCCTTTTCCTGTGGGTCAATGCGTGTGTATGTATATAGCGTTTCGGTTGATATTTATAGAGCATTTCTAGTTGATTGTATAAGAAAAAAAAAACTTAAACATATGTTTCTTATGTCCTATAATATTAGTCGTGTTAAATATTTTTTTTTTGTCCCATAATATTTGTTACTTTGAAGATTTCAAGAGAACATTAATTTTTTTCCCCCAAATTTACCTTCATTTATTATTTTTAATGGAATTTGATGAGACGTGGGAGGGTAATTTTATCAAATTATTTTAAATTTAACTAAAAATTATTAACATAATTGGTTTGTGTGGAAAAACCTAAGACGACTAATATTATGGGACAGATGGAGTATTATAATTATTTTTAATAATTTTGACTACATGGCACATCGATTTTTTCGCAAATTTTTTCCCTATTTTCTCACTCTTCAACACCACAATTTCAATTTTAGTTCTTAGCCATTTGATTCTGATTAAATGACCAAATAAATTAGATCGGGTATTATAGATGTCCCAGTTCAATTGCTTCAGTTGTAATTTTAAGATTTGAACCCTGAATATTATTTAAAAAGAATTAACGCATCATCTCACTGGATCGACCGAATATATATTTTCGCATTGAATATTAATTATCAAAATGAATCTGTTAAAATCTATATATATATATATATATATATTCTCCATTCCCAGAGACACACCAACCATAAAATGGGGGATTTGTTTGGCTTAATAGAGAGTTTAATTCAAGTGGGACCACTATTTGGGACGACAACAACAAAAAAATAAAAAATAAAAAAAAGAGAAGATAAATGGTAAATGGGGAGAGTTGTCAGAAAGGCTGAAGAATGACATGTGGGCAGCTGCTGGGGATGGGGAAAGGGCGATAAATTTGTATAGTAAGACACGCAAGTCCCCACTTCTCTCTCTCTCTCTCTTCGACTTTCTCTGTCATCTAAGTTTCTTTCTCTCTCTTTCGCTTTCTCTCTCAGCTTAGCTTCTCTCTCTAAACCAAATAAAGCGTCAGCAGCCATTAAAAAAAGGTCTCAGATTCTCTCAGAAGTTGCAGCCGCTGCTATTGCTGCTGCTGCTCATTTTATATTATACGCACTCACCAACCGGCCGGCCGTCATTTCAAGTACCCCCACTACTTATATTATTTTTTTATTTTAATTATTAAATGAACTAAGATTAAATTTGTAAAAATATTACGAATTTAGATCAAACTCAATTCAAAAATTAACTTATGAAGTGAGGATTGATTAAATCATTATTAATAAGAAATTTTGATCGATACACGATAATGAATACGTACCCCTATCACATTTTAACCCAAATATAATGAAAAGTAGTCTAGAGCATAAAACTAATACAACGAGAGGCTCGATCGTAATATAAAAGCAGAATCTAACCTATTTATGTTGCGATGTAAAAACATTAGGAGTTTAAATCTGATTCAATGCAAAAAAATGAACTAATGAGGTGAGGGTTGTCAAAGTCATTATTAAATTTAAATAATTTGATTTTTTTTTTAGAGGGGCGAACAGGGCATTTTATTATTTTTTAAGTAATTTAATGTCACTTGTGCCAAATTTGTAAATTTTCTTGATAAAAAAGTATTTATATAGTCTTTAATTATGTTTGACAAAATTCGGACGTTTTTGTGTGGTGTGTTTACGAGCATTTATGCCATCATTTATAAATAATGTTCTTCCTTTATGTTAACACGCGCGCGATAAAAACATGCTTGTTGATTGATAATTTGGCTTTACTTTTTAACTCGAACATTTTCATGAAATTTTGCTACTTATTTTTTGTAAAATATTTTCTTTCATAATAGTCATGATCTAAGCACCTATTTTGCTTTTGCAGCAAAAGTAGATATAAATATTCCATTTTTATTTTAATTAATTATCTAATAAATTTGTGTTGAGTGCAATAAAAGATAATTAGGCTGATATTTGGAAATTAACTTGAAATTGATATTTTTATGGAGTTCAAAACCAATAACACACACACACACATATATATATATATATGTGATACATACTTGTGATAAAGTCACACATCTTGTTTTGATTTTTCTACATATGTATAACGTTGAGGGACTTATTCACAATTCAAATTGACTATACATACATATATATATATATATTATATACAAGTATGTATTATTAACTAGTTGAATTTAAAGAAATTGAAATAAAAAGTTGGCATGTTACGATCATGCGTACTAATAAAATATGAAATTTGGAAAAAGATAGTCTAGAATCTTGATGGCACTAGCGACAACGCCAGTGGCTTGGACCACACCATTTCATTATTCTTGTGTTCCCATTGGTAAATCTCTTTTTTATTTGTTTTATTTTTTCTTAGTTTTTTCCGCACCCAAAACACCAACATTTTAAGTTAATTAATACACCGTAAAAATTACAAAATAAATCAACGTATAAGTAATTATTTAATGACCACATTATCTACAAATTTATCTAGTACATATAAGACATATTTTATATTTAATATGCAGACAATATATGTATATATATTTTGTCGAGCATTGCACGTGAAATAAGAGGTCTGCATCTACTCTTATTTGATCGAATACTAATGAATAAGTTATCAACAATATATTTATCGAAAATAATAATCAACATTATATTTATAGAGACCTCATAAATAAATTAAGATAATAGATTAAAATGATAGCCTTAGCCGTTACACTGGTGGTACCAAAGTTGGCGATATAATGATGCGAAGACTTTCTTAGGCAAGACTCAAGGCTAAACTTTATCCCCCCATGAGTTTCATGAATTTATCAATAAATAGACCATATATGCCTAACTTTTCACAACAATAAATTAGGAGATAAATAAAAACATGTCACGTTCGACGGTAGGAAAAAAAAAAAAAAAGGACTTTGCCCCCACATTAATTTAAATGTGTTTAATTATTATTCAACGCGTTCATTTTGTTGAAATAAATTTTAAAATTAGGATAACGTTTTGCAGATACTTTTGACATTTTACTATCAATTTATTTATTATTATTATTATTTTGTACTTCACATCCTCATCTCTATTTTTCTTCAAATATTTTTATAATTTTCTTTTCTATCAACGTAGCCATTTAAATGAGATGGTACGCAGTTCAAAATGATATCATAGCCGGGTCGAACGAGAGATCATGTATCCAGATCTTACTGCTAGCCATTTATGAAGAAAAAAAAAATTCATGTGAAAAAATTGGTACAAATTTTTTTTTTTTTGACTATATGTGTATGGAAATATGCCGAAAATAATAAATATTTAATAATTCAATAAATATCGAAATTCACTCATGATAAATTAGAGAGCAACGAAAGGGATCCCTCAACAAATATTTTAATCGATGATGGCTGCGACCAAATAATTTATGAAATTCATAGAATTGAGTAGATAAGATGTTGAAAAATAAAAAAGAAAAAGGTCGATAAGAAGTGTGGAAATGGTCAATGTGGGTTGTTTTTATCCTTAACGTATTTATTCTCTTTTTGTTTTTAACTTTTTTCTTAATTATAATAATAATAATAATAATAAAAGACTTTATAGTTGGGTTGTGCCGGAAATGTTGAAAAATGAGAAACAAAAGGGTAGGGGTCCAACCGGATACGTGGCGGCTATTGAGATATAGAGAATCAAAATGGGCCACACCCCGTAATGCCCCAACGTTGTCGGCACCAGAGGAGACTTCACGAAGCCCTGCGTCTTACGTTACATTCTCTCTCTCTCTCTCTCTCCTCTCTTTCTCTCTCTAAAAAAAAAAGGACAAAGGGGCTGTGTGTGTGGTTGGTGTGGGTATTTCCGTATTTGATTGATACTGTTGTGGTGTGTGTGTCGCATCTATGTGGTCTCACAGTAAAAGCTGCCTGTGGCGGCTGCCACGTGTCCTCAGCGTTGACGGTTCTTCAATCAAGCCCGCACACACTCAATCATTTGCCCCCACCCCCCACCTTTTCACCGTCGCTGTTAAATTGCCCTTTCAATGAACTTTCTTTTACTAAATTAAATATTGTATTTGTAGGTTTGGCTCTTTTTTTTTTTTTCTTAAATGGAAACGGTACATGAAATTTTCTTATATGAATCAGATTTTTGAGTCTATATATGAATCAAATCATTTTAGATATATTTTATTTTATATGTTAATATTTTTTAAAATAATAACACCAATTTACATTTTTGTTTTGTTTTATTTATTTATTAGTATATTTGACCGGTTAAATATATTTCAAATAATTAAATGACTGATTTAGGTTAAATACATTTCTCACATCGTTCATCGTTATATTAAATAAAACTAATAGATAAATATCCTATAGGAACAAATTAATAATATATAATTGAAAAAAAAATCCATTTTCATGGAATCAAAACCTACAATTTCTTTAATTAATAATTTTAGGTTTTCAATTAATATTTTCTATTTATATATTTTAAAATAAATTTCAATTTTAAACTTTATTATACTTTCTAAGTTTTCAGAAAAGGATTTAATTTTCATTCTTCTAATATATACGATCAGAAAGAATTCAATATATAAGGAAGTAGGTGTTATATAATATAGTCTAGGGGAATATATGATTTAAAAAAAGAATGGTTTGGGGGTGTATTTGATACAAAATGAATAATTTTAAGGGCAAGTTATCTATTGAAAGGATAGAGAGATAAATAATATAATTACGAGTTATAATATAAGAAATATTTTTGATCGAGTAATAGTTTGAAAATTATATATTTTTTTAGGGTAATATTTTGGCAAAAAAAAAACTCATATGAAATGATTAATTCATAAAAATCTAAACATTGTTGCAAAAGATTAGAATGTTAGATATCTTATTTTATTTTTTTTACCACAATAAATTGATATTATAGCTTGTGGGCAGTATAATAGGGCACTGGGCCTTCTGCACAGTCTCATGGCCCAATAGAAAGCCCACAATACAGACTAATAGAAATGTGTAATGTCTTATATTTCTAAAGAATTATCTGATTATTATATTTCTTATTTCAGATAATATTAAAAACTATAGATAATATTTTCTTCTAATAGAATATGTTATATCAAGACACAGGAGGCACCAAAAAGGCAAAAATAATATGGGATTAAATTCAATTTCTTCCATTAAATGATATATATATATATATATATATTTTGAATAAGCCTGTTAAACAGATTTTTTTTTTTATTGGGTTTTACACACCCGATTTTAATTTATTGACAAACTAATTCGAATTAATTATTGTAAAGGTCCATTATGAGAGTCACCTTTCAAACTCAATTGCTTTATTTGTAACTCCAATAGTCAAATCCATTAAACAAAATTTCTGAACGACACCAATATATATAAACAGTTGGCCCAATTTTGCAGCCCCCCTGGCCTAACGTTCTAATCGTTTGCAATGGTGTTTAGACTTCAACCTTTTTTTTTTCAGGTTTCTTGAAAAATAAAAATAAAAAATAAAGAAAATAAAAGGAATGGAAGCATTTTTTCATCAAAAATAAAAGGAAAAAAATATTTGTCTATGTAAAGCAAATTTTGGCTGATATGATGATAAGACAAGGGAAGATAAAAACTAATAATATATATTAAAAAGAATTTAAATATTCTCTTTGTTATTTCAATTTCTCACCAATATTAGTGTCGTATATTAATGAGTGTAATAAAAAATACAACATGATTATTTGTTGGGCGGGGTGTTTAAGATGAGGAAAGAGAAAACCTTATGATAGAATTTTTTTTGTGTTTGTCGGGTGGGATGGTTGACACTAACGAAAGAGAAAACCTTATGATAGAAATTTTTTTGTATTTCTCGGGTGGGATGGTTGACACTGAGGAAAGAGAAAAATTTATGATAGAAAAATAATTTTAAATATTCATTTTATTTATCTCAACCGTCTACTAATATTTATGACGTATTTATATTCTTTTACAAAATACCAACATCCTCTAACAACTGTTGATATCTTTGGTCTACTTTTAAATAATTATAGGGATAAAAAGTGATATTATGTATTATATTAAATTTATATATATAATTTATTTGTGTTTTATTTTAATTAGTGATTTAGTAAAATACAAAATAAAGATATTACACGACTGTACAGTAGAAAAATCAAATTCTATTTAATAAATACTATTATTAATTTATTCGGCGGAGAAAGTGGCGTATGATGTGGGGTGCTGTCGCATTAATAAAGAGTTGGTCCCATGCGCAGCCGCCTCAACTACATACATGTCTTTATCCAATACCTCACTTTTGGTTACATTTTCACTACCTTTAAAAAAAAAAAAAAAAAATTCTTAATTTTTTATTTAATAAAATATTATTGTAAAATAAACATGAATTTGATTTATCTTGATGAAATTCGACTTATAGGCATGAAATTAAAATACACTTCCGAGATACTTCTTTTACAAGTACATATGTATTTTTAGAAAATATATGTATAGTTTAATGATTTTTAGGTATTATGTGTGTACTTGGGATAGTGAGTATAGTGTAAATTGTACTCTTGTATAATACATGTACAATATATACAAATAGTTTGTGTTTGTGTGTGCTGGGTTTGTGTGTGTTGTGCGTGTGTTTGTGTGTGCTGGGGTTGTGTTTGTGTGTGCGTGTGGATTTGTGTGTGAGAGATAGAGAGATATATATTATGTATATATATATATTATATTTGTATGTGTGTGTGAGAGATAGAGAGATATATATTATGTATATATATATATTATATTTGTATGTGTGTGTGAGATTATATTTGTGTATATATATATATGTATATATAACATACATATATATATAATGTATATTACTCATATATTATATTATTTAATTTATAATTTTATTGCAATATTATTTTTTACATTTAGAAATTAATTTGGATCGTTTATTTTTTAAATTAAGATCTAATGGCTCATAATAATGACATAAATGGTATTTAATTATCGCCGTCAACCTTCATTTAACGGCAAGGGCAATTGTACAGGGTTTCAAAAAACACGGAGGGTATTTTTCATATTTTTAAACCCTAAGGGGATTTTCAGCCATGTTTTGAAACCATAGGAGATTATATACAATTTTTCTTATTTATTTTATAATCCAAATAATAATTGTTTTTGATTTATAATAAAATTAATAAATATATATTATAAATAATTAAAAATATAGTATACATATCAAAATTAGTTTAGAAATAATTTTTTTTTTCACACGCATCGATTGTGCCTATTATACCAGTAATTATAATATACGTATATACGTGAACATAATATAGTATTTGTGTGTGTGTGTGTGTGTGTGAGAGAGAGAGAGAGAGAGAGAGGGAGAACCCCATTCAACTAAAACCTTCACTAATCTAACAAATAGGTAATAGCAGTTATTTATCAAAAAACAAAAAGGTCATAGCAGCTTTCACAGTTTGGGTAATTGCCTATAGCAATTCCCTTTGTTTTTATTTTTTTAAGGAAAAAATGGTTATTGCGTGTTAGGTGAAATATAGACAAAAGTAACAATTCAATAAATAAGTGGGCAGAGAAATAGCTAGGCAGCCTAGGCTTTAACCTAAAAACAAAGCCCTACTACAATAAATTTTGATATGTGACCAAAATTTTCACTCCAATTTCAACATTGCGGCCAATTATTCACTAGTAATAATGCACTACTTCACATTGTCAAACGTTACATCCAACACATTTAACACGCCCTGGCAAGTTTAATGTACATTTAACATAATATATAAAGTTAAATGTCACGTAAAATCTTTTGACTTATCATAAAAGTGTTTCAATCAACTCTTATTATTAGGTCTTACATGATTTCATTCTTAATGAAAAAAGTCACTACTCATAAATAATGCCACATCAAGAACCAATACTAAGTATATTGGACATGTCAGATATATGTGTAAAATAAAAATAAAACGTAATCTAACCGAATGATTAGATTGAAAATATAAAATTTTTGTTTAATTTGTATAAATGTGTGTATATATATTAATACTTTTTATTATTTACATTATCTTTTCAATTATTTTTAATATATTTACTAAATTTATGATATGTGAGACATCAAAATTAAAGAAGGATCAAAATTTGATGATTAAAAAAAAGTAGAAAAGTAGGCAAAAAAAAAAAAAAAGGGGAAAAGTGATGTGAGAGAGGAGAGAAGAGAGAGAATAAAAAATGAAGATTAAAAGAATGTAGAGAGATGAGATAAAAAATAATAACTAAAGATTTTATACTTTATTTATTTTAGTATGGTGTTTTAGAGAGTTTAAAATTATATACATCAAAGAAAAAGTCAAATAAGTTCTCACTTAATATATAATATAGATAATAAAAGCCTTGTCAGTGGTGGAGTTAGGGGACTGACAGGTGCAATCTCCCCCTTGCAAATAATAGAAATACTTTCAATATTATATACAAATTTAAACTCATTTTTCAAACAAAAATTTATAACTCCGGCCTAGGGCTTCATTGTAGTAATATTATTGGTGCCTGTGGGTTAAAACAGTTGATAATTTGCTAGTAGGAGAGAAATTCTTTTGGTCGTGGATTTCATTTTGGTCCCTCGCCTATATGACTATGACATTTTGTCTACCAAACAATGCAAAAATAAACACTTTGCCCCCTCCTCCTTCTGGAATAAATAATTATTACTTAATATTCATTTTTAATTAGCATTTATTGGAGAATTTATCAATAAGACTATTAGCTTAATTTCATACCATATGCTTCTGTATGTTAATGCGTCTCTCATTATTTTACGCCTCTCTGCTCGTGCTTTTTTGATGCAATTAAATTAATGAATAAGACACGAACAATTATCATTAATGGAAATTACAAACATTATCCAAAAATCAAATATCTAGAGCTCATGTCTTTAATATAATTTTTTTAAATCGAGCTTGAACCATAAGTTATAATTATCATTTTGTTATACTTTCCATCATGTATTTTGTTATACTTTTCAATCTAAATTGGAAAAAAAATAATCTTAATATATCCTTCTTAAATTGAGAGACGCAATTGAATTAAGGTATATATTCATTAGCTTAATTTAAGGTATATATAAACTTAACAAAATCCCCCATTTATTAAAGCTAGATGTAATTGTGAGTTGTACTGATATTTTCGATGGAGTTTTGAGATGGAATTCACATGGTCTTAATATATCGAAGATGTAGAAATCATATAAGAAATCGATTTTTTTTTCCTAAAAAAAAAATTGACAACTGCATTGAATTATAAATTACAAGAAGATTTTAAACTTCAAGAAGATATTTATAATTTTTAAAATTAAAAAGATTAATTCATAATTATATTATATCTGTAGGTTGCGTTTAGTAGCAGTATAGGATCGTGTGTGATAGTGAACCATTTGATAAATATGCTATAAATTTGATATCAATTCATTGCATTAATATGCCACTGGGTTGTAGTCCAGTGGTGGGGGTTCGAATCAGCACCAATGAGATCCTGAGTTCCTTTATCCTCTCCCTCTTTCACCTTGAGTATGTGTGTGTGTGTGTGTGTGTGGATGTGTCTTTTCGGTTGACATCTATAGGGTGTACCGAGTTAATTGTAATAAAAAAAATTTCATTGCATTAATATATTTGGTAACAAATATTATTTTATGAGATATCCTTCAAACTATGTTTGATAGTATTTTTTCTACAAATTAGAAGAAAATTTTGAAAAAACCTTTAATTTAAACCCAATTACATATTTTTAAAAGTAATACAGTAAATTACAGCTCTTATCAATCAAATCCAAATCAAATGAATTACACATCCCGCCCCCATAATGGAATAAATTATCCCATAAATTGATAGATAAACAATCGAATCTATACTTTATAAAGAATTTTAAAAAAATTTACCAAATATAATTAAATATGGAAGGCATATATAATTTAGAGCATAAACTCCAATCGAACACAACCGTAAGGTATTAACATTTTTCTACATGATTAATTAGGTACAGTCAAATCGAGTGTTGACAAATTTTTTTCCATATTTTAGTCCTACCAAAGTTGTTTGCATGCAAAGAAAAACAAATTTAGTTAATATGCCATATAAGTTAGATCCAACCTACATTTTAGGTTTGTTCAAAGTAGAAACGAAGTTATTCGGCCCAAAAAAAAATAAAAAAAAAATAGAAACGAAGTCATTGTCGAATTTCCACTATTAAGATTTTTTTTTAGATATAATGATAAATAAATAAACGTAAAGAGATAAAATATACTTTTGTGTGAGGCGCATTGCACTACATGTCAGACAATCCATGCCCTTTATTCAAACACTCACATCACGCCACCGTCCGTACTGATCACGACCCCACCACCCTTTCCGGTTGCCGGTCACTTCTCCGGCCAGATTCATGCTCTAATTAACCAGAAAAAAAATCGAAAATTTGAAATAAAAAAATTGTTTAAAAATACGAACAATTAATGATACTAAGCAAGTTAACAATTACACAACGCCGCCAAATTCGATCCTTTTATTTATTTATTTTTTCTAATTTGGCTGTCGAAAACAAAATTTAATTATCACCGTTACAAAATAATCTATATCATTCAACTCTTTTTAATCTACATATTTTCTAATTTTCTTTTTTTTTGCCTAATTAATTTAGTAGTTAATTGATGAGAAATTATCGCCGCCTTTGATCAAAGATTTTCCGGCGGTGGGAGGTTGAGATCCAGATCGATGCCTTTGCTGAGCGGCGATTTGGGAAGGTCAACCACCGCCGACGACGAGTCCGACTCGCTCAGCGCCGCCGCAGGGCCGCCGCCGCCGTGGAAATCTAGGCCGGGCACCCGCCGCATTCTATTCATTAGGTCGATAATCTCCTGCCGCGACTCGGGCCGAAGATGGAGCATCGTGGCTTGGACAGGCACCATCCCAACAAACCCGCCGCCGGCGGCAAGGCGGAGCTGGTGGTGGCTGTTCTGGAAGGGAAATCTCATCCGCCGCCGGCCCAGAGTGAGGTCCAGATAACCAGATTCCGCCGCCTCCACCGGCGGCCTGAGTGCCTCCGCTCCCGACGACTCGACGGTGCTGCTCTGGCTGGGGCTGCGGTTGTTGGAGGGATCATCGGCTTTCTCGATGGCGGCGGATTCAGGCGGAGGAAAGTTGGTCTTGGCCTTGGGGCCGCGGAATCTGAGCGCGGCGGCGTCGTAGGCCCTCGCCGCCTCCTCCGCCGTGTCGAACGTCCCGAGCCAGACGCGGCTTTTCTTGCCGGGATCCCTGATCTCCGCCGCGTACCTCCCCCACGGCCTCTTCCTCACGCCGCGAAAATGCGTTTCGCTGTTGCCGCCACCTCCCTCGGCCGCCGCCGCCCTCGCCCTCGCCCTCGGTGCCATCACATGTACAGTGTGTAAAATGAATAATATTTGTGTTTTGTGTTCTTGTTATGGGAGAATTTAGGATCTGCTGTCTGAGGGGGGGTAAATAAATATATAGATATACAGAAGGGGGCAGGGTGGTGCGGGTGGGGGGTTCAAACGTAGCCGCCCCCCTATTGGGGACGTGGGACCCGCTTGTGTTTACGTGGCGAAATGAAGGCATTATTCAAATGACACGTGGAGGTGTGTATGTTGTATCTCCATGGCTGTATTGTCTTACTTGGGGGACTATACAGTGTAAGGCATGTGATCCATATTTTAGGAGGTGATTTTTGTCTTTTTATGCCATTTGTTTTTTTTTCTTTATTTTCTTTCGATTATTATCCTTAATTTCTAATCGGGTTTTATTGTTTTTTTTACTTGTTCTGGTTATTGGTAAATAATTATTATTTATAAAAAAATAAAAGAAAATACTTGGTCCTCGAATTATGTATTTTCTACACTTTCTTATATAATTGTTTTTGTTAAATTATGTCATATGAACAGTTCGGTTCGTACACTTTACAGATTGAGATTTTTTTTTGGCTCAATAATTCATACAAAAATGAACAATATTGAACATATAAATTCCTCAATTTAACATTAAGATTAATATCAGCATTTGTTGGAAAATAATAGAACAAAATATCAAAATTTTGATATTTTTATGGGTGGATTTATTCAATAATATAATTACAATACGAGCACAATTTTACAACAAAACACTATAGCTAAAAACAAATTAAACTATGCCGTGAACAAATAAATAAACAGGAAAATACAATAGACTTATTAGCATTTATTTATAATAGTACAACTGAATCAACGGGTTAAGTCGGTTTGCCTTAAAGAAATCTTTGCCCCACTAACTAGTGCGATAGACCTACGATACTTCTTCCAGGATAAGACAGTCCAAAGGTCCGTTCTAAGCCGCACTGCTACTCTGAACCTCACATTAAAAGCTAGTTAACTCAAGTAGTAGTGTATGCAACACAAAACTCACACCACGTTGAAAGAATTGCATACATTATAAGACTGATCAGTTTCTTAAGAACAGTATGCTTTCTTATTCCCTATTTGTTTCGTATTGTGTGTTTTGTAGAGAACCAGGGGGTAATTTATATGGGGAGAGGAGACATTCAAAGTTAAATGCTAGCACATTAATGCACGGTCGAAACCGCCTGTTAGCCAATGGACACCCAACGCACCTGGACGCAAAAGCAGACAATATTCGAAAACATGTTGTTTGACCATGTGTCTAGCGATTTCAAAATTCGTTAATTAAAATACAGTAACAAAATTCAAAATCAAAATTTCTTTTAGTCCAAAAACATGACAATTCACCCAAAAATCCTCACCCACACCCTCGTCTGGGTCAGATTGGGCGGGTGCACGCGCTTGTGGAGCTTCCCACATGTGGTACTTAGTTGTTTGGTTTATACTATAACAATACTTAACCATATAAATACTAGCATTGTCAATATCAATATGTCCAATGTGGGATATTTTACACAACTTTAAACGTATTTAAACAATATTACCTTAGGCTTTATCTATGAATTTCCATTAGAAATGGTTTTATTCCTAAATTAATCCCATTGAAAAAGTCATTTTTAACAAGTCCTTTTTTAACAGCATCAAGCAAATACTCAGTGTGTCCATTTGTTAATGAGTTTTTTGATCGAAGTAAAATATGTTCCAGTGGGTAATGTTTAGAAATCTAATAGTTTATATGGCAAAGTGTAATTAAAAAAGTTTCATCATTGTTTTGCATAAAAAAAAAGTTTAATTTCAATATTTAAAATTTCTGGAAATTGAAATCGTGTATTTATTATTTTTATTTGAAATTCTTTAAGTTAATTAAATGTCATAAATTGCGAACATGCATCTGCGTTTATTTCTTATAAACAAAAGATGAATAGTCCAACCTTAAGAATCTGGCTTAATTTTTATTATTCGCTACTTTACTATAATCGATCAACTTTAATCAATATATCTGAGTAATACAAATGCGATCGATGGGAATGCAACAAGAAGAGATTGGGATATCTTATATCTAACATCTTTATATTGATTATAAGATTCTTTTTTTTGAAAAGATTTTATAATGATCAAGGTGTTTATAGTCGTGGAGTCAAGATCCTAAAATTAGACGACGAACTTCTTTATTACGGGTCTAAACTTATTACAAAGAATTAAATTCGAAATAATTAATGGAGTGAAAAATAATAAGAAAGTCCACTAAAGTGATTCAATTTTAACGTGTTGTATGTACATACGGAGTATAAAGGAATGTATGTGTGAAAATTTCTCATGTGAACCTAATTTAATTGAATTTAATAAATCATACTGGTAATGTGAGCATACCCAATGCGTGTGTCAAATTAAAAAAATATAAATTAATTATATACTTGAGTTTATTTATTTATTATATTTTTCTCTATAAATAACTTTTTAAGGTTTATTAAGTTTTAAATAAGTGACAAAGCAAAATATTTTAATATAAGAAAAAATTAAATGATTAAAAATAATAAACAACTGAGTTAAAAATGTTCCATGTGTGGGAGGAGGGAAAAGATAGAGGTGAGATGAGAGAGAGAAAAAAGTAAAAAGAAAACGTGTAGTGGGAGAGGAGGGAGAGAGAGAAACTAAGGAAAAAGAGGAAGAGAGAATATAGGGGGCAAAAACATAGAAAATAAAATGGCTGACCAAAAAATATTACATTAGAGGTAGCTACTCAAATGATTTCTTACTTTATAACAATATAGATAATAATTGTATTGTATTTATAAAATAATTAATCATTATTCATAAATTATCAATAAATCATAGAACTAATATTAATTTATTGTCACATGATTAACACTGATTCGATCAATAATGGAATCAAAGGAGGAATGGAGGAGACGGTCAACCCTCAATTCAAGTTCATATTAAATTAAAATTTACATATATTTTTGTGAAAATTTTGATTTTGTTCTCCTTAAATCATAAAAATCACTTTAATATTTTATAAAAACTCCGCCCCCCTCCCCTCCCCAAAATAAAAAATTTTGATCGAATCACGTTGGGATTACAATTTCTTTGTATGGGCACCCATTGAATTATATCAGGCTTCGTCATTATTATTTAAAAATAAAAGAAAAAGAAAAAAAACAAATAGTTATAGAGAAAAGTAAACGTGGCATCTGGGCATATTCCGTTAAATGACCGGGTGACGTGGATCCGTTGAGTGAATCGGCGGCATTTGCATCGTAATTGCTTCTGGCGGTGGTGCACGCTTTTTTTCGTACACCCTACAAGATCCTCTCGATCGGAGGAAAGGTTGGGTAAGTCCACAATCATAGATCGACACGTGGTTGGTGGCGTGTTGGAGAAAGTAGATAATAAAAAAGAAAAAAACTACTGTCACCAAAGCCGGCCGGCATGCCCCCGCCCGCCCAAGGGTCTGCCAAAAACCACCATGGTTTTATCACATCAATATCCCCACTTTTGTCCCAACAACGTCACTTTATCACGCTCTGAGTGAGTGCTTGACATGCACGCGCTGTGAATTATTCTTTCTTTTTCTCCTTTAAATATATATATATATATATATTTTCCTCAATGTTTTTAACAATCTTTTGACCATTTTTTAGTGATTTCTATTTTGAAGGAAGCCAATGCAAATATCCCTTCTTTTTTTTTTTGGATGGTTAAATTTTGAATAGGAAAAGTGGGTGGAATACAGAACTGATAAAAAATAAAAGTATAAAGTATTATCATTTGAAACAAAAAAAAAAAAATCATCTTATTTTCCTTGTCAAAATTTTAGAATCAAATGGAAGGTTAAAATTTTAGCACAAATATTAAACATGACAATTAATATTCATATTTTTAGATTAATAAGATAAAATGTCCTTTTTTGTTAATTATTCCAATTAATAAGTTGTTTAGAATTTTTTTAAAAATTTACAAATGATATTTTATTAAAAATCAAACAGCATATTTGAAAAAAAAATCCTTCAAATACAAAAAAGATTAATAATTTGAAACATTTTTTTCTGCTAAAAAGATAAATCATTTCTGAAATGGGCATTAATAAGTGCAATTTATTGCTATTCTTCGATCAATACTAGTACGAGATAAGTTACACAAGCGCTGTAATAAAATAATATCTGAAATAACACCAGCGGTTTCCGTAAAACGCGGCGGCTTTGAAATAAAAAACTATTTTAGAATCAATGAAATGATTAACGTAGGACTGCTGGTCGGTGGTGGCGCGGCTGCGGCGAAGTCGTTGTCGGGAAAAAGACCCCAACCAATTTATATATTTGGACGGCTTTCACGAGCTTATTAATCGTATTAATATTTATTATATAATTGATTGAAAGTAATTAAATTAGATTCGAACAAAAACTTTGTTATAACTTTTTTTTGGATGCAACTATAATTTTTAATTATAAAAAAATTATAGATTTATAGTATAACAAATTTTTTAAGCGTGAAATTTAAAATTTTAGATACGCATGTATATATTGTTTGGTCTGTAGCGATTCCATGATAATTATTGTGGGTACCTTATACTTGTGAATTTAACGATCGAATAATTGGGAGAGAAATGTAGCTAGAAATTTGATTGGGGGTAGAAATTTTTTTGTGATCATTAATTATTAAGACATATAAATATAAATGTTATATATAATATTAACATATAAAATAAAAAAAATCGTCATATTTATGCGTGTATAACCAATTAAAAGTGCTGCAATCAAAACTATATATTAAAAACAAAAACTATTATCTGTCTCAAAATGAGTAAATATAATGAATAATGAATTATTTATAAAAGATATTTAACAAATATTTTTTAAACAATACTCAACAATATTGAATAAACCAATATAATGATATATAATTAAAACTTAAAAAGTATTAAAATATAAATTTTTTCTCTCTCTTTGTTCTCCCAGTCAAAAAATATATTTTATTTTTTTTTCGCCATCACATTTTTCAAATCACTCCTACCTAAATATAAAGTTTCAAAATAGTAAGACTCATTCAAGTTCAATAACTCAACAAATAAACGTCAAGATTCATTAAGTTTAATGTTGAACAATTATCAATATTCATATCAACAATTCTAATATTCAAATTTCCACACAAAAATTAATTACAAAAAGAAAAGAAATAAATAAATGTATAAATTTTAAAATTAGTACACAATGCATTATAGTATGTTATTTTTGAAGAAAAAATTGAATACTGAAGAGTTTTTAAGAGAAACAAAAATAATAATATGGTTTTTTTTGTTTTAATTGGAATATAAGAGAAAGGTGAAATATAATAGAATTTTAAATATTTTAATTTGAAGAGAATAATGAGAAAGAGATGAAATAGCAAGAGATATAATATAATTAAGTATAGTAAATAAGTTTGGGTAAAAAAATCACTAAAAATAAGTTAGAGTATAGCAAATTAATATTTTTATTATATAACTTATATAAAAGTCAAAAAACATATTTTATTGGGGGAGGTTGAAATTTTGAAATTCTAATAAATATATATATATATATATATACAAAAAAATGAATTTTTAAAAAATTGAGTAGGGCAGCCATCATCACCAGCCTCGCCTTTGGCTCTGTCACTGAATTCGGATTCGAGCATTGCAAATCCCATTATGTTGGTAACAATCCCATCCCAACTGCTACATTAAAAACTTTTGAATTCAAACACTGGATGTTTTTTAAGAAATATAGCGTCTCCTCCCACTAGACCAATTGGTAGTTGGTTACTACTAACATTAATTGTGAAAGCACACCTATATATATCTATACTATTATATAAAGAGGGAGGGTCATTAAGTAACTATCTTTGGTCTATCTTTTATTTTGATTTGTCGATTTTTTTAGTTTTTATTTGTTTTCAATTTTCTCCCCCCTTCCTCTTTTTCATGTTCATTTTACTTCAGCTTCCCCCTCCCCCCCACCCTTCTCTTTTTTCTCCCTTTTTTAAATATTTTTCTTTTCTGCATTGTTTTTCTATTAATCTTACCTTTTACTTATTATTAATTTATATTAGAAATAATTAAAAAATATTTAAAAAATATAAAGACTATCAAATTTTAAACATAAAAATAAATTATACATTTTATTAAGTAAAAATATCAAGTATGCCAAAATTATTAGTATATATATAATGATCTCTAGTGATCATAATAAGTGGCCATCGTATTTTCACGTCACAAATATCATATTTTCATGTTGTATTTATTAAAAAAAAGGTGAAATTTTGATCAATATTGTCATTATACCACCGATATATAAAAACCCTAGAAAATGGAGAAAGGGCTCCTGCAATTTTATTTATTTTTATATATTTAAAGACTTAAAACCTTGTTATATTTTAATATTATTAATATCTTATCTTATATTTGTCGGCTAGCAAAAATCGAAAGACAAGTAATTAAGCTAACATCCAAGAATTTCCAATAACTAACCTCGTCCCTTCTCCTTCCATTTGGGTGAGTGTGTGTGCGCGAGGGTGTCTCGAGTTTGTTATATAAAAAAAAAAGACAAGTTATTAAGGTAACGTCCAAGAATTTCCAATAAATGACTGCACAATTTATAGTGAAAAAAAAAAAAAAAAACTAACTTGAAACACAATCAAATAGACAACGCGGTAGGGGGGGAAATGGTCATAGTATACTATGTAAAGAAGAGCAATAGGTAATGTCCCGGTGACTTGACTGACTTTTGAAGTCTCTTACATTCCTTTAAATTAAAAAAAAACCCATATTGTACAAAAATATTATTATTTGATCCTTATTATTAAAAATTGCAACAAAATAAAACATTTCGATGTTAAATATTTATACCAACTATTAGTTGGTTTAGTGGAATGAGACACTAGATCTTTTCATCAATGTTCAGGATTCGAATTTTAAAGCTGTGAGTGAAGTAATTGGATTGTGATAATCACTTTCATAATGAGTATTTGCAGTAGCCGGATTCGAATTTGGAGTTGTTAATGAATCAATTGGATTGTGAGAGTTACTCTTATAATAAATTTTTTCAGTAGTTGATTCGAATTAGTGAAATAGTAAATTAAATTTGGATGGCTAAAAAGAAAAAAAGAATATTTATTGGTTTCGTGGGTGTACAGAACTAATTGCGGTGACCGTGTCTACATATTTGGACTGTTTCTAAGTTCTAACAACCTGCGGTCTACAAAACTATTTTGACGCCTTCTATGTATTTTCCTTTGATCATGCTCCAATCATATTTAATGCAACAACGCTTGGAAAGTCGTTTCCACACTTGGTAGTCCAAAGTCCACTCACCGTGCAATGTTGTTTTGCCAGAGAGAGAGAGAGAGAGAGAGAGAGAGAGAGAGATTGTGAGAATCAAACTTAATAAAACAAAAATAATCAATTTGAATTTCACATGCAACTACAAAGCAGCGTGATTGAATTTATTCAAAAGTCAAACGCATTAATTAGCCTTTATTGAACAAATTAGATTTGTTTTTACTTATAATAAATAATTTTCAAAGCAACAACATTTATTTCCTTTGATTGTAAAGCAACACTACTTGTGTGTGTTTATATATATGGAAGAATAACCAATATATATCTATATATATATATATATATATATATGTGGAAGCAATAACGCATCGCATATTTTCGAGAAGAGTAGAATTTGTCTAAATTCAATATATTCATGTGAAAAGCAAAATATAAATTCGAATATTGGACAACATCATTTCTTAAAAAATAATTTTAGGTAATAAATTAATTTGCACTGTCCTTTTGATTTTATTTA
Source organism: Petrea volubilis (assembly GCA_026212405.1). NCBI lineage: Eukaryota > Viridiplantae > Streptophyta > Magnoliopsida > Lamiales > Verbenaceae > Petrea > Petrea volubilis. Next base: position 842,484 of record CM047870.1, read on the forward strand.
ACAAGTTATACACTATTAGACGTTACAAAATATGTGATCCAAGTATAGACTCTAATCAAGTAAATTTATAGTTTTCGACTTTTTTTTTCCCAACATAAATAGAGGTAAAATTCTATAGTTTCTATAAGTTGGTGGGCGAAATATATATATTCATAACTTAAGGGGGTCAAAATGTAAAATTCAGGAATATGCCGGTTGCCTTCGAGTTGGGGCCTAAAAAAGTCGTTACTAGGCAGCCGCAATATGAACTAAAATCCATTCACACTGGCAATCACAGTCAAAATCAACATTTCAAACCCAATCCCCTACGAAAAACACCAAATAAATAAATAAATAAATAAAAATCTATGTCCCACATTGCAATAAAATCAAACTGTCAAGTCCTTGACAGAAAAGGTTGAAATTATATTGCCACCCTGGAATAAAAAATCTACGACCACGTTTTCTCCATCATCATTTTAAGTAAAGTTTTGGGGTGAATTTTATTTAATTTTGAAATTCCAGTATTGATACTTAGCCGAGGATACAAAAACAATCTATTAAGTCATCGTCACTAATTATGAAACTAAAAAAACAAAAAAAAAATTAACGTGAAGTGTAATAGAAATCAACTATTGAGCAAACTAATATACCTACAATTATACGATTCGACAAAATAGACCTTTATTTTTTTTATTGTCGAACCTATTAGACGAAAACAATACCTCATCAGCGAATTGAATATATTAATTCATCAAAATTTAACATTTGTTTCGCCTTTTAGAAGCTAAATTTATTTATTCCATTGAAACTTGCATGCTAATTCAAGGGCGAAGCCCGCGAGGGGGGAGGGGTTGGAGGGGCAATCGCCCTCGATGAAATTTATATTGAACTAAAATTTATATATATTTATTTAAAAAAATTTAAATTTTGTCTCCCTGGTATCATGTAAATATCTTTTACATTTCATATTAAATTCGATCTCTCCCTCCCCCGAAGAAATACAAAATTCTAAATCCATCCCAACAAATTGGTATCCAAGAGAATTTAGTCACTTCAACATATCTCATAATTAATTTGATCAATTTGAGTCAGAGATGAAATTATAATTTCTAATTAAAAAAGCAATGTTATTTTTTATATCATCTTTTTTAAATAATATTTTAAACTTTTACCTATTTGAATGGATCTGAATATTGCTATGTTAGAACCATTTTCATTAACTCCACAACGTTAGCCTAGTTTTACTTGCTGGGCAACGTAAAAGAAAAACAAGATGTATCCCTATAATCATAAACGTCACCAGAGTATCTCAACGAATTGACATAATCGCCCTCGTGTTACATCCCCAAACGCAAGGTCATTTCGGTCATTTCATGTCACGCTGATCATTCAATTCAAAATTGATAGGTGTAAAGCAGTCAACTCTCAGAAATTTACTTGTTCCAAGCTACAGCTTTTCAAAAGCCAAAATCCAAAAGCCAAAAACATAAAAAAAAAAAAGCGCTTCGACAAAATCGGGATTATCATCGTCATCCATGGCTTACAATCCGAGCAGCAATGTTCCGATGGATTCGGCGGCGGCGGCGGAGAAGGCCGTATCGGTGATAGGATTCGGCTACGATCTCACGACGGATATCCGCTTGTCAGGCTGCAAGCCCGGCCCGTCCGGCTCCGGCCTGATTGAGCTGGACAGGACCCGAACCAAGGACTTGGTCCTCCCCGGAAACGTCGTCGTCTCCGATGTATCGGCTTCGATCAAGTGCGATAAAGGCGAGCGCACCAGGTTTAGCTCCGATGCTCTGTCCTTCAATCAGGTGAGTGATTTTTTATTTTTCTTTTTTTTTAATGAAAGAATAAATTCGATTGTGAGGATTTTAATTTATTTGTTTTTGTTGGAGACTTGATGGTTGCTTTGATTGTATTCTACTTTGATAATTTCAGTGGAAAATGTAAGAGTTAGTGATTTTGCGAATTGTTGTAAGTTTTGTAGTATTGAGCCTGTGCATTTGGCAATGTCGAAAGGATTGGAGTTCTGTAGAAGAGTACGAAATTAATGCCACTATGCCTATAATCTGAATCAGTGAAAAGGTGATACAGAAAAGGATTGTATTATATTGTAGTCTAAAGATGGAAAAAGTTTAGAGCTAACACTTTAAATTGTGGTGGCATAGAAATTGGTTTTCCCATTAGACTTTTCTAATTAGCAACGAACTTTAAGACTGATGAGGTTTAGCTAAAGCGGCGAAGCTGAGGTCCGAAGAGCATAGGGCTTTGCATTTTTTGTTTTTTTGGTCTACGTTATAATTGTTGATTGTCAATTAACCCATAGTCGTCCATGATTGGTTTTGATTGTTCATTTTGTGGATGATTGAGATTTCTCACGTAATTATGTATATAAATGCTTTACTGCCAAAAGGAAAAAGATCAACTTGTAAGGTGCAGTTGGCCTCTCTGTTAAGTTGTTGCTGAGGGCTGAACCTCCGTTCCCAATTCATTGAAAGCTGTTATGCAGTTTCTAAATTTGAAGTCAACTATGACCAACTACATGTTGAATTGGAGTTGTTGAACATAATGCTGATGACCTGGATTTCCTTCTCTTAAGATTTCTTCTGATTTTTTTGCCCTCCAATTGTTCTTAAACTATGATGTATAATGCTGACTAATTGCTTCAGGGTTTACTTTTTGAGATGGTAGAAGTTAGGCCTTAGTAGGTGGCAAACAGGAAAAGGAACACACACACACACACAATTAACAAATGGGTGGAAATTATTTTATAATTAAATCAGTCAGTATTTACTTGTGAGTAAGTAGTAGGGCCGATCAATGATTCCTACACAGTTAATGAAGAAGGAAAAGTAGAAATTTGTCATGCATTCATCTGTTACTGCAAAATATGTTTTCCACCGGTTCTTTCTCTTGAATGGGAGCATGGTCAGGAGAAATACATAAATTCAATGGGCTGCATGAATAACTGATCCTTCTTGATTTGAAATATGATCTTCACTAAGTCAAACTCTGGGTTTAATACTGTTCTTATGTGCTTGGCTCAAATATGTTCAGATGTCAGAGCATTTTAACCAGGAACTGTCTTTGTCGGGTAAAATACCTTCTGGTCTGCTCAATGCAATGTTTGGCTTCAAGGGTTGCTGGCAGAATGATGCATCCACCACAAAAATTCTTGCTTTTGATGGTTGGATGATTGGTTTGTATACAATTGAGCTGGAAAGATCACATATAACTCTTTCTGACAAAGTGAAACAAGAAGTGCCATCTACATGGGATTCTGTTGCTCTTGCCGGGTAAGATCCTTAGCTTGAAGCTCGTTTTTCTGTCTCACAATAATCTTGTAAATAGAAGCTATCCTTACTTTATTGTGTCCTCAGGTTATTGTCTATGTAATACACTTAATTAAGTACCGTTCAAAATTTTCACTGTTACGTTTCATGCATTGTCACTGTACTATCATGCATCAGAGAGAGGCTACATTTGCATCAAAACTCAAAAGCTGACTGATTAATTAACATCTCCTTCTCCTCTGCGTGGTAACAATCATGCAACTGTTTACCCATGTTCTACTTTTTCCCAGCCAAGTGCAGGATTTGTCAGATGTTTCAAGGATAGTTTGAAATTTGTGCCGCTTCTTCATATTATTTCTACTGTCTTAGGCTATCAATTAGTTTCCTTTAGTAAATAGTTTAGACATTCCTGATTACTGATGACATGAATTTCCAGGTTTATTGAGAAATATGGTACTCACGTCATTGTTGGGGTTAAGATGGGAGGAAAAGATGTAATTCATATGAAGCAACTTCAAAATTCAAGTCTCCAGCCAACTGAAGTGCAAAAATTGTTGAAGCAGTTAGCTGATGAAAAATTTTGTGAAGATGGAAATAGCAGCCTGGTAGCTAAGCCTGATATTTCATTGGCAACGCCAAAGGTACTTGGAAAGACTAGAGTTAATACCATATTAATGCACTTCAATTTATTACTACCTACTAAATCCACGTTATCTGCTCCCTCGTGAAAGAACTTCTTGTCCGTCTGTGTGGAATTTAGTTATTGGTTCTCTCTACATTGTAATGGAAGCATGACAAAGAACGAAGACAATTACACGATAGTGCTATTGTATTGGCAAAGTAGTTAATACATAACTTCATATTTCCTCTGTTGGCCTGATTGATTTCAAATCATTATCTAGAGGCAAGGATCCAAAACTTATAGTTTGCCTATAAAATGCTTGGTTAATCCTACAAAGCTTCGCTGCACTAATTTCATAATATTCAGTGCTTGGTCCCAAACACAACTTATGCAGTCTGCATGAGAACTGACGTTCTGATAATGGATTGCTTAAAAGTGGTTTGGGTTCAGTGGGTTATACTAGTTTGAAGTTCAAATTTCTGATACAAATTTTTCTGAAACTTGTGCATTATGTTCTAAAGCAACACTTTTCACAGGTCGAACAATCCATGATATGGGATCTTCAATTACCATTTGCAAGTACAGTGAGGCCACCCGTTGTTTCTCACTCCAAAACTGATGTAAGTCTCACATCAGGTTCGTAATATGTATTTGATTCGCTATCTCAGAGAATGTAAGCTTAACTATTTCTTGATGCAGGATCTATTGAGCATTCATATCAGAAGGGGCGGTTTAGATAGTGGCCAAAGTCACAATCAGTGGCTTTCAACTGTATCACATTATCCCAACGTCATATCAATGTCTTTCGTGCCTATCATATCCCTTTTGAGTGGGGTTCGAGGCAGTGGCTTTTTAAGCCATGCGATCAATCTATATCTACGATGTGAGTATGCTCATATTAAGATCTATTATATCCAGATTATATGTGGCGAATAAGTTGAAAGGGTAGTTTTTCCAATATACGCAGATTATGCAAATTCAAACGGAGTTTATAATATGAAAGTCAATTAATTACTGATCATCATCTTCCCTTCTTCAAATTGAGTCAAGGCATTTTCCATATGGTTCCATGATTTAGAATTTTCATTTTCATTCTCTCTAAGCAGCTGAAATTCCATGTCTGATATCATTTCTTGGTTCAGATAAACCACCCCTAGAGGAACTCGCTCAGTTCCTGGAATATCAATTGCCTCGGCAGTGGGCCCCTGCATACAACGATCTTCCTCTTGGTCCTCGCCGCAAGAAAAAAGCATCTCCTTCTCTTCAGTTTACGTTCTTGGGCCCTAAGCTTTATGTCAACACTGTAAAGGTTAGTACTTGCAATTTAAAAACCACTTTATCATACAATGTGTAGCATTTTGAAAGGTTATCATCTCCCTCGCTTCACATTTCTAATTACTCTAGGTTGACACTGGAAACCGGCCTGTGACCGGCATACGCTTATTTCTAGAAGGCAAAAGGAGCGATCACCTAGCCATCCATCTACAGCATCTATCCACTCTTCCCCAGTCTCTTCAACTCTCGCCCGACCCTAGTTACGAACCAAGCGATGAGTCTATAGACCGAGGATACTTCGAACCGGTCAAGTGGAGCATATTCTCGCACATATGCACCGCACCAGTAGAGTATGTCGGTTCGTGCATCGATGATCCAGCCTCCATCGTGACTAAGGCCTGGTTCGAAGTCAAAGGCATAGGCATGAAAAAGGTTCTCTTCCTAAGGCTCGGATTCTCCATGGTGGCATCCGCCGGAATCCGGCGGTCGGAATGGGATGGGCCCACGACCGCATCAAAGAAATCGGGATTGATCTCGATGTTGATCAGCACGCCGTTCAGCAGTGCTCTGAATCAACAACCACAGAAGCCGGCAAAGGTTGATATGAACTCGGCGGTTTACCCCGGGGGACCGCCTTCGCCCGCTAGGCCTCCGAAGATGTCCCATTTCGTCGATGTGAAGGAGATGGTGCGCGGCCCGGAAGATTCGCCAGGGTATTGGGTGGTCACGGGGGCCAAGCTTTGCGTTGAAGGTGGGATGATAAGAATTAAAGTTAAATATTCCTTGTTGACTATCGTCTCGGATGATTCTTTGTTGATGTGAGGAAGTTTAAATGAGATTTCAATGAAGTGTAAATGTATGTACATTTACTATTCTTATAGTAGAATAGATTAATTTTGTTGTAAGCTTTGGTCCGAGTTCGTTTGTATAACTACAACGGAAAATAGAAGCAGCAAAGGAGGCAAAGTTCAGCCCGAAAGATTGCTGAGTGGATTGTTCATGTATATATATATATATATATATATATATTTGATCTAATTAAGCAGCTTCCGATCCATTTGCCAACTAATCTAAATTCATGCTAAAAAGGCTCGAATCTATCAACTTTATTATTATTCTAAAATCGTTGAGTGCTCTATTTACCATTCTTCAGTTGGTCTAGATGATTCTGGATTCTCACACACACACACACATATAGCAACATTGGTTTAAATGTCTTTGGATTCACGCACACGCACACACACACACACACACATCGTGTATGTGTGTGAATCCAGAATCCTAAGACTCATTCATCATCAATTGGGAAGCAATATCAAATGCAAAATGCATTGCAAGAAGGAATTGCAAAATAATTTTGCTAGGACCAATCTATCAACTTTATTATTATTCTAAAATCGTTGAGTGCTACAATATGTTACAAATTGTTTGACTACTAATATCTTTCCTAGTCAACTAGAAAACCAAGTTCATAATTTAAGATTCTTACATTTATCAATTGAGAATTAGTATAATAATGCTTGTACGACATAGTATTTACAAATCAAGAGCCTGTCCGTGCAAGCTTCTCCTCTTTCCCATGGGAGCTTTCTTGAAATTTTTACCAAGCAGCAAATCCCAAGAAACTGCAAGTTACCAAACCAAATTATAATTTCATCAACATTAATAACCTCATATCTATTATTAAGATCTAGGGCACATATGATTTTATTTTATTTTTTCTTAAAAATAATCGACTAAGAAGTGATCAACTTTAATTTCATTTTTTTTTTTAAAACTGACCATATATAGCTTTAACAATTACTCAATTAGAAAAAAAAAATTGAAAGGGGAAAGAAAAGGGAAAGATTTTACAAGGGTAAAATTACTTCCATGGATTTTCGTTTTTTTTTTTTTTTGAATATCCAATTATTAATAAAAAAATACAAGCATGATACCATGCATCATTATAACTTTCGGAGATCAAAATAAAAAAAAATGATTAATTTGATAATTTCTATATATATCTATATATATAAATAATATTAAAAGAGGGTGCTTGGGGATAAACCTGATATGGCGTATGGCGAAACTAGAAGAAAGGGCATGGAAGAAGAAATTGGCTCCGTGAAGGAACACCACCACTCCCGTGCACCCCAGCAGAAAAAACTCCAGCATCTCCTTAATTCTAGAGAGAGAGCGAGAGAGAGAGAGAGAGAGACGAGGTCGGTAACAACAGTAACAGAATATATTAGCTCTTTTTCATATATAGCTATACATACATATATATATATATACACACACACGTAGAGAGAGACAGTATATTATCTGTTTTTCTTTATAGAAAAAAGGTAAAAATAAAAGAAATAAATGGTGGCGTGACGTGGACTTGATATCGGCTGGGAAAATTATTCTTATTGGTCAATTATTGGTGCAAAGTTTTCTCTCATCTCTCTTGTCGTTAGTTTTTGGACCACTCTAATTTTATTATTCTTTTTTTTTTCTTTCTAAATTTAAGATCTTAAAGTAAATAAATTAAGAATTGTCAGTTCTAGCATTAAAGTTGGCTACTTTTTTTTTTCATTTTTCCTTTTTATTTTTTTTAAATATTGATTAAGTAGACAGGTTTCATGGAAAAAGAAATCAAGTTATTATGGGAATATCTATATATATGAATATTGAATAATTTAGTTATAACACACATGCAATTCAATTTAATTCTCACAAAAACATAATGAAATTAAACCTCAATTTTCATTCTTAATGTTAGGAACAAAGCCAGAAATTTATTGAGGGGTGAACTTTTTTCAAGATGATTAGTTATTAAAATATATAAATATAAGATTATGTATAATATTAATATATAAAATAACAAACGTTATCATATTTATGTGTATACGATAAATTAGAAATGCTACAATCAAAATAATATATAAAAATTTATATTAAAAAAAATAACAAGCTATTCTCAGTATCAAATGAAGCAAATATAGTGGACAATGATTTGCTTTTGGAAAATACTCAATAAATATTTTTTAATAATAATAAATAAAAATTAATATAAACTCGCATAATGATATATATATATATATAATCAAAATGCAAAAAGTATTAAAATATATTTTTTTTCCTCTCTCTTTTTTATCACAATCAAAAAAATATTCAAAGTTCAAAAAATATATTTTCTTTTTTCTCTGCCATCATATTTCCAAAATTACTCCCAATTAAATATGAAGTGTCAAAATCGTAAGATTCATTTAAGTTCAATAGCCCAACAAATAAATATCAAGACTCATTAAGTTTAATATTAAACAACTATCAAGATTCAGATCAACAATTATAATATTCAAACCTCTATACAAAAATCAATTACAAAAAAAGAAAGAAATAAATGTATAAATTTCAAAATTAGCACACAATACTTTCTTTTACATTACTTTTCAAGAAAAAGTTGAATATTGTAAGGTTTGTGAGGGAAGAGATAAATAAAATCTAATAGAATTTTTAATATTTTAATTTAAATAAAACAAGGAAAAAGAGAAGAAAGAAAAAGAGAAAGAGAGAGAATTTAATTATTATGCTAAATAAAATTAGGTAAAAATAAATTACAAAAAATAAAATAGATTAAAACAAATTAAAATTTTTATTATATAACTTATATAAAATTTAAATTTTTATTAATTATTAAAACAGTAATTTTTTTAATTATTGAATGGGGCCATGGGGGCACCACCACTAGCCCTCTTGACTCGGTCGCTGCTTAACAATAATTAACACTCGGTGTATACATGTTTGATTGATATTTTAATCTATACCACGGGACCCAACCAACTTTTTCTTTTCTTTTCTATTCTATTTTTTTTAAGTGTCGTTTCCATCACCCATCACAATTTTGATAAGAAATTATTTTCATATATTAAATGAATTAACAAATTTTTTATGTTGCTTTTTTTTGCATTTAATTTTTTATGTTGCTTAAAAAAATAAAGAACACACAAATTTCCAGGTCCTTTAATGGCCCCAAGCAACCAAAAATTATCAGCAATTAACATCATAAGCTGGAATACACTCAATATCAATTGGTCAATTCAAGCTAGCTAGCTAATTATCCCAAATATATATATATATTTTATACAATCAACTCGAAATACTCTATAAATATCAATCGAAACATCATACATGCGCGCGCGCACACACACCTAAAGAAAAAAAGAGAAAGGACAAAAGAGATCGAATCTAAAACCTTAATAGTATCGATTCAAACTCTCATTACTGAGTTACAATCCCAATAATTTTTTTTTTTTTTGATAATTAATTTGCCATTTGAGCGACCCACAACTTGAAGCTCCCACACAAGTTGGCCCCGACAGTGAAACTTTGGTCTTAATTTCTATATATGTTGTGTTTCGATTTATTTTACGTAACACATATGTGTGTGTATATATATATATTATATATGTGGTTGCAATTGCAAGTGGAGAGACCACCTTATTTTTCCCAAAATTGCTTACCAAAACAAAGTTAATAATATCCATTTATTAATTATTATGATAGATATTGTGTGCATGGCGGTCCCGGCCGGCCCCCGCCCACCGACTTGTTAAAGCTACTTGGCCTTGACTTTTCTGGGAGTGGGTTGTGGTGTAATAAATGGAGTCGCATATGTTTGAATTTAATTTGATTTTTTTTTTGTTAAATTTACCTAAATTTTGATCTGGTTATTTGATGAATCAAACTTTAAATTATTTTAGGTTGTGTTTGAATTAATGAATTTCAAGTTCATTGTAATATGAATTTATTCAAATAAGTGGATTTGTTATTAAGTTCATATTGTAATGGATTTGATTTTTTTTTTTTTTTATCGCTTATTTTGAGTTGCTTATTGAGTAAGTGGATTGAATTTGCTACTTATCAAATTTGAAGTCTTTTGAAATTATATATATATATATATATATATATATTAAAATTAATTCGGACTCAAACCAAAAAGTTAAGTACTTTGATTTTCTTCTTATACATAATCATTATTTTTGGACACATCTAAATTAAATTTGACTTAAACTTTAATTTTTATTTTTTGAAAAAAAAAACATCAACTTTCATGTGTAAATGATTCAAGGCCTTTGAATGAATTTAAACAAAATACTTCTTGAATAATGTTTTTTTATAATATAATTTTCTTTTTTTTTAATTCAAGTAATTTTAATTTTATATTTGGATATAATAAAAATACTTATATTTGAAATTATTTTAAAATAACTTCTAAAAAAACCCTTTGTGACTTTTTCCGGCTTCTATCTATTTTTAAAAAACTCATCCAAATATAATTTTTTTATTCAAAAAATAAGTATTTTTTCTCTAACAAAAACCTATCCAAACGTGCTCTCAAACGAGGATTCGCCAACACACCTTGAGATCAAGGAACTTGCTTTAGTTTTCAATCCCAAGTGTGCACCTCTCTCTCTCACACACACACACACACACACTTCCTACAGTCAAGCCTATCATTTTTGTGCTAGTAAAGTCAACAATCTTAACCCAATAATCAGTCCTGCCATTGTACTGCAACAAATAACATGAACAAGAAAATCAACAAAGCAAATTCTCATTCAGAAGCTGTTCAATGGGCCAAAAAAAAGAAACAAACCCTTTAACAAAGACTTTGAAAAGGGTAACGCAATTCTAATCTACTACAAGTTACAATACAAACAGTGTGAACTATTCGTGCCAAATTATAATATACAAATTTATTACCAAGCAATTCAAATTAGTTTCATCATCATCATCATCATCCTAGTACAGCTCCATTTTATTAGTAATAATCAATCTTTGTCACCTTCCAGAACATGATGAAGCTTTGTCTCTGAAAACTTGAATATGCAAGGGAACCACACCTCTGTTTCTAGTTCAATACAATTTTAACAAATTCTAAATCATCACAACTTGAAATTTTAAACAATAATTAGTTAATTTGAAACAAAAGAACTTACAAGCTTTCTAGTCAACCAATAGAGTCGAAATGAGCAGATCTTGGACGAAAACGGCTCTTCCGGCAGCCTGTTTCATCCTCTGTTCCCGCTCTTCGCGACTCAAGTTAGAGTTAAAACTGCAGGTCGAGGAAGAGGAAAAAACGAGACGCAGAAATAAAATTGTTTGTGCTTTGTTTAAGAGGGCGTTTGGCTAAGCTTATTTCAAGAGCTTATAAGCTTTAAGGGTTATAGTTGAAGTTAAGCCCTTCTGGGCTTCTAGCTAGCTGAAAAAAAAAAGCATAAATGGAGAGTTTGCTAAGCATGGCTTCTGCTTGTACTGAGCTTAAAAGAAGTCAAAAAGGGCCAAAAGGCAAAAGCATCTCTAGGGGTGCTTTTCAAAAAAGCTCTAGCTTTAAGCACCTCTCAAAAGCTAAAGTAATTGCGTAAACCCATATAAAAATAAGCTGTCAAAATTTTACGATAAAACAAGATATAAACAATTATACGATGTTCTAAGAACTTATAGTTCAAATGTCTTACAAGATGTTTTGCAAAACCCTTTAGGCTTGCCGAACACCCGTGTGCATGGATGAGTGGGGGTGGGGAGTAATGAGAATAAATCGTATTGACATAGCTAGATTTGAACACTACCTTGATTTCCACATATGTTGAGACGCTGTGCTTTTCGCAGAACTTTCCTCCAAACTTGACATCAAAGTTTTCGAAATATCATCGGGGTCCGATGCAGACAAGTTCAAGACAAGAGACGAGAGAAGATTGTCTGTCACGGATGTAGATGATGCCGATGATGATGTTGCACGAGTCGATCGGTATCCACCGCCTCCAAGAAGCACCTGCAGGTGTGCTTCTCTCAAATCCCTTCCCAACAGAGACAAAGCTTGGCTGTTGGGAATGGGCACACGGCGCAACCGCCGACGGCGCTGCAAGTGATTTGTAAGTTAAGGATGTTCTTGATAATATTAGGACATGATAAAGTTTGGATAACCATATTTGTAGTCCTTGTAGAATGAGTGAAAAAAGTGAGAATTTTTTTCGATTTTCATATCAAAATTCAAGGACCACATGTGGCGTCAAGGCAAAAAATTGCAATATTGAACTAGGAATCTCAAAGGGAAATTATATTTTCAGAGAAAGGATATCTTGAATAAGTGTCCATGTTGCAGTGTGATGTGATTTAGCATGTCCCCGGCAACCTTAACCGAACAAATAGTACAAACCTGCAAGAAGGGTAAATGATGTTTATATTTTCTATAGCAACAACAAATCTAAGGCCAAAGTGACTAAAACCCTAGTATTTCTACTTTGATGCCATTACTTTGTCATCTGATGTAAGAGAACATGTAAGAAGCCATAGATGAGCAACACAAGAGGCATATTTGATCGTTGATTCTAATTTCTAGATAAGGCCGTTTTTCGTAATTTGTATGCAGTCTGCCAAGATGAAACAAAAAATTAGAAATACAAGATGAAACACGAAGGAGCAATAAAAATATCGCCAAAAATAAGCCAAATGTTTGAACACTTCAACATCACTTTTGCATCCTTTTATTCCATTCTCTATCTCGTTTCATATTTTTATTTAATATATACACACCGAGTGTAAAAAACCTCCATCCAAATGCTTAAAGAATATTTTTATACACGCAACATGTATGTACAACACGAAACATCAAATTGTCCAAAACAAGGTAAACCCAACCTAAAACATCAATTATCATCAAATATCCAAACCGGGCTTGGTCGCACGCAACAAATCACAAGGCAAGTGTAATTTAGTCCCGATGAAGCTGAATATGATTGGGACTAGAATTTCCCTATCAAATATATAGAAAGAAATGGAAAAGCCAAACATTTCTCTTAGGAGAAACAACAAAATATGAAAGGAAAACAAGAATTCAAACCAATATCAAGATAACAATTTTGAGCAAAACTACAACAAAGACAAAAACTTTCAATCAGACGAATCAAATCTACCAATAAAAGGCAAACATAACGAAATATAGAACTAAAATCAAACAAAAACATCCTCGTAATTTGCTAAAATACATAAATGTAAGAAAAAAAATAGATACACAAAATTATTACACATCGATCTAAAGAGAAACTCACGGTGGCTCTAGATTCACACGAGTGCTCATCCTCAAGATGCGAGCAAAGGGATGCTATATCGAACTCCTCGTAGCAATACGGGCACGGGTAATCGGGCCGGGCCTCTTCCTCAACCTCGAAATCGTCGATATTAAAACGATCTATTTTCAAGACCCAAAATCGAAACAAAAGTAAATACACTGTTTTGAATCTCAGATCAATTAAAAAAAATAAATAAATAAAATAAAATAAACATAGGAAACAACGAACCCAGATTGGAGGTTGGGTGGCCGTGGCCGTGGCTGAGATGGTGGTGGTTCTGCATATTGAACTGCCTCTTCGCGGCGGCGATGCGCGTCGTCCAGAAATCAGAGTCCATGTCTGAATTATAATTGAACTAAAAGAAAAAAATAAAAAAACTCCAAAAAATAAAAAAGAAAAAAGAAATTGAGCTGATCTATATATATATATATATATATATAAATATTTATGGTTTGGTTGATTCTCTTGAAAAAAATTTCACATTGTTTAATGTGAATATTTTTTCTGGGAAATTGAGCTTGGATCCAAAGAAATGAAGAGAATTGGTTTTGCCTTTACGGTTGAGCTATGGCGATATGGATTTGTTTTGACTTTTTCTTGATGTTCATGTCTGAATTTTTATTTATTTTTTATATATATTTTATTATTATTATTTTTGGTGGCTCAGAAATTAATCTCCGCAGAGGTTGACGGAGTTTATCATAATATAATAGTAATTATTCGATTAATTACTTTACTATTTTTGTGAAAGCGGAAAGAGAGGAGCACTGGACAGGAAAGCGACGTTGGGAGAAAAGGTCGGATTATTTCGATTTTTTTTGAATTTAATTTAATATATAATAATAATTTTAGTGGTCCGAGACTTTGAGATGACAGCCATGTAAGTTAAAATTTGTCCGTTCGGTGGTTACTTTTCGGTAAATTCATTGCATGTTTTCTGTTTGTATTATCGCGTACAGGATAAAATAAAGTAATGTGTTTTTTTTCCATCCACATGCGCATTATTGAGAGTCCAAACCTTAGTGATACTTTTCATATTTTTAAGAAAAAAAATATATTGTACTATCTTGTAATTTGAAAAAAAAAAAAAAGTTAAATTTTGAGATATTTTAATTGTTAATCCTATGATTATAAAAATCAAGTTGATCGCCCCATGCCATATTTATTAATATTTAAATTAAAAGAACAAAATTATTTTTGTAGATACATCTAATTTTTTTTTCTTTTTCTTCTTTTTTTTTCTTTTTTTTTCCCCTCTCTTCTTCCTTCCTCTCTTCTATTCAAGTCAACTCTCTCTTCTCTCCCTCTCTCTCTCACATCAATCGCCGCCGCCATGCCCACGTCGGCCGCCTCCACCACGACCATTCTCCTCCCTGTCTACCATTTTATGGATCTACTCTCTCTCTCTCTCTCTCTCTCCTCCCAACAAACAAAAAGCGGTGGCGGCAATTTCTCTCTCACAAATCTATCTGTCTCACCCTCAATCTCTCCTTTCATATCTCTCGATCTCAATCTCTCTCTCTTTATGTGATGGTAGCAAAAGACGGCGGCAGCAGCAGCAGTGCTGCGGTGATGGCGGCAACAACCGTGGTAGTATGGTGGTGACGACAGTGGTGGTGTGGTGGTGGCGAATGGGGTGGAGACCCTCTCTCTCTCTCTCGATCTCTATGCGTCACCGACCTCTTTGGGGCAGCGGTGGCAGACAGTGGCGGTGGTGGCGGGGTGGTGGTGGTGGCGTTTTTTTTTGGGAAATGAGGACTTTTTTTTTTGATAAAGAAAATGTAATTATTTAAAAAAAAAAGAAAAATGATTTTGTAATAATTTGGAATGCTAAGGATTAAAATGCCATCTTATACCTGAAAAATGAAGCAAAATTCGCACTAAGCGCACGTGTGTACAACACCCTATGTCATGAAGGTCTGTCAAACTTAATTTTTATAACCATAGGCGTTATTTTGACAATTAGAAAATCTCAAGGTTTAGCGTGCTTCTTTTCCAAACCACAGGATAATACAATGTATTTTTCCCTATTTTTAAAAACGAAATACATATAAGGAGTTGAGCTTTTGTTAATATTTTTTACAATTTTAGAGATGGAGTGCATGTTTTATTAGACCAAAAACACATAAAAATAGGATGAGTTATGATGAGATTTTTTGAAAATTATATTTAATGATAAATAATTTTATTTTTATTTGAATAATTGCAAACAACTCCTTTTAGCCCGAAATGTTAGTCCAAGAGGGGAAAATTTTTAATGGATACGTGTATGCACCCAAGGATCAATTTTCAGCTGCGTGTTATATATATATAGAGGACCCAAACACCCGATTCATATAAAAAATTTACGTTTGAGAGGACCTTTTGTTAATTATTCAAACCAAAGAGGATAAATGTATGGCAAAAATATGGAGTAGTCTTGTAGTAAAATAGCCGAAAAAATAATTTATCAATAGTAGGAAAACGTAGTAAAACGTTTTATTATTAAAAATTTTAATTTACTTATTTTTATTTTGAGAACGTTGATTAGTATTTGTTAAGAAGAGGCTTAAATCAAATATTTTCTATTTTATTTATTTATTTATTGGGAAATTGGATATAAATATTTTAGGCACATTAAAGTAAATAACTAAACAACCTTAGCATTAGAGTATAATAATGTTTCAGTTGGGCTGTTTGGTCCGGCCCAATTAAGATCAAATAGCCCACATCGCGAAAACAAAAATATGGGGCGTTGACTAAAACAAGTGAGAGCAGTCAAGGCGACGGTGCGTTTTTCAAAAGTAGTCAAACTTGTCGTTCCCACTGCCACGTCCGCACATTTTACGACACTGAGAAACTAGGGTTAGGGTTTCTCATTTTACAACCCCACCGCCCCCAAAATATCGAACCCTAAAACGCCAACATTTTCTTTCTACTTTAATCTCTGCATCGCACTCTCTCTTTGTCACCGCCGATGGCAACCAAATCTCCACCGACAACAACGCAGCAGCAAGGTGGCGCCGCCGCTGGGAACAAGCCGGGTCTTCGAAAACCGGTGTTTGTGAAAGTTGAGGATTTGAAGCCGGGTACAAATGGGCACACCTTGATTGCGAAAGTGGTGAGCTCGAACACCGTTTTGAACAAGAAGCCTCGCAATCCCACTTTTCGTGGGCCTCAGAGCCAGAATACGAGAATCGCAGAGTGCCTTGTCGGCGATGAGACCGGGACCATCCTCTTCACCGCTCGCAATGACCAAGGTTTGAACCTCTCTCTCTCACACACATAAGAACACATCTATTTAAAGGAAGTGCGTTTTGTTGAGTTTTGGGGTTTTTGGAAGGAGAGCACTAAAACCTAGCTGATTTGGGGTCTATATTTCTGAATTGATGTTGAGATGGTTGATTGATCGTGGCGATTGCGTGACAGTTTTAGAAACTAAGTAGATGTCTTGAGACTTGATTTGATGCTGAACTCGATTCTTGTATATTTTCTAAAAACGAAGCTATTTTGGATTTTTTTTTCAATCTGTTTTTTCGTTTTTACTTGGCCAATGGAAGATCAAGCTCTGCAAGAAATGAATAATCCCAAATTGTTTTTCAATCCTGATCCGAGCAGCGGGCTCTTTGCGGGTTCATCTGTTTTTTCTTACTATAAAGGGGTCAACTAGTTCCATTTCCCATACTACAAATTACAATTCAATCAGTCTAGGTAAATTGTGAAACTAATCAAGTTTGTTATTTGTTCTATTTGACAATTATCGGATATGGTAATTGTTTTAAGTCAAATGCTCCTCTATATGCCAAACTTAATGCTCCCTTTGTTGTGATGTTTACAAATGATTTCTCATTCTCAAAACCGAACCTTTTGCGATCTTGGCTGTTATTTTTGTTTGATCTGGGAGAAGTATTTTGGGTAAATGCATTCGAGATGTTGTACAGGTGCGTGAGGAAATGAACTTGTAATGAAGGAGTTGGGAAACACTTCATGTGATGTTTTCTGGAAACTCATTTAAATGAACTGTTTTTCGATAAGCACTTTCTACGTTGATGTCTCTTCATATGGTGGGGGTTGTTTTTGATTTTCTTTTGTCCTCCTCAGGTGGTGGTGTTGTATCAAGCTTTTACAGTATTATCTGTCTATTAGAGGTTGCTTATGCAAGTATATATGAATCAGGAGCTGTGTTCCATTAATTGTGTAGGCATATATGTTGATCTAAAAAGCTTTGCTTTCCATGCAGTTGAATTGATGAAGCCAGGCAACACCGTGATACTCCGAAACGCCAAGATCGACATGTTCAAGGGTTCCATGAGGCTAGCTGTGGATAAGTGGGGTCGCATTGAGGTTACTGAACCTGCAAACTTCGTGGTCAAAGAAGATAACAATTTGTCCCTAGTAGAGTACGAGTTGGTTAATGTTGTTGAAGAATCTTGAACGTGCCCGCCATCTGTTGATGCTATTGGAGCTCGATTTCCTATAATATTGGGTTCTGGTATATTGAGTTTTCTGATTAGTTTGTTTTTTTTTATCCCCCACCCTTTTAAATTAAGGTAATTAACATGTGATGGTACTAATCTAATTTTCGGTTTTTATGGTTGGTGTGTAAAAAAGATTGCCCCTTGATTCTATATATAACATGTCTCATATGTGGAGAAGTAAAATTTTGAGGTTTGTTAGTAGGAATTGTGGTCCAACATGTGTAGTGTTTCTGTGCATTTATTGGCGTACTTTCGGGGACTTGGTGTAGCGTGACTTATGTTTCATTGATTTAGCTTTACAGGAAAGATTCGAAGGAGCACTGCATGTTCGCATTTGATTTGAGCTCAACTTGGCTACCCATTCTCCATTTGTCACGAGTGTTGTATTAATGTTTATACCATTAGTGATGCATATGTATGTTCCATTGAGGAGGCTGTCAAACTGAAACATAATTTTTAAATAATTTGTCGGAGTTATCATTAGCGTGGTGTTGCGTTTGTTATCCTATTGGGCTAGATTACATTACCCTGATTGTGAAGATCTCTCTATTTGTTTTTTAGTCCATTGTTAAGCACCTCTTTCGCCAATTGATAATAAAGTGATGTTCGTAAATTTTGGATTAGTGGAAAACTTGGTCACTGCTGTAATCTATCTCCATCCCCCTCTGCCATTGTGCCATTGTAGAAGAATCAAGTAAAAATCAAATTGAGATTTGTGGTAGTCTTTCGGTTCCCTTTGTTGACGTGTGTCAACCTTTTCCAGAAATGCAATTGCGTCTCTCTCTCTCTCTCTCTCTCTCTCTCTCACACAACATAAACAGGCCAAGGTTGTTAACCTTATACACTAACAACCCTTCGTTGACATTTGTTGGCTTTTGCAGAACTAAACTCATGCATTTGCCTACGATAAGAAAACCCTTCAGAGTAATTTGTTACCTACTTTGACAATGTTACACTATTTGACAACAAGGGTCCCCCGTGATAGCTAAATTGTTGTCTTCAGATTGGCTAACATTTTTATCTGTCCTTCCGCTCTTTATACTCAGGCTTTTTCCCTCAATCTCCTATTTATTTCATTAAATTACTATTTTTCATTTATCGGATATTTAATAAACATTTACAATCACAAATCATCAAACTAGATTTAAACAGATAATCAAATTTATGCCACTTTTGTAGGTTATATTTCGAGACAACACGTCTAAAACCATGCCGCTTATCAATCAGAGCTTGTTCCACATAAAACAGATCGGGGGCTCCTAACCATCTTTTTATTTTTATTTTATCCTCTCCAAGAAAATATATATTCGGGTACAGGGACACATTAATTTTATTCGGGGATATTTCTAATGGTCATGATTCTAAATTTGCCTGGTTCCAAAACCCTCAATAATCACAATGCATTAATTAAGTCAACAAATATATCACAATAAATGTCCACTCTGCAAATTTAAGCATTGCATAACGGGCATTACAGTCCCTGTTGCCAAATTTCAAAAGAAAGATTTTCAGATATTTGGTGAGTAAGCCGTAGTTTACAGGTTATGACACAATAACTTCACATATTTGGAGTCCAATGGCAATAATGCAGAAAAAAAATGTCTCCAGCAGTAGTATTACAAGCGCATCAACATCCATGGAACAATCACGAAATGCACCGCATCTCAACATATTCTAACAATCATCCATCTACAATACAGGGAAAAGAGAGACATTCTTATTGACTGTAGTAAGAAATATATATGACTAATTTTCTTAGACGCAGCCAAAACTCAAGCAAAAAAGCACAGAGATCGTTAGATTCCAAAGTGCCAGTTAAATGTCTAAATCTGTTGTGAAACACAAACGTCATCACAAAGAAAAAGTGATAATTTGGATTATCTTCATGCGGAAACTCACCAAGAGCAGTTTTCACAACCCTAGAAAGACAGAAAGCCCAAGGTCAAAAGCTCATGAAGTGAAATAGTTCAGCAAGCGCACTCATTTCAATCTCTTAATTGGCTACCACATGTGAAGTCTCAATGGGAAAAGAAAAAAAGCACATTCAAATATTTATGTCCATGATACAGAAATAAGTTATGAAGATTTACAAAGATCAATTATCCTTCTCAATGCATCAAATCAACTAGCATCGCTCATAACATTTTATAGTTCTAATTTAAAACAAAAGGGAACTCCAAAAAAAAATTGTCATTTCTTGTGTCAAGCTCATTCGGGACTCACGACTGTATGTATCAGGCATTCTCCTAGTGCACAGCATCCAACAGACATCATACATCATCGTTGCAATCTGATGAATACCACATATTAGCATGATCTATATATGACTGAATTAGCAACAATTGCAGCTAAACAGATAACAAAAGATTTTTCTTTAATTTTCTCAGATACGATCTTATTAACCAAGGAAACCAGAAAACGAGGAAACCAGTAACTCATGGTTTATTACAACTTGCATGGTTGGAGTTGTGTGAGCGAGTTCATGCTTCATATGACGCCCAAGATATTCCATGGACAATCGCTAGAAACTCCTAAACTACCAGCTACTTTTCACGAAATTCAGCCATAAATCCCACAAAATAAAGCATATATCACAAGGTATTTTGACTCAATCACGACAATGGTTCAAAAAATATTGGTCAGCTGAATATGGGAAATCTCAAAACTCCCAACACTATTCAACCAAAATTTTTCATTCAATTCAACAAGGTATTACTAGGCGACTCAGTCGAATACCAAAAGGAAGCTTCTCCCCCACAAGAGGTCAATGTCCAAATCATAAAAACGGCTCGCTTTTGCAAGGTTAAGGATTCATTTTATCTTTATTTCTCTAAACCCTAATGTATACGAAGGCTTGTGCACTGAATAGGGGTTTTTCTAGTTCAAAAATGGAAAATATCCAGGCAGAGGGCTGACCACCTAATCTAATGTGGAGAAATAGACATAGCATGCTCTATTATCTTCATTAGATAAAGAAATAAACTCACTTCACGCCCTTTTCACGAACTTCATCTAGTCCTCTCTTGCCCTACAAGATCAAAAAGAATAGACCTCTTTTATTTTGAGAGCTTGGTGCTGTATCTCAAATAAAGAATGCACAAATCAGAAAATAAGAGGTTGGTGTTAAGGATAAATTTGAGAGAACTAATACTCATGTTTATTTTCTAAAAAAGAACCTAGTATTAGGATATTTTTGTATAGTAAGTTGTGCTCTGTGCTCCAAGTCGCCATGCCTATTTAACCACTAAAATCCTATAATCACCCAGAACATATGAGCGAAATTTCAACCCGGGTCATTGCTTGTAAGAAAAAAAAAAACAAATAACCTAACACTTAAAGTGGTCATTAATGAAAAACAGCCTGCAAATCAAACCAGCCAGCATTCCTAATTGCGAAAGATAAGTTTGCATATAAAAACACAAGGTTATACACTTCCTGACTCGAAAACACCGATCATAAATCAATGAAACAAAAATTACACAATCATACGCACTGAATTACCACACTGATAGGTAAAAAAAAATAGCTACTTAATTAAAAGCTTTCCATAGGAACTCGCAAAAAAGTCCATTCATGTTCAAACAGGAACAATTGCCAATTCTGTAACTGAGCGTATTGAAAGACAAAATAAACAATTACCTTCAAGAGTCCAGGCGTGGCTGCGAGGAGCAACAGAAAGCATGGACGTAAGCAGCGCAGAGGCGGTTGCGCTGTGGTACGGCAACATCGAGACCACGCTAACACTGCTCATCTCCACAGGTGACCTAGCGCAATCGCGTTATCAAACAATCGTATTGACCTCGTATAACTCCATAGGCATCAATTTAGGGTGAAATTAATTTCGAATCGGGAAAAATTTTTTACCTGAAAATGCGCGCGGAGAGCGGTTTTTGAGACGAGATGCGAAACGGAGACGGAGAAGCCTTACGCTTGACACCGGCGGCGACTCTGGCGGTGGCTCCTCGGGCGGACGTAGCGGCGGAGCGCAGGACTGACCTGGCGGCAAAGGAGGCCATGGCGGATACAACAGATCGTATGCGACTATGCGCCGACGAGAGGAGATAGGGTTTTGTTGGGGTTTTAGCTCTGGCCTTTTTTTTTATTATTTTTAAAATTATTTTCTTTCTTTTTTCCTAAAATAAATGAAGAAATCATTGTACCATTATTTTATCAATTCAAAATTCATGTTTCGTGCTAAATTGATAATACTAGTGACAATTATTATAATTGATAAGCCTTGAAACTACAAGCGTATAAGTAAATAGTCTCATTTAATTTTATTTTTCATATAAATAAAATTTCAGTACTTGTTATATGAATTTCAATAAATATATTTATAATTCATGTTTATCTAAAAGAATCGAATAATTATCAAAGTATTTAGAAAAGGATGGACTAAATTTTAATTCAATTAAAATAACAAAAGTAATATTTTATTTATAATATTTATCATTTATTTTGATTTAAATAATAAAAAAGTTTGATTTTGTATAAGTTTCTAAAAACTTTCATGCATTAATTATACCAAAATTAATATTAAAATCGAACAAAATCTATTATTACAATATTTTTTAATATATTTATTTATCGATTAATTTTATCAAAAAGTTAAATTATTTTTTATCAAATTATTTTTTCTAATAGAGATTTATGAAAATAACATAAAACTATCTATCTTCGGTGTCTTGGCAAGAGGTTAATGCTAGTTTAATAGGCTATAATAAAAAGTAATATTGAGATTTCAGATTATTTAAAATTTTATTTTTTAGTGCAAGAAAGCGGTCTTTTTTTTTTAATTATTCTAAAAGGTAAAAGTGTGGAAATAATATTTGACTTTTTTGGATACGTAAAATGATAAGACAATGATAAAAAAATATAAAGATAAGATAGAATGGAATTTCACACACGATATTTTCTATTTCAAATTGCATTACATCTACTATTTCAATGAATAGATATACGATAAATGTAAAGATCTCTGACTAAATATATAATTAAGGAAGTAATTTTTTACACATATTATTAATGTAAGTTATGAAATAGAAAATGAAATAGTATTTTGGAATAGAAGATCTCATCTGAAAATTTCAACCTTAAAAAATCAAGGAATGATAACCGTTTCCATGAAAAAAATGCACAAAAGTGCAAAGTTGAGTGAAAATAACAAAGGATAAAAAATAAAAAAAAATCTACAAACATATTTGATTAACTTTTTTGTGATATTTTAGAATCCTTAATTATAAGTATAAAACTGTTTCATTTGTCATGATTTGTTGCTCGAAATGCAATTTGAATTCTGAATCACAAAAGCAGCCCGTAACAAACTATATTGAGATGATATCAGGGGATTTCAATTAAAAATTTTAAAATATCAAATCGAACAAGTTTATAAAATGCCTCAATTGTGAATTCCATACAAAATTAAAATTTAACATCTTATAACTGAAATCTCAAATCAAATAAGACCTAATTATTATCGAAATCTCAAATCAAATATCCAAATTATCAAGTAGTCAAATCTGAGTACGTCAAACGAATAGCAATCGCAGGAATGTTTGTTATCTTTCCTCACTCGAGATCGGTGCGTGTCTATTGAGGCGCCGGCTACACTGTTGGCCTAATGCGTCCTAATATTTATTAAAGAATGTACAATTGTAGATATAATTGGGAAAGTATTATTGGTATCTCGAAGTGGTTCCGCCTCGGGCCATCCTCGCAATCACATGGTGTAGCAGTGTAACACAAAATCCATGAGAATCGTGTTTAGGGACCCCCAATTGAAGAGACCTCTCATCAGCTACGTTCAGCGCATCTTCAAAACGCGACTTCCGTTCATTGGGTGGCAATATTCCGATTAATCGCCCTAGCGTGACGCTCTGGTCCGGGAAAAAAGATGCTGTGGACTGATAATATATCGTCAATTTTAACTTATTCTTGTGAAGTAAATAGAATTGTATATTTTATTGCATTTAAGAATAGCATTTTAAATGTTAATAAAAATATATGTTTTTATCTAACATTGTATAAATTTGAAGTCGAGACAACTACCCTTTCAAATTTATATATTTTTTACACACGCAAGAACGACTCTAAAGTAACGGATTTGGTGTCATTTGACCCCATCACTTTTTTCATAACAACTAATTGTATATGATATTTTATATTTAATATTAATTAACAACATATAATAAAAATCTTTGATTCCATATTAAAAATTGTAAAAATTTATAATTGACTATTTTCAAAATCCATAGAAACATTACTAAAAGTTCATAATTAAAAAGTGATAAATAATTTTTTAGTTGAAATTGTCTTGAGATTGAGATTAAAACAATACTTCCATGTGAGAGTTGGTCAACTTCAATCACAATGAACTACAATCCTAAGTCGCCATTGTGCACGTGCGCGTATACACGTATATATGTGTGTGTGCGAAAAAATTATTTTGCCATTCAAACTCTATGTGTTTCTATGTTTTTCAGTCTCGACATTTCAATGCCACTTAAATTTTGCATCATTTTACACGTTGTTATTCTAACCGAAAGAAGATGAGAATTTAATATACATTACATACCTCGGTATCTAGATTGGAGGATGAGAATGATGAGAAACTTGACGAACGGCAGAGGTGGTGGCTGGCGGCGGAAGGTTGTGGCGGCGGCGGCGCCACCACTCTGATCCTGGAATTCATGTTTCCGATTAGCCCAAGAGGCCATCCATTAGCTATCTCAATGTTGCCCTATATATCAAAACACAAATTCACAAAACAAATTAGTACTAAACTCGTGTAAATATGAATAATACTAACTATATCCAACATAGGAATTAAAGTACCTCCATGACCAGAGAAAACGTTAATTAGCACTGACGATGATCATATATAGGATCATCCAAATGAATACACACACACATATATATATATATATTATTTGAAACATATATCGATCGAAAAGTGGCCAGGCCCCGCTGAAGAGGTGAACCCTCATAATTAACTTGTCGGTACATACTCTGAGTTTCTTTTAAGTTATTTAACTTGTTCATTAATATCAATCGCCTCGCTACTCCAAATTATTTGCAAGTGATCATGACTGAAGATAGGCCCCCTTTTAAAAGTTTGAAAGATGGGTTCAGCAGTCCCTAACTATCTATTTGATTGGTTATCAACTAGTGGTTTATGTTATCTTAAAGTTTGGTTCTTCACTGAGACAATATTATACATATATAATTATGCATGTAAGTAATACACACACACACACACACATATTACAGGACGAAGTTGTTATTGGGTTTGTAGTCTAGTGGTGGAGGTTCGAACCTGATACTATTAAAGTTATTAGTTCGAATTTTCTTGTCTTCTCCGCTTCCCTTTTGGGTGAGTGTATATGTGGCGTTCCGGTTGATATTTATAAGGTGTATCGAGTGGATTGTATTAAAAAAAAAATCACAAGAGTGTCATTGAGGTTTTGGGTTCGAACCTTCTTGTCTTTTCCCCTTTCCCTTAGGGTGAGTGTGAGTGTGTGTATGTGACGTTCCGGTTAATATCTATAGAATGTCTCGAATGGATTTTATATAAAAGAAATATATATTTCAGGACTTAGTTTGATCGTACCTAATAAATTATATGACAAATGTATTTATATTTGTCAAATAATTAATCACTCATCCTGCATTATTCAATAATTACAAGGCAAGTATAAAATGCTTGCAAGGTAATTAACAGATTGAATTGGGTGTGAATTAAAATTTTGGATAAGGGTACGGTTGTTTGTATCGTCACATCTCACTTACCCCTTACCGGTTTACTTTCATAACTACCACTATTGAGTGAGCTCAAAAGTCATACATCTTTATGATCATACTTCGAATGAAAATTTCATTCACCCAACTCATTTAAGGGCATTGGTTGGATTGTATTGCTTTCACTTTAATGCCCTTTAATTATCACATATATATATACACACATAAAAATTGAAACAGAAATATATATATATATATATATATATTCGTGCGTGTAATTCATTGTTAGGGTTAGACAGTAATTGTGTATAATGTCATGATGTAATCGTGGATATACACTCTTTGAATTATTAATAAAAATTTTATTTTTATTAAAAAAAAACGGTTAGGGTTGCTTAAGAGGCCGTTTGAATGGACTATTCTTAGAGAAAAAACACATATTATTTGACAAAAATATGTTAGAGCAAAAAAAAATTGTGTTTTGATGGATTTTTAAAAAGAAATAGAAATTAGAAAAAAAAAATGGCTTTTTTCATAAGCTATCATAGGGCCAGTTTCAAATAAAAGTATTTTTCGAAGTACTTTTAATTATTGTATCCAACGCAAAACTGTTTGATTTTTTTATAAAAAAAAAAAAAATTATTATAGAAAGCACCATTCGAGAAGTATTTTTTTTAAATTCATCCAAATGGGCCTGAGTCAGTACAAATTAGTTTGGAAAATGATTAGTTCCTCAGATGGGATTTTAGCATTCGTCCCCCAAAAAACATTCTCAATCGTTTCAAATTTATATAGGTTATTTATTTGGGACAATTATATATGAATTATAAGCCCATTTTCAATAATCTAGTTGTGTAGGGACCCACCAACCCAGTTGGCCCCGGCCCATTGCACACTTCCAATGATCCAAACATATACAACTTTTTGCAAGTTCAATGTATCGTCCATATATGATATGCCTCATTTGTGTCACACTTATTATACATTCAATCCCGACTATAGATTTTATTTATTTTTTGAATTTATAATCTTATATTTTTTATTAAGTTCTCTTACGAAATGAATCGGGATGAAAAATTGTTAATTCAATAAATTCTGGATTAATTAGGGGCGGAACGAGGAGTGAGTATGATAACGACAACCCCCTCGCAAATTTATGAAAGCTTGCATTACATATAAAATTTTGTTCAAATCTAATATTTTACCCCATAAAAAAAATGTCCAATTATGTCTTATAAAATTTAATAAACATTCAAATTTTTTTTCTTTTTTTTTAACTCCATGCCTGACATCAACCTTATTAGCAGAGAAACAAGAAATTATCAGTGGTTTTTATACATGCACATTGGGCAACTATATTTGGACTCTTGAAGCCCAATAAGTTCCATTAGGGCTTACTCATTTGGTCCTTATGCATGATATATATATATATATATACAGTATGAAATATAATTAATTTTTTAGAGTGGATATTCTATTTTTAGCGAGACAAATGAACCCGCACGTTTGATGAAATTTAGAGCCCCTTTGGATAGAGTTTTTTTTTTTTAACAAAAAAAAAGGGCTTATGGTATCATTTTTTTTTATAGTAATTCTTTTTTTTTTTTTTCCTTTCTAAGCTAAACAAATTTGCATTTGAATGCAATAATTAAAAGTAATTTTATTTAAAGCTACTTTGGATAGTTTCAAAATAAAATCGACCATTTCTTTACATAAATCAATATGACAGGGCTGTCAGAAATGAAATGTCACAATATTTTTGACATGCGGAAGTGATGGAAAAGAAAGAGTCTCTTTTACATCTCCCCCTAGTTTAACAATTTTTTCTGGAAATGATAAAAACCACTTTTGTGCTTTTATTTGGAACTACTATTGATAGCTTATAAAAAAGTCATTTTTGGACTTTTTTTTTTTTTGACTTTTACTTTTTAAAAATGCCCTAGCCAAACAAAAATTTTCTAACTAAAATGGTGGGTTTTTTTTTTTTCTCAAAAAAGCAAATGGTCTTTTTTAAACTTGGGCCTAATGATTACGATGCCTTCGATCTTCATTTTGTCTATTAAAACAAGACCTCGTCCGCAAGGCAAATTTTTTCCAATTATATTCCAAAACCAAAGGCTTAAAAAAAAGACAAATTTATCAACCTTGTGATTAGATGAAACTAAAAAAAAAATAAAATAAAAAAAATCCATTATGAACATTAGGACCTACCCAATTGAATGTGGTACCTTATGTCTATATCTATGGAACAAGCAGGAAGGAGTAGGCGCAGGTTCCCTGTCCTGCCAACTTAGCAGAAAGTGAAGTATCCTTTAACTGCTCTACCAGCCTCCCTTAAATTTGTACTCTCTCTCTCCCTCTCTCTCTCTCTCTCTCTCTCTATATATATATATATATATATATATATAATACGACGACGAACAATGCCCTTTAATCATATTTTTGTCGGCCTAGGATTACTTCATTTCCAGGTAACATGTTTAATTTTTGATTAAATTTGATATTTTGATTTTGTTTGGATGGACTTAAAAAAAAAAATTTCGAATGATATTTTTTATAGTAATTTTTTTTAATTTTTTAAATCAAGCAATTTTCAATTTTGAAGTTATTCTGAGTAGTTTCTAAAAAAACTCATTTTTGATTTTTTTTTTCTTCCTAATTTCCGCTTTTTTACAAAAGTTTATCCAAATATAATTTTTTTATTTTTTAGCTTTGAAGTGATTTTTTCTAAAAAATAAGCATTTTTCCTCTAAAAAAAATTCATTGAAGCTGGCTCACTATCTGCCGAATGCATTAAATGGTCTAAATTCTTCCTCATTCTACGTATTAAAATTTAATAGCGCAAGGATTTGGAGAACTTGCATGTTAGTTTTGTAAAACAATTAACGAATCAAACTGTTCATGTTATTGCTGGACAGTCTAGTTCTATGTTAGATCGTGTGATTGTCCTCCTTTTTTATATCCTGCCATAATGGTTGACTTATCCCTATGATTAATAATAATAATAATTTAGTTTTCATTTAAAAAAAAAAAGCCATTTGATATATATATATATATATATACATACATACATACATATGTAATGCTTAAAATCAGGTTCATATAAAAAATTTAATAATAAATATTTTATTTATAGATTTTTTTTAATGGTTAACTTTCTTTATATATTGACTAAAATAGTAATTTTACTGAGCAAAGTGATTATGTAATGTGGGCAAAGAATATGAAGGCGATGATTAGTAATCGCGGTTGGTGTCACAACCCCACCAGCCCCGGGCACGTTTTTACCATTTTAACCCCAACATCATGAGTATGGAGCACCTTTACATTTCTACCTTTTCATTTTCCACTAGTAATTAAACACTCGTGACACCCGCTGCAAATGGGGCTCCATTTTATCTGAAAATTCCATATTCAATTGATACTTTTAGTTATTAAATTTAAATATAATAAGTCAAAACATACCAAAATATGATATATGATAAACTATAACATTATTATATATATTTTTTGATATAAAGCATTTGGAACATTCTATATAGATGTAAATCGGAACCACATGCACACATTTTCTCATATAGCTAGGTTATTCGATACTCGATTCGAGATCGATCGTAAAAAACTTATTTGAACTTAATAAACCAAGCTTTAATACATTTTTTTGTTCGATAAAATTTGAAAATCTGCTCGAACTCAACTCAATTGATTAAAATATGGTAATATATGTGTAAAAATATCAAACTATTTGAACTGGATTCGAGTTCGGCTCGATTTAAACTCATTTGAGCTTAGTTCATTTAATAATCAAATCAAATTCAAACAAGATTTCAAATTCAACAAGAACTTCAACCAAACTTAAACAATACTTTGTTCGACTCGACTCGATCCGTTATCCAAGGGGGAAAAGGAAAGGAAAAAAGGGTTCGATCCCAATACTTCAATAGTGCCAGTTTCAAGTCCCTACCACTAGGATCAGTGATATAACATTATCTTATTTAATCCAATGATTGAAAATACCATTTGAGTAATATCAAAATTAACAGTATCTCATGAACCCATTTTATCAACACAAAATCAAAAACGTATGCATTTGTCGTAATTTGGACGTCCCTTAACTTTCTTCGCTCTCTTCTTTTACCTTTTTTTTTTAAGTGAGTCAAAATTCCATACAATTTTAACAATTTTCGCTAGATGTTACTTGTTTCCTAAGTGGAATATTTAAAAATATTTAGTTTATCAAGCTAGATCTCGTTATAAAAGTAAATTGAACCCTCACAGATTAAGTAGGGCTAGAACATATTATTTCAAAAATTTGAGAACCTAATAAGCAAAAAGAAAAAAGAAGAACAAATAAAATAGAAGTCAATAAAGATTTGGGAGCTTGTAGCTCAAGTTTTTGGGCAAATTTTTAAAGTCGAAAAAAAGATTGGTCATCCCGCCATCTGCGGAAGAATCCGACCGCCATCTTTAATTAATTTTGATACTACTTTTTAGGTTATTACATAAAAAAATAAAGGGATTGTTACTTTTGGCTTTTGCCAAATTTGTATTGTTTGTCGTTAAAAGCCAATTTGGATATATATTTTTTTTAAGATGATAAATATTTATTTTTTTTGAAAAAATAACACTTTGCCAAATTTTTAAAATTTATCTGTGGTAGTTTCAAATAAAAATATATTTTAAATCACTTCTAATTATTATATTTAAATATAAAATCGTTTGATTTAATAAAAAAACTCTACTTTAAAAAATACGATTCGAGAAATGTTTTTTTTGTAAGCTCGTCCAAATGTGACCTAAATTTGTTCACAATTCTTCCCATTTTTCTAACAAGTTTGTGCCAGTGGCGACCTGTGTATGCATCAAACGGTCTAGATTCAATCACATTTTTAAAAAAAAACTCTACTATATATATATATATTTAAAAAAATACATATAAAATGTGGTCGATGTGGATTTTTGAGTGTATAAGTGGGATCCAAACACCCAATTCAAATTTAACACATTTGATATATTATATTTTTATAAAATACATATAAAATATGGTTGAATCCCGACACTTGAGTGTGAATTGGATTCAAACACTCGACTCATAAATAATTTTCATACCAACACACATGCAAATCGTCAACAAACCTTGGAATATAGGGCATTGCGCCCACTCCCACTGGATTGAAAATGACAAGAATTTCAAACGCTATATACAGTTGGTTAACTAATTTGCTAATTTTCAACCAATTAATTTGACTATCTAGTAAAATGTACTAGCTAGTAGCCGTTCAAATGATTTATATGAAAGTTATTGTGCTATTTAATGCGTATGGAAAATTATATGCACGGAATCTTTATAAGATTGCTCAAGTCGTAATATCTAGTTATGTATACATATATATATATATATATATATACACACATAAATAAATTATGAAAGTTTTTCAATTTCGGGGATTTGCATTTTAAATGATACTATTATTCCTTTTTTTTTTTCTTGGTAAGAATTGTAAATGTAATTGTACTTATCTTGTTAATTAACTACTTTTCCACGAAGTACGTATTTACCATAAAAAGAAATACAAACTTAATTTATATACAAAATCGACTTGAATTTGATCAAAATTGTATTTTAAATTTTACAAAAAAAATGTAATTTAATTCATTTTAGTCAATTACGTAACATATATTGTGTTTATTTTTGTTCAATCATTCTACATATAGAATAAATTAATTACATGCAATAAAATGCAGTTAGTATATGGTTAACTTGAATCGATCAATAATTAATTTGATTTAGAAATCTCCCGTAGTGTACAGTACAAGCGTGTGATCGGTCCCTGCCACATTAATTATAACACCACGCTAACAAATACTTACTTAATTAATTAAATTAAATTAAATTAATTAGGCTTCCACTTATATATAGTATTTAATTTCTCGTGTGAAAATAGATATACGTACCCAAATAAACGTTCTGAATTCGAATTTTAGATTTGTAAGTGGAATAATTTTGTTGAAATAATCGTCTATCTATTTAAATCTTTACAGTATTAGAATT
Source organism: Petrea volubilis (assembly GCA_026212405.1). Taxonomy (NCBI): domain Eukaryota; kingdom Viridiplantae; phylum Streptophyta; class Magnoliopsida; order Lamiales; family Verbenaceae; genus Petrea; species Petrea volubilis. The sequence continues at coordinate 874,004 of CM047870.1, forward strand.
CAAATTAGTCGAACGTTGGGTCAGAAACTGAATTATTAAGAAAAAAAAAACCAAAACGAAAAGAGGGAAAGTAAAAAAGTTGCCTATGCAAATAAATAATAGAATGAACTTTTACTTTTAAAAGCGCTAGGGTACTACTTTTTCTCTGTCACGAAATATACTATTAAATTGTCAATTACCAAAATATAAAAATAAATTAATTAGACCACAACTTGAAAAAACCAAGTGCAAACAAATAATAATAATAATAATAATAATAATGCAGCCACACGTTAATGAGATACAATTTGATAATTTATTAATTAATTATAAAACTTGTTACTTTATCATTAGGTCAAGGCATGTTTAATGACAAAATTTGCTCGAGCACATCAACTCACATTTTGGATATTTTATTACATTTTTCGGTTCACTATATATCAAGTTTCATAAATATCCTCTAAGAGTGTGTATTTTAAAATTACAAAAATATATATATATATATAATTAAAATAAAATATCAGCCAACTCAATTTTAATTATGATCATTGATTTACATTTATTACGTAATTGATGTATATTTTAGACAAAATAATCAATCACACAATCTATATGAAATGTATTACCCATTTAATTTTTCAATCCACAATTTTGAATATAATAATATCAAAAAACATTAACAAAAAATGAACATTATGAGATTGTTGCTCTATAAATATTATCCAAACGAGTAGCATCTCATCAATCGATAAATACAACACTTGCCATTTGAAAAATCAAAATAATTGTGGCCCACAATTAAATTAACAATCAAAATCATTACACTTTTTGGTGGGTCACTAAGCTTTGTAAAAAGTAAATGCTTGCCCTCATGATTAAGCACACCAGTCAACATAATCATAAATAAACCATCAAGTCCTCAAAAGTCAAAGTACATCAAAATATTAAAAAGAATTAAAGTGAGATTATATAGAATTAATATACAATTTATTCAAAAATATATATAATTCATCACACAAAGAAAAGTACAAAAACCCACATTTCAGTCTTTTTCAACCACATTGAAAACACAACAAAAATGTAAACACCACATAGATAAAAATCTATAAACTTCTCATATTTTTTTTTTCTCCCCTCTAAAATTACCCATATTAATTTAGAGAAACCAACAATGGAGATATATATATATAGATCTTTAAAAATTAAATTAAAAATCTGATTCCCTTTTTGAGCTCTAAGGCATGGCGTTGTTAATGTCTTCCTCTTGGAACTCCTCCTGGTTCTGATATCCGCCATTAATGGAGTTCTCACTGTTAACCTCGTACCCATTAACGTTTTCATAATGGTTCCCATAATAATTCCTGTTGTTAACGTTGTTGTCGTATTCATTTCTAACTCCTTTCAAGCTCTCGTATGGGTGAGTTCTGCTAAATCTCCCAGAATTAACATTGTAAAAGTACTTCCCATCTTCCAGGAATCGGGTGTCGCTCATCCCCTGCGGCTGGGGCCGGAAACCGCTGGTGTCGCGGCCGTAGGCGCGGCTGTTGAAGGTGGCGCCGCCTCCGTTGTTGGGGTACCTGTAGGTGGCGGCGCCGGTGCTGAACCTGGTGTCGCTCAGCCCCTGTGGCTGGCTGTTGAAGCTGCTGCCGCCGTTGTAGTAGAAATTGTTGGTGTTCTTCGCGGCGGTGGTGGTGGGGTTGCTCCGGTACTCTGTTTCTTCCTCTTCCTCTTCCTCTTCTTGTTCTCCTTGCTGGTTGTTGTAATAATTCTCAGCCCCGTTGTAATATTTGTTGTTGTTGTTGTCGGGATTGGCGGTGAAGCTGTTCTCGTTGGTGTTCTCTGGCACGGTGACGTACGCGACGGGGTTGTAGTTCTTGGGAAGGTATTTGTTCACGTGTTGTTTGGTTCCGGTGGCAGCGGTGGTGGTGGTGGTGGGTTCGCCGGTGGTTGTGGTGGCGGAGGGAGGGAGCTGGCCGGACTCGTGGCCGTAGAGGCCGTAGCCGTTCTCATTTTCGGGCAAGAAAGTGGGGTCTTGTCGTTGTTGTTCTTGATTGTTTGGAGTGGTTTCTTTGTTGATTGGGACGACATTGTTGGTTGTGGTGCTTGGGATTTTGTTGAAAAATTGGCTATCTCTTGCATGAGTTTGCAGAGAGGATAAGAGGGTGAGGAGGAGGAGCAGGAAGACAGAGAATTGCTTGGCTGAGAAAGCCATCGGAGGAGAGAGAGAGAGAGAGAGAGAGAGAGAGAGTGAGAGTATAGCGTGTATAGTGTTGTGAGACTCTTGTGGGTTCTATGTAACTACGTTTATATAGAGGGCTCCCTCACTTTATTAGTGTGTGTTGTGTGTGTTTATTTTATTTTATTTTATTTTGTGTTTAGAAGTTTCAATTTATTTGGTGTGACAATGGGGACACAAGTGTGTAGGTGAAGACTGGGCCCCGCGGACAAAACGGGGCTTAAGGAAATATAAAAAGCCATGTTTGTTTTTAATTGTAATTGGGATATCCTTAATGTTCTCTGTATAGAGTGTCTCATCAGAATATTTTAGTTTAAATCAAATTTGTCTGAATTAGAACTAATTATATGAAAAGAAACCTTATATTATAATGTAATTAACATATAGTTTTAAAAATTGATTAGTTATATGAAAAATATAGTAACACTAGGCATAGTACGAGTGCCATCAAGAAAATCAACTTTATGTCATGATAAACTATAATTTCTTCAAGGATTGTTATGTATAATACAAGCATACTCGAAAAATAACAAATAAAAAAGGTATTAAAGGGAAAATGCACACGCCTTGTCATAAGTATATGAGCTTTTTAATTAAAGTAGTCATTACATGACTTATTTTTGCCTTATTGTGATTCATGTGATATTAAAAATAATCTCATTTACAATCTAATTTTTTTTTTTTAAAATGAGAACAAAATATGCTCAAGAATGAAGTAGTGATAATAAATAACACATTTTTAGATGTCCGTATGTGCTGTCACTTGAGATTTTCGATTTCAAATTGTGTTTTATATTTTATTTGATTGTATGGATATACATCAAAGTTTAAAATATTAGATCAATCGTATAATTAAAAAATAATTTTATATATATAGTATAAATGTGTATTATATTATTAAGAGAGAGAGAGAGAATAAAAGTGCGGGGAGAAAATAAGGCGGTTAATTATGCGTGGATTGTGGGTGGGTGGGACATGAAAAAATTATAGTGCTATATCGAGTGTCCAAAGCATGTGCCGTTTGAATTTTTTATTTTTTTTACAATATTAAAATTATTAAGGGTTACACCAAACTTTTCACACTTTGTGGGATTGATGTGGGCCCTTGTACTCATCACAAAATGCATGCCTGTCAACAAAATTATGGGCCACCACACACAAAACAATTTTTTTTTTCCTTTTCAATTTCTTGAGTTTTATTTAAAGGTGAGAATTAAAACATATGTATTTCAAAAAAAAATTATAAAATATAAATAAGATGTGGTTTAATCCTGATCATTGGATGCATAAATACGGTCTAGACACCTTACCCAAAAGATAAATACGGTCTAGGCATCAAGTTTAATAGTTTATACATAAATTTTTTGATAAGAGCATGAAACCACGTTGGCTAGATCTCTTAATGTAATTTTTCTTTTTCTACTTAAATCAGATGTAGTAATGTCCAACTATAAGTATTATTGCACTCACATTTCTTTGGCTAATACTAATTACGTGACAAATATAAATCCCGAAATACATTTGTTATTTGATTAGTCTACTTCAATGTTTTATAAACTAATGACTTTTACTAACTCGGAGTCCTATTGAGACGCCATAGAGTACTGTCTCATACGGTAAGAAGGAGGTCCCATAATTATAAGATTATGCGTTGGATTTTCTATAAATGTAAGTATTTTTATAGTTCAATACTAATTTCTTCTTACAGTATGATAGTTTGTATTTAGTTATTATTTGATGATATTCAATTGCAATAGTTAGTTTTTCATTTGGAATATTAATCCAATGATTATTAATAGATCGTTAATGTTATTGATTGAATGGAATCGAAAAAAAAAAAAACTAATTGAGCCTACTAACATTGAATTAAAATTTTATCTCTTCTAAATCTTTTTAAATTTTCTTTATATGCTTAGTGCACAAAAAAGGAAAGAGAGAGAGAGAGAGGCACTTTCACTTTTGGAAGGCCTTGTAAAAATTGAAAGCGTGTTGCTTTAATTTGTTAGACAGCTAAAATCTATTAATATGTTCATTTAGTGACTTTGAATTATCATCGGTTACCCATTTCTCATGTTTGGTACTTACGTAATTATAGGAGACAAATATCATTGCAATTTGGGTGAAGATTGAATATATATATATATATATATATATATATATATGTTTTCATTCATTATTTGGCTCATTATTCAATGCTTGTTCCAATAACAATTTATTTGAAATTAGAAACTCAACGACTTAATTGAATTATTACAGACCGGTGGGCATGGGCCAATTTAATAGTTCTCACTCATGTTATTTTCACGCTTTTAAGTATGCATGTGGCTGATTATAAATATCATTAATTTTCCATTATGATTTTTTTTTAAAAAATTGTATTGTAACTTTGGCATCGAGAGATTGTCAGTGTCGAACGCTTATCATTAAGTCAAAAGTTATAACTCATTGTGGAGACTCGACTTTATTTTTTTAAATATATTTGTCAGCGTAGAGTACTGTTTAAGATAATGATTGGCATGAAGTGTCTACGGCGCCTCTGTAGACGCCATGAGTCGAGCGATTAACTCTCGGCTAGTTACATTTTCTTGAATTACAGAACAATACTGGCATCAATCTCGTCAAAATGTCTAAATGACGTTACCTTAGATATGCGGAATAGCATTGATGATCAATGAATGTAACTATATTTGAGGTGAAATATTAGCTTCTTTTTGTAATTTTAGTATTTGAAATTCCAATTTAATCAATTATTATTTAATAGAGGATTGGCAATTTGAGAAGAATCATTGAATAATCAAACACATTTTGAGAAACTAAATAATGATTTTTTTTTATATTATTAAATAATGATTCACTTTTATGGTCCGGGTTGAGTGTGATACACTTGACTCGCTATTGACTATTGTAATATACGAATGAATATTTATCCAATTCATTAAAAATGTGATTAAATCATTTAGGAAATTAATTTTAAGCCAAAAAGGAAAAATATAATTTATACATCTTAAAATAAAAAAATTCTCAAAAAACAATCCAAATAATGAAAAGTTACATCATTATAGAAATCATTTTAAAGAAGTTGGAGAATAAAATCTTCATCACAAAAAAAATAAAAATCAATCATTAAGTTTTGGAATTTAGAAATTAAGGGTCATTTAGTCGAAATTGAATTGTTGGGTTTTTTGAAATGAAAAATTAATATAATGGATTTTTTTTTAGCAAGAAATGATCTATTATATATCAATCGAATACATCAGTTGAAATCAAACTATTATATTAAATATCAATAATTATCAAACACATAGAAACTACTACTAATGACATCGTAATTATGAAGCCTTATCCTTAGCATTAGATTAAGGACTCATCGACCATAGAATGAATTTTTTAGGATTTAAAATTAATTTTATAGATTTTCTTGGATGTAAACATTTTTATTGAGGATTTTTTGGTTAACCTTAACTCCCCCCACCCCCACCCCACCAAAAAAAAGTAAAAATGGTAAAACCCAAATCTCAATCTCTTGAGTAATTGGTGGTGGGGATGGGGACAAGAGGGGTGGGGTAGGGTTGAAAGAAAATGAGAGGGTTAAAAGAAAAGAAGATTAATTGGTTAGTTAATCAAAATATTAAATATACAATTAATCACTAAATCACGGTTAGTTAGCTTTGCCGTTTGACCAATCAACCTTTTCAATTTGTCAACACCTTTACTTTTGTTTTTTCCAGCGAAATTCTTGCGCGATTAGCGGAAACAAACAAATTTTTATGCAAATTGCAAATCGTGTCCCATAAATCCGCAATATTTCTGCTTAAGCACCCAATTTCAGCTTTCTTCCACTTCTCGTCCCCTTATTAAGACTTTCCGATATACAAACAAAGACCATATCATTTATGGGTGTTTTTTTTTTCCCACTTCATATATGCACATTGTCAGAATTCAAACTTTTAGCAATGATCTCTCACGATTCTAAAGGCGCCCTTGTTGAAGCTTATTGAATTTAGAGATAATTGTAAAAAATCCCTATGTGGTTTCGAAAAACTGCATATTAGTACCTTATAGTTTAAAAATATGTAAAAAAGCCCTTATCTTTTTCAAACTTAGGCATACTTTCCCCTTCCGTTACTTCTAATTTAACACCGTTAAATTTATAATAAAATACCCGTTATTCCTTTATTATCAGGAATCATCAGATCTTAACTTGAAAAATTGAAAGATCCAGATTGACTCATAATTAAAATATAGTATTTAAATAAAAATTATAAATTAAATTAAATATACATAAAAAAATATATATATATAATATAAATAATATAATATAACACACAAACACAGATAGTAACACGCACTAACACACACAGAGCACACGCAAACACACACACAACAAACACACAACGCGCGCACACACACACACATCACACATACACACACAATTTTTTTTTGAAAATTTAGAGAATTGCACCAAAAATTGTTCAAAAATTTGAAGATTTGGACCAATAATTGTTCGAAAAACACATACCTACATGTTTGGAGATTTTTCCCTAACAATTGTTTGGAAATTTGTAGACCTAAGATGTGGAGATAAGGAGGAGCGGTGGTGGCGGCGGTTGTAGGGGAAAAAGATGGGTGGCTGTCGTGGGTGAAAGGAGGAAGAAGATGGGGATAGTGGTGGCGGCGGCGGCGGGTGGAAGGAGGAGGAAGAAGATGGAGTTGGTGGTGACGGCGATGGTGGTAAGAGGAAGAAGATGGGCGGCGGCGGATGAAGGTGAGTGATTGGGTTGAGAAAGATGATATCGGGGTAGAGTTGGATATTTTGATAAAAATAAAAAAATAAAAAGAAAGATTTTTCATTGTAGAAAATATTATAAAAATAATAATATAAAAATATTCTCATATTTTACTATGATATCAAATTTATTTGTAAAAAAAATTATATTGTTTTATTGATTTTTTAAATAAAATAAGAAATTTTTGAGATTTTAAAAATAAAGATATTAAAGTTTAGGTTATTTTGAGATTTTAAACAAATCAAAGGGTTTATTTGTATTATTATATAAGTATATTTAAAATTATAAATGAATGGGGATATAATAGTCAAAACACATACATTTTTGAGGTGAAAAAGAGGTCAAGATACTACTAATTTTGCATTACCGGTGCGTGTAGCACAATCTAACAAAAAAGGGTATTTTTTTGCATGATTTCGGAAATGATGATGATTTTTTTGTGTATTTTTACATTATAAGGTATTAGCCTGTAGCTTATCAAAACCACATAGGGATTTTTTTGCAATTTTCCCTTGAATTTATTTAATTCTTTTTTGACTTATATATATATATATTATATTTTATTACAAATATATAATTGAAAGTTTGTTCATATTTGGTCGGGTAATCAGAAAATTTCATGCTACCTAATTGCATATTACCCAACTAATATTATTAGTACTTATATTTAAATATGATGATATTAAAAAATATTTAAAAAATAAAATTATATTATATTTAATTCAACAATTGAAAACTATTTGAATATTACTCGAATGGATATCATCTCATCAGTGGGGTAGTCATAGTCAATTATCCTTTAATACTTACCAAGAAAAAAAAATTGTTTCTTTTTAATGTTTGTCTTCCCACTTCCTAAAACCATGTGCATTGCTTGTTTGTTTTCAACTAAAGCACATGAGCCCCCTACCCACGAACATCAATTACTGGTCACATACCCTACTCAGCGGAGACCATTATCCACACTAGGCAACATTCACAATTTTCTTTCTAACTAGTCTTTTTATTTCCTTTATTGTTTAATTTAATTCTTTAAAGCAGGCTCATTCAATCTGGAGAAAATGAAAACTCCCACAGTTAAATATTCATTTGCGACAATATATTTCGACAAACTAACTCAATAGAACAACATCAACAAATATGGGAATCGAACTCATGACCAAAAAAGTTATAACGATACCATAGTAAGTTATCAAACTAACCCCACCCCCACCCCCCCACCCCCCCCTCTTTGAAGATGATTTCAACTACATTTTTTAAACTTAAAACTTGCGATTGATTTGTTCACAGGTGCAAAAAATTTAATATCGTACGAATTTTACCATTGTTGTCAAACTGATTTGCGTTCTTTTTTCCGCCATTTTCTTTCCCTCCTTTTCTTTTCCCCCCTTTATGAAGAACGAGGGGGTAGCCCTATTCAGAATTGTGGATATGTGGAGCACGAGAAGAAAAAAGATAAAGATTATTGCACAATCTCGAAGCAAGCAAATTTCAAGAAATACACTGAAAAACTTTTAAAAAGGCAAAAGTTATGGACCCAACTCACTCTTATGGGGCTTGGGTTATTGAGAGATTTCTATCTAAGATTATAGCAAATTAGGAGATTTGTCGCAGTCACACACACACACACACACACACACACCAACATCCAAAATCAAAGGCACTGAATATGAGGCGCAAATGGTGGTTGAAATGTAACTGTTCCCTTGCCTTCAACTTATCAATCAACTACTAAGAAACATAGGTGCACTTGTCCAGCGGTTCAAGTGGTTTGACATTGGTTGAACTTTACTGAGGATCTGGGGCTTATAAATTATTTGAGGGTGGTATTATAAATTGACATCGATTGGTATATAATGATTGGTTCAATGAACAATAGGATTCAACATAAACTTGATTGGATAAAGAATATGACTCAATTCATAGGTTTGTTGGTAGAGCTTTGATATGAAATTTTAGAATCACACGCATGCTTTTTGTTGTGTGTGTAAACCCAAGTTTTTTTCTGTCGATTAAACTAAGCTTTTGCCGGTATTATATTGATCGACCAAATATTTGAATATTTGCCTCTAAATGCGAAAGTTTGAACATAACATTGAGAGTGGAGTCAACTCAAGATCGCCGGAACTACTTCTTTCTTTCATACTTATAAACATGAAAAGAAAAAGAAAAGTACTGAAAATGGGACTGCAAATTATACGCACTTAATTTATTAAAAAAATAAATAAATAAATCATCCGTAACACTTCCATTTACAAACGTCGAGTACATCACATTAATAAATATAACAAAATATCTATCAATTGAAGCCGGTTAAAGTAACAAAACCACACTTAACAACATAAGAATCCAGAAAGATGAGAGAGAGAAGATAGAGAGAGAACCACATGTAAAATCCAGAATTCAGGTCTCATCCAAGGGAACCAGATCCCAAAACAAGAGCGAGAACAAGAACAAATTAGGCACGATGACCGGAATCAAGGGGTGAACATTACTGCCCAGCCTCCTCCGGCGCAATCTCCTCCACACGTATTGTCTCTTCTCCTCCGCGCCCCACCGCGGCTCCTCGACTCCCTTGGCCAAAACCGGCGGCGGCGGCAACTGGTAGGGGCATTTGGACCGCCAAGAGGTCTCCGGCAGCCCGAATCTCGAAGCTCTTTTGAGGAACCGGGATAAGGCCCACCTCGTCAGCGGCGGAGATGCGGCGGCGGAGCGGCAGAGGAGTGGTGGGTAGTCCCAGTTGAGATAGCAGGGGGTTTGTGTGGCTATGAATAGCTGGGAGTGGAGAGGGGGATAGGTGGTTGGGTCGGTTAGGATATGGGTCAAGGCGTGAAGCTTTTGCTCCCAACTCGTGTTCTCCATTTGTAGAGAGAGAGAGAGAGAGAGAGAGAGAAATTATATCAAAAATGTTGGCTTCGTGTGGTATCATTTTGACAAAATATTTTTTAATTTCTAAAATAAAATTGATTTTTAAAAAAATTATGTTTTCCTGCAAATGTTTTTTCAAAAAAAATCTCGTTATTCAGAATCCTTGTATTAATAAAAACTGTATATTTCTTTTCATATAAATAAATATGTTATATAATTATTAATCACCGGTGTTATTAATTATGTAACAACAATAAAATTGGAGAATTTTTTTTTAATTTATCCTTTTTTGGATTCGAAATTTTCAAAATACCCTAGTTTGAAATTTTTTTTTGAAAATACCCTAAATCGGGATTAGCGATCTCGTCTTTCTTGTTCATGTTAGAAAGTATATGTATATATTATATATTTTTTTCAATTGTTGACCGAGTTCCCAATCCCGGTCAACATTTTCTTTTTTTTTTTAATTAATTTGAAAGTTGGCCGAGGTCGCCAATCTATTTTAATTTTTTATATATATAATTTAATGGTTGGTCGGGATTGGCGACCCCGGCCAACCTATTTTTATTTTTTATTTTTATTAATTTTAATGGTTGGCTGGGGTCGCTAATCCCGGCGAACCTTTTTTCTTTTTTTTTTATAATTATTTTAATAGGTTGGCCGGGCTCGCCAATCCCGACCAACCTTTTTAAATTTTTACTTTTTAGAATCTCATTGCTTGGTCGTCAGGTTTTTTTTGAAACGTAAGGCTTTATCCAACATACTTGTCAGGCTTGGTGTTTGTTTTTTTCTGAAAAAAAATCAAAGGCTGAGATTCCCAAGCTCGGCCTTGCATCGACACACACACACCCTTCAGACACATGCATGCAAAATCGTTCTTGTAGATATTTATTTGTACAGATTTTTCAGAACACTTGCACGGTGAAATTTGAAATTTCAGAACACTTGCAATGAGATTTAAAACTTCAGAACACTACGACTCATTATATATACCACCACACTTTATTCATTTCCTCATCTCCCCTCACTTCGTATAGTATTGTAAGTGTTAATTTTTTTTTTTAAAATGCAGTATTTGATTTGCTCAAATTTAATAGTGAAGTGTTCTAAATTTTTTTTTATACTTTTTTGATTTTGCAGTTGATAAATCGTGAAACAAGTTTTTATAAGTGTGTAAGTTTTTTTGAATTAATAATGTATATGTAGTGAATGATTCTCTTTATTATTATTTTGTAATTATTTTCATTCTTAATTTATGTATGTGTGATTATTGCATTGTGTTCGATCTTATTGTTTATTTGGAGGTATGTTACTGTAACTTTGACTATTTATCGTTTATAAACAAATAGTGATAATTTTCATTATTATAGTTGATTTGTAATTGTTTGTTGTATAATTGAACTTGACAACAATTATTGTTAGAAAAAAATCAATTTGAATGCTAATTATATTTATATTGTTATAGTGTTGGTGTTGATGCATCAGTTGTTTTCGGGGTCGAAAAATGAGTCCCCAAAGATGAACATAACAACTTGTTTTGGTGTGTGTATGTGTGAGAATATGAAGCAAACCAAGAATATAAGAAAGAATAATAGTATATTTTGCCATGGATATATGTGTGTGTGTGTGTGAGAGAGAGAGAGAGAGAGAGAGAGAGAAAGAAATGTGGTGTGTTTTCTTTGCTTTGAGTACCCGTGAATACTTTGAGATCCCACCTAAGATTATTTCTTTACATTGAATGTCATAAAAATAATTATTATACGTTTAAATTGTCTAATATGCTTTACTCCTATAACTTTATTAAATTATATCTTAATTAATAAGCATATAGCATTAATTAATAAATAAAAATAAGATCATTTCTTTACATTGAATGTCATAAAAATAATTATTATACGTTTAAATTGTCTAATATGCTTTACTCCTATAACTTTATTAAATTATATCTTAATTAATAAGCATATAGCATTAATTAATAAATAAAAATAAGATCATTTCTTTACATTGAATGTCATAAAAATAATTATTATACGTTTAAATTGTCTAATATGCTTTACTCCTATAACTTTATTAAATTATATCTTAATTAATAAGCATATAGCATTAATTAATAAATAAAAATAATTATACGTGTATACAACATTAATTAATAAAGTGGTAATTAATTATACGTGTATATAGCATGACACCACCTGAATACCCTTCCCAACGCTCATTCGAAGTTGGTGGGCCTAGCAACAAGCATGTCCAGGATACACAAAGGTTTAACACTTCGCCTGTACCATTTGGTGTGTGGTCAAGCAGAGGTAAAGAAATTCTGAATTCTAGCTCGAACACGGATTCTAGTTCCAATGACCCTCAGTCGGACTCATAAATGTCGTTATAGTCCGAAGAAAAAGAACCTCGTCTGAGAGGACAACGCGTTAGACGGCCTCCTAGATGTGGCACTAGGGGCCATTTAGGCCATCATTAGTACGAAATTAATGACAGTATTGTATTTTATTTTATTATGTTTAAACCTGGATGTAAAGTACGATATGGATGGTTAAGTTAAAATTTTTAAATTTAACGATTTTAATTGCATACATAGGCCAACCTATTAAAATAATTAAAAAAAAAGAAAAAAAGGTTGGCCGGGATTGGCGACCCTGGCCAACCATTAAAATAAATAAAAAAATAAATAAAAACAGGTTGGCCGGGGTTGCCAATCCCGACCAACCATTAAATTATATAAAAAAAAATTAAAATAGGTTGGCCGGGATTGGCGACCCCGGTCAACCTTCAAATTAATTTAAAAAAAAAGAAAATGTTGACCAGGGTTGGAAAATTCGGTCAACAATTAAAAAAAATATATAATATATACATAACGTACAAAATAATACGTTTGCGTGGACCGAGGTCTGACATGAACAGAAAAGACGAGATCGCCAATCCCATTTTAGGGTATTTTTAAAAAAAAAATTCAAATTAGGATATTTTGAAAACTTCGAGTCCAAAAAATGGTAAATTAAATTTTTTTTCAAAATTGGATGTGACACTAAGTTAATAAAACCAAAAAATCAACATGAAAATATATTTGTTACAAATTTTGTCCTTTTTTTAAGTAGGCTAAAATTATCAATTTCAAGACTAAGGGTGCCAACATGTCTTATGTTTCAGGATTAAATGTACAATTATATGAATTATAAAATTGAAAGTGTAGCTTGTCTGAAAATTCTTATCCGAACTCAATTTTATTGTACCCAATTAATTATATAGCAAATGTAAATACAGTAGTCATATGATTGATCACTCTCTTGTGACTGTATATAAATCATATGACAAGTATAAAATACTCACCACATAATTAATTTTAGTATGGCCAAACATTGTGATCGGTCTATTCTCTCAAGTAATGGGACAATTTTGCCAAATAAATGCACAAACCGTCCCCTGATGTTTGAGGTTATTATAAAAAAACCTTCGAATAAGAAATTTATACAAGATAAAAACCAGATGGATAGAATTATTAGTTAAAAGGCATTGCTAACGTACATTGGCCATTTATTCTATTATAACATTTAAAGTTCTTATCATTTTTTTTTTTTTTATCAATCAACTAGAGATACCTTATATATGTCAACCGCAACGCCACATGTGCAAACACACACTCGCCCAAAGAAAAAAAGAAGATGACAAGAAAGTTCGAACTCAGAGCCTCATTGGTGCTGGTTCAAACCCCGACCACTGGAACAACAACCCGAGTGGCAAAGTTCTTATCATTATTAATACTAAAAGCCACACACATTTTATTCTAACATCAACATGCTTCACTGAAAACCAAAGCTTACTATATATATTACGAATTTTCTACATCAGACCATATTAGAACTTTATTCTCATTTCACGAGCATGTTTATGTCCACTTTCAAGCCTCAAATTCACCCGGAGGCAAATCTCTCCGTCCAACCAGTTGATAATATCTGAAAATACGATGTTAATGTTGTCGGGCAACTCACCGTAAGTAAGAGAATGCCACATGTTCGGATAGAATTTGAATGTCTTGTCTGAACTGGAAGCCGATTCATACAGAAGCTTGCCTTCCAATGGATTAATCAGTACATCTTCTCCACCATGAATGACTAAGAATGTCAACGAAACCTCTCCAAATCTTCGCTGCAAATCCAGGTCACCTCGTTTAGTTGATTGATAATGGCCAAACGCAGCAATCCTTTGAAAACTCAATGGATTCGACCTAATCTGCCATTTTCAGATAAAATATGATTTGGGGCCATCGGTTAGCAAATTTTATGGTACTTTATGTATGGTTCAGTGAAAATAAATGCAAACTAAATATTTGCATCACTACTAATTGCATGAACTTTTAGGTAATATTCAACTCACTAAAGTTCTATAGAATTATGTGAACATGTGTTTATCCCAAGATTTTGAATAAATGTGACATATCATTGACGTCTTGAACATTAAGTAGCATGCAATTTGCCACACTTTTGAAGGAACCACATACATATTTGACTAGTGTGGCGTATCATTGATACCATGCACATTAAGTAGTAATCAATTTGCTAAAGTACAGATTATCTTTATAGTTTAAATGAAAGTGTACTTACCTAAAAATAGAATAAATATCACATAATACTTACGCCCTGCTCCTTAGCGTCATATGCAATTGGCCGAATGCTAGTGGACTAGAGTTTTAAACATTTTATATCATTCAAATGACGATGTATCTAACCCAAAAGTTTGAGTAAATGTTGTGTATCGCTTCTTGCACACTCCTCATTAATCTTTATACATTGGCCAAAAGTCGATGTCAACACTATTTGCCTACACCTAAATTAGTAGTATTTATGTATGTATAAATGCATATAAGAGAGGGTGTGTGTGTCTGTGTGTGGCAGTGAGTCATGATTTCGCACCGAAGTGGTTTTAAGTTAAAATTACCTCGTCTCTTATCTGTGGATTTCTGTAGCCTACATCAATGACATCTGGAAAGATCCCAGGAACTTTCCAGCTCGATAGGACTAGATGAAATAGAATGGTCAAAATGGTGATTGCGATCGGATGTGGTGTATGTTCATCAGCAAAGTGCACAAGCATGGGGTGACAACAAATATTATACAACAATTCTTCCACGAAATTGATAATGCCATGTTTTTCTAAGGGAAATGATTGATTACACTTTAGTCTTTACATTGATACACATCTCTATTTCACTAAGGTACAATAATCACAAATTCATATAATTCTTGAACCATACTTCGTACTACGCTGACAGGAATTTCCACGTCATTCATTTAACTTGGGTGGTAATTAAGTGGATTCGTGAATCATCAAGATGCTTATATAGTGACATAAAATAAAAACATAATAATCGTCAAGCACAATAATATATGGTAGTTCAAAAATTAGAACCCGGACTTGGTTTTGGGATGCATATATGACGATATATAAAATAAAAAATAATAATTACCAAGTGTAACCTGGGCCTAGTTTCGGTTGAATAATTTACTACATTAGTATATTAGGGTATAAAATTGAAAATAAACTTTTCAAAATTTAGTATCCCGCGAAATAGTAATTCCTGAGCAATACTAAGTTAAATATATTTTAATTGTCTCAAAAAATTAAATAAGCAAAGAAGAGTACATATATAAGCTGAAGAGAAATTTTGGCATACCTTACACATTGGTGCTATGAGCACAGCCATACATCCCAATAATCTGGCTTCTTCCTGTGCAGTAATAGCGCTACAGCGCCTCCCATTGATTCCCTCATTAACATCCTCCTCTTCTTTCTATTTTCTGGCCTCTCTGAATTTAAATCATTCTTACGAAAATAAAATTCAATAATCTCTTTACAAGCTTAATAATAGTCTGGTTGGTACAAAATTTTGGTGATAGAAAGAAAAAGAAAATAATAGGAACAGTAATTTTGATTGTTCAATTAATACTAAAAGAAAAGAAAATTTTCGGAAAATATATTTTGATTGATATAAACTCAATTTCCAAAATGAGTAAAAAAACTATCTGGCTCTCTCTCCTTGTCCAACACATTCTCATTTTTCCAAATCATATTTTTTGACCACCAAAAAAACCTTGAAATTTTGTAGTTCTTTGATTTTAATTTCCTTTTCTCAAAATATTGTTTCTTTTATCATCAAAATATTTAAACCAAGTAAAGTGTAAATGAATGAAAGTAAAATGAAGCTGCAAGAAAAGCCAATGTTTTCTAATGTCCAATATGAATCAACTGAATGCCAGATATACACATTGAAATCTGAGAGATCACTTTTCATGTTTGTCAAAAACTGACCAGAGGTATGTAATATTAAATCATGTAATTTCTAATGAAAATTCTTAATTAGAAATCATACTTAAAAAGAATTTAAATTATGTCCAAAGTATGTAATATTAAATCATGTAATTTCTAATGAAAATTCTTAATTAGAAATCATACTTAAAAAGAATTTAAATTATGTCCAAAGTATGTAATATTAACACGTCTAACATCCCATAGAAATTCTATGCAATCCCAAATATACTAAAGGGTTATTATGTTTGGGTTACCACAAATACTGGTGAAGTGACAAGAGCAGTCATCTACAAGATCATCAAAGTTGGGGATGTAAGCCCTGAGCCCAGATGACTTTCCATGGCCTGCATAGTCCATGCCACAAACTGCATATCCTGCGTTTGCAAGCCGAATACCACACCCTGTAACAATATGTACTGAGTCATCACCACATCATTAATTAGTATAGACAACAAAAGATTTAGTGAAACTGCAATTGTTTGACTTCTTTTGTCACTGTTGAAGTATATTATTTAATTTTCCTTTCATGGATATGGCATGGATAGGATTGGCATTGTCCAGGAATCCATCTTCACTAGATGAGTTTCTTTCCTTTTGAATTCCAAATGAATTCCTGAACAAATCTAAGCAGCGTGATCAATTCTCATGTGATTCAGATTATGAATATAGAGGGCTGTATGGATGGGCAACGGTTCAAGAAGGGT
The DNA here is from genome assembly GCA_026212405.1 of Petrea volubilis. Taxonomy (NCBI): domain Eukaryota; kingdom Viridiplantae; phylum Streptophyta; class Magnoliopsida; order Lamiales; family Verbenaceae; genus Petrea; species Petrea volubilis. The sequence continues at coordinate 890,893 of CM047870.1, forward strand.
TATTACCTCTTCATATCTGATGTTGTCTTCTCCGAATTCCCATAAAAATTGAGGAAATAAATTAGTGAATGTGAAAAATAGTTATGTTGTGTACCAAATAGTGATATGAAAGGAGCAAATAATAATAATAATAAAAAAGTTTCCCTTGCATTACGTATATAACCAAAGAAGACAGTTACCATGCAGTATCTCAATATTATATAATATAAATTTCAAGGGAATGCTTTGCTAGATTTACGTGTGTATGTGCGCGGACATGTGTCTAAAGTACTAGAGAATGTTGAAATTAATGTGAAAGAATATGGCAGCCAAAAGGTTGGCCTATATAAATTGAATCAATATATGTTTGGCCAATAGGTTGAACTATGAGAAGATTTGCCATTAAAGTAATTAAATAGGCTGCATCTCTTTCAGATAGATTTAGGATAGGAGAAGAAGTGATTTCATTACAAAGCATTAAATAGTGTGTCCAGTATCTATGTTCTAGAGTCACTGCCGGGGGAAGTGGATTACAAACTCAACATTTAATTTTACAAATGATGGGTTTGTCCACAAAAGAACTCCTCATACATAACATTCTATGGATTACAAGCAGACCCAAGTAATAATCATAGGATTTCATTATGAAGCATTAAAGAGAGTGTCCACTATCTATGTTCTAGAGTCACTGCCAGGGGAAGTCGATTACAAATTCAACATTTAATAGGTTTGTCGACAAAAGAACTCCTTGTAAGTAACATTCTATTATGTCATAAATGGTTTAGTATGGTGAGGAAAGAAAAGCATAAGAAGCCTTGCGCTTTCTATGGATTACAAGACAACCCAAGTAATCATCAAAGGATTTCATTACAAAGCAATAAAGAGTGTCCGGTATCTATGTTATAGAGTCACTGCCGGGGGAAGTGGGTTACAAATTTCATATTTAATCGTACAAATGATGGGTTTGTCCACAAAAAAACTCCTCGTAACATTCTATTATGTCATCAATGGTTTAGTATGGTGGGGAAAGAAAAGCATAAGAATCCTTATGCTTTCTATGGATTACAAGCCAACCCAAGAAATTATCGAAGAGTAGTAGATTGGCTTCCTTTTACACGGGGGTTGGGGGGATTTAAAACATAAATAAACAATAAAAATAAGAAAGGAGTTGCTTTGCTACTAATTGCGAGATGTGAATTGTGTGAGGGAAAGTGATATCACCCGAGCCTCTAGATAAATACAAAAAATCAGAGGCCAGCATATAGACATCTAACCGTCCTCCACACAGTCACATAATGAGTGTGACTTAAAGCATTTACAGTTTAGGAACGATGTAATGTAATCTGGTGGTGTATGTAGTAACCTTACAACTAGATCAAACCGAACATCTACTCCAACAGCAACCACCTCTTGTAATGCTGGAACTTCATGAATTTTATGGTATACCATATATAGTAAGTGATAGGTGATATGAGTTTCTAATGTTTTCTTTTTATCTTTTTATATTTTCGGCATTGATTACACATGCATTCAAAGATGGAGAAGCAAGCTGAAAAATGGCTGAGCACCACTATTTTAGTATGAGAATACTAAAACAAACTTCACACTCACACCTAATATCATTTTCTAAGCCAAAAGAACTACATATATGTCACATGCTTTTGTAAACCATGGGCATAAATTTTTTTCATGATATAATGGTGCATTCTTAATCTGCTATGACCTAATTATCATTATATACGTGGCACGCTTTTCTCTTGTCAGTTGGTAACCCAAAGGGTCAAAATGGCCGCAAACAATGGAGAGTGAAAAATCATATTATTGTCCTCGCAAAGACTACCTTCCAAGTAGAGCTGCAAGTGACTATACCATAGATGACCCACAGATCATGCATATGCGAGTCCAATTAACAAAATCACATATCCAATTTCAACATCATTCAGTTCTACTTCCATGCTGATACTCTCCATACCCCAAAAAAGAGGGGATGAGGAGTTAGCAACCAAAGATGTCATTGCATTTAAAAATAAATAATAAAATTACAAAAGAAGAAGAAGAAGAAGAACGTGTGAGCGATGAGGTGCAAATAAAAGCTCGCAAGCATACCGTGTTCTCTGCTCGGATTTCTAAGCCGACTGTCAAACCATATGCAGTGACTGATAGCAAGCGTCCATTGATCAGAAATTCATGCTGCCAATTCCTGATTCTTCATGACCAGCAGTGCTACAAGGAAAACCAGAAGTTTGATTATAGAACTAGCGTCCCCAAAGTGTGCAAGAAGATGTGTCCTTATGTCCAATATGAATCAATCGAATGCTTGATATATACATTGAAATCTTAGAGATCATGTCTCATGTGCTATAAAAGTTCGTCCAAAGATGACGAGAGGAACCTTTATACAACTACGAAATCATGTTCCATATGTCATGAGATTATCATGAAAGACCATAGCAACTTTTCTACCAAACAAGGCGGAAAACTCAGAAAGGTTTGTCTAAATCTAAAGGAATTAAGTATATAAAATGCTAAAGAGGATATAAAGAGAAGATTAAGATCTACAAGACAAAAGAGGAATGTGCATCAGGCATCCATCCGCATGTGTAAAGCTTCTTCTCCCTCGAATTCAAAATGAAGTCCTGAAAAGTTAAAGTCGCAAGATTAATTCTCTGATTAAGTGTACAAATACAGAGGGGTATGCATGAAAGAATAACTGCTTAAGTAGGATTAGTACCTCTTCCCCTCTGATGCTGTTTTTCTCAAACTCCTGTACAGTTTCCAAGGTAGTACACTAGTACTGCACGTGAAAAGTAGTTACATAATATAGCATATACGAATGTGCAAGAAGAAAACAAATGCATCACATATACAATGCGGAAGAAAGTATATCAACATTTTATAGTATAAATTCCAAGGGAATTTTAGGCTAGATTTATTGATTAGTAATGGTATGTGTATACACACACACACACACACACTCTCTCTTGAAATTAACATGAAAGAATACAGTGAAAAGGTCAGACACTATATATTGACTTAATATGATTGTCATGTAATTACATCATAGGCTGTATCTCTTTCTTACAGAGTGCGGGGAAGACAATTCTTTACCAAATATTAAAGAGATAGTTCATCATCTATGTTTTAGAGTCACCGCTGGGGAGATTGGGGTACAAATTTGACATTTTCTCGCATACTGCCACGTTTCTGATGCTCCATGCCGGCAGTGCTGCAAGAAGAACCTAAGTATATTTTGTCAACGAAACATTCATGCAACTAGCTTCCCAACGATGAACCTGAAGTTTCAGGAGCCTAATTTCACACCAACGAAGTGAATGCACAAATCAGACAGGAAACTCATGCTTGCTATTGAAAAAGGCCAAAAAAACAGCCCTGATGTGCTTTGAAAAGTCACTGCCTGGAATGACCAATTCAGGTACACACACATAGTAATATGGGATAAAAATCTGAGACAGAAGAATTTTGAGGTAGTCCAGATATCCTTATATCAAGTAATTAAGGAGTTGAGGCATTCTTCCCATTAGACATTTTCAACCTTAAGGACCATGGATTTTCTCCAGCCTCCACATCCATCTTTAGAATGAGGGGTAAAAACAAAAGAAAAGAAAAGGAGAAAAGTGGGGGGAGGGGAGAAGAAGAGGAAGAGAGATAGAGTAATGCATCAGACCTACCAATGCACACATGAATAGCAAGCAAAAATGATATAACACATAGATGGATTCGCATGCCTCTTACAACAAGTTTCCTATTCATAACACAAACACAATGAGAAGACACAGAACTCCCAAACTATATATTATCAGCAAGTACCCATAAGAAACTCAAGTGAGAGGAAATCGTGATGACGGTCATGCCACCACGCTATGAGGTGATCTCTTAAACTATGTGATAGTACCTGCACAATTATCAATCTTTAATATCATCAGATATTCAATATACATGGGAAGTACCTCAAATAGCTTATAACCTGCACAATTATCAATCATTAATATCATCAGATATTCAATATACATGGGAAGTATCTCAAATAGCTTATAATGTGTGTGTGATGTATAAATATCATCGACTACAAAGTGAAACTATACAAAGTAAAACTACAAGTGCAAAAAGACATTGGGATCAATATATTCCTAGACAGGTAAGAAGAAGTGGAAAGTAAATAATCTAAAATTACCATTCATGCCTTGAGCTGGTACAGATATGGTATCTCCAATGTAGTTGTGTAGTCCTTCAAAGAGAAAATCTATAGCAGGGATCCAAATATTTTGGCACAGCCCCATCCAGAAGAACCACAGTACCACTTCAGGCTAATTGTACAGTTTCTCCAATCTGTTCTTTTCTTTTTTCTTCAAGGAAAATAGAACACTTTGTGGACATCCCTCGATCAGAGGAGAAAAATAGAAGAAAAAGGAAAGAACTGGTAACTGGTCCCACATTTCAAATTGAATATCAATTGGTACAGGACTCGGCAACTCATTCTTCCTTTCACAAATAAAAAGAGCCTGACAGATCCCAATAATACTGAAAAAGTGTCACAATACGAGGGGTTTGCAGGAAACAAGCAATGCTGCTACTCTAAATTGTTCTTAAAGTGTAAACAAATACAAGTCCTCTTGCAATATATCACCTGCAAGCATGGTAGTGTATCATTGCTGGGGATCTTTTACTTGAACAGAAATAACCCCAGCATTCTGATTGACTTAAATCAATGTATCAATAGAGTAAATTCATAGATCCGCATAGATGCGCTGTCATGTATCTTGCAGCAAGTTTCCTATTCATAAAACGGCTACAAGAAGAAGACACAAAACTCCCAGATTATACATATTCAGCAAGTCACATACAAAACTCAAGTGAATGGCAATACTGGTGAGTGTAAAGCCACCGGTCTATGAGGTGATCTATTGACTACATGATAGTGCCTGCACAATTATCAATCATTGACATCATTAGATGTCAATATATGTGGGAAGCATCTCAAATAGCTTATAATTTTTGTGTAATGTAAAACATTGTGGACTACAAAGTGAAACAAGTAACAAACCACCCAAGTCACCACGCACTGGGCCAAGCTTCATGTGGCTGATGTTACTACAAAATGCAATTAGGAAACAGAGCAAAACAACTTCTAGTGACAGTCTCTGACCAAGTTAATGTTCAAGAAAGTGGCATCATCACAATAAAGTGTCATTTTAGTTTCTCGAGAATATACAAAGCAAAAAATAAACCCAGTGCAAAGTTACCATTATTACCTTAACTCATTTGCACATGGAAGCACATGGTATCAGAGAAAAAAAGATAGGCAAATATTCCATAATTAGATATACGAATAAGACAGATCGGACCAAACTGCCAATGCATTCATTCCATCTCGCCAGAATCACCCCTATGCATAGCTCTGTCTCTCTTTCAAAAATGTGGGGAGAAAGCACTACTTGAGGCAATCAATCAAAACTTCCTACGAATAAACATAATAACTTGAAGTGGTCCTTGAAACCATTTTAACACCAACAAAAATTGCGAATGCAAAAAGCAGACACAAAATTCATGCTTAATATTGACAAAGGCAAAAAATAAACCTGATGTGCTGTGAAAGGTCACTGCCCGGTATAACCAATTCTGCTACAGACATATAATAACCCGGGATAAAAATCTGAAACAGAAGCATTTGGATTAAACACCTTTGTAGTTGTCATTCAATTTTAAGCACAATACGAATTTTCTCCAGCCTTTGCATCCATCTTGGGGTGGGGGAGAAGGGTGGAAGGTCATGCAACTACCTACAAATGCATACGAGCAAAAATAATATATGGCATCTATGCTTTTGCATACCTCTTGCAGTAAGTTTCCTATTCATCATACAACTACAAGAAGAAGACACAGAACTCCCAAATTATACATAATCAGCAAGTACCCATAAGAAACTGAAGTGAAAGGAAACATTAGGGAATGTCATGCCACCGCTCACTTAGGCTGTGATAGTGCTTACATAATTATCAATCATTAACTTCATCAGACGTTCTAAGAATTTGTAATTTGCATGTAATGTAAAACATCATGAACTGCAAAGTGCAACAGGTCTATCTAACAAACCACACGAGTCACCACGCACTTGGTCAATCTTCATGTGCCCCGAGTAGCTGCAACATGCAATTAGAGGAATCAGAGCAAGACAACTTACGATGACGAGAATATAAATACGGCAGAAATTAAATCACAAAAAATAAAATAAAATAAAATGTAAGCTCAAATTCTCGAGAATATACAAAGCAGAGCATGAATCCACTGCAGTATCACCATTATTACCTCATCTGCACATGAAAGTACAAGATATGAGAGAAAAACATCTCTCTCTCTCTCTCTCTCTCTCTCTCTCCCTCACACACACACGCACACACACACACACACACACGAAATTCGATCTTCTAGACAGCATCTCTTCACCACCGCTCCTCTTCCTCTCGCTCGCACGTATCCGCCACCAGTATCGCCACCGCCATCTCTCTCTCTCTCTCTCTCTCTCTCTCACACACACACACACACACACACAAAAATGAAATTCGATCTTCTAGAGAGCGTCTCTTCACCACCGCCCCTCTTCCTCTCGCTCGCACGTATCCGCCACTGCCATCAATGGCCGCCGGCGGGGACACGGGAGAGCGGGAGGCAAGCGAAGCGTTTTTTAATGGAGAGTATAATTATAATTATGAAAACAAAGGCGGTTGCCGGTTAGGCTTTATATCTAGAGGGCAAATTATAAATTTAGCCGTTAGATTAATTAATTGAACTTACCATATCCGTTAACTCGTAGCCGAAAAATATAATATAGTTTCAATGATATTCATTAGGAAAATTATATATATATATATATAGGGTCGTCTATAATTGGCCTCTTTGTAGTATCTAATTTAAATTAATTGATTAATGAGTCGGAATCGAGTGGATAAAATCAATATATATATATAGAGAGAGATTACCGTTAGATTAATAAACGCTAGTTGGTTTGCATATATTTATTTTGCATTTTATTGCAAATGCCTAAAATAAAGTTATTAGTAAGATGAAAATGTGGTGGCACGAAAATACAGTTTTCGTGTTTTTTGTTGTCACGTAAGAACTTGTTACATTGATTTTTTAATTTATGGATTACAAATTATTACTTTGTCGATATTCTAAGTTCAAATAATTTAAACAACTATCAATTACTCATCAACAAACTAGAATAAAAAAATAATTAAATTATACAAACATCTATAATATAATTTTAAGTAATTTTTAAAAACAATTATTGTTCCTAACAATTTTCCCTATGTGTTGTGTCTCAATTTGTCACCATTTGAAACAATACTTCATCTAATAAAGATTAAGATGGAAAAAATGTGTTCGGATTTCTATTGAGTACCAAACATTTTTCATGCTCGAATTAAATACTAGGAATGCTTTGTCTTGTATGTGAGATTTCAATTTTTTTTTTCTTCTCCACGAATTGTAGTTCTAAGATTTAATGCCAAATTTTCTTTGCAGCAATTAAATAATTAGTGCGTTTATTAGCAATCAAGAATCTATACTGTTTATCTATACTATTATATAAATAAGGATAATTATTGAATAACTACTTTTGTGTGTCTATCCCTCTCCTATTCTCTCTTTCATCTAATTCAATGTTACTCTTTTTTTTCATTTAACTTTCTCAATATATTATTTTTATTTTCTTTCATATCACCCTATTTAGTTTTTTTTTACTTCTCATATTCAATCATTTTTTTTCTAATTATATAATTTTGTTTTTTTTAAATAAATTTATTTACTTTTCTCTTATTATAAATTTAATAAACTCCAAAAAGTATTTGTACATAAAACTCAAAATATTTATGATGTAATTTATTAAAATTAAAATATATAATTAAATAATATACTTTTTTTTGACTTAGCACACATATCAAGTTTGTACAAATAATTAATTTAAAATAATTAGAGATGACAATGGATCTACGCGAACAATTTCCTCTTGCGTGCAAGTTGAGTCGAGTTAGCACCATGAGCTTTCCAACTAGATCGTGGTCAAACTCATTTATTCTACTGAACTTTTTTCTTTTTACACAATATATATTATAATATATATAAATATGTGTGTAATATTAAAGTATATATATAATATGTAATATTGCATCAATAATTATGTATACATATTAAATTAATACCCAATAATAATACACATATACTATCCAGGAATTAAGATTATTTGATGCTCAAAAATTCTCATCTCACGCCATATGCTTCAATTACATCAGAAAATTTAGAGAATTTTTTTTTGATTAAATAGACAAGATTAATCAATCTCAAGTTCCAAGAATTTATTTCGATCTCGAGCTTTCAAAATATAAATTCATTGAATTCAAACTCAAGCCTGAGCCTTAAAAATAAGTTCAGCCGTAGCTCCCAACCCTTTGGAACATATATAAAATCATATTTCACACGTATTTTACCAAAACTTAAATCTACCCCCCCCCCCCCCCAATAAAAAAATGAGATATATATATATACACACACACATTTACATTTTGTCTAAAAGGAATAGTATGGGCTTTCCAAATATTTGTTTTCTTGGCCAAATTCCTAAAAATAATAGTTAACAATAATTAAAAGTTGATAAATCAAAAATAATTATTAAAGAGTGCTATCCTATCCTTTTATTTAATAGTATAGTTTCAATAGTATAAATAGTATGGATAATAATAATAATGAGTAAAATAATTTTTTGGCGAAATGGTGCTGAATAAAATTCGGTTTATTGAATAAAAAAAATCCGGGTTTATACCAGGAACGAATTCCGGAACCGGGTCGGGCTAACCGAAATCTGGAAAGTTCCACGTCCTTCCAGGATGTCCCCTGCTAATTTCCAGACCCATCTTCCCCTGCCCCCTTTCAACATCATCAATCTCCACAAATCAATCGATTCGAAACAAATCCCTTATAAACACACAGCCCAACTCACAATCTCCCTTCAAGAATTTGCGTGCACAAAGGGTTTTTACAGAGATTTTGAGAAGAAGATTTTGAAGAAGAAGAAGATAGAAAAAGAAGGAGATGGGTGTTGATTACTACAAGCTATTGCAGGTGGATAAGAATGCCAAAGACGACGACTTGAAGAAAGCTTATAGGAAGCTGGCAATGAAGTGGCACCCCGACAAGAATCCCAACAACAAGAAGGAAGCTGAGGCTAAATTCAAGCAGATTTCTGAAGCTTATGAGGTATCGATTTTGTTGTGCTCTTTGAATTTCTATATGTTTCTTTTTTGTTGTTCATTTGGAAAACAGCAATTGAGTTGTGGAGGTTTTTTGTGTTTTCAATTTGCATTTGAAGTTTGTTTTTCTTTCTTTTTTTTTTGCCCGAACAGATTGCGATATATATATATATATATTTTTTTTAACATTGGATGATAGCTGATAAGCATTAATTTCGGTAAATTTTGAGCACCATGTGTGAGTGTTAAGATGGGCCTTTTTGATATTGGGAGACTTGAGTGTAGCGATGAAGAATTTTTTGAATTGTTCTAATTCCTATTAAATTTGGGTGATGACCATATTTGCCAATTCTTAGATTGCTATGATTTATTTGTGTGATTATTGGAGGCCTGCAAGAATCTGTATATTGTTTTGGAAAATCAGCTTCTATTATGGTAATCAATTACTTCCTGAAGATGTCTGATTCTTGAGTTCGATACAATGGCACATATTATAAGCTTATTTTGTTATTCGAAAACTCAAGATTCGTGCAATATTTAATTCACCTCATAAAACAAAATTACATCTTTGTACTAATTGTGGTTGTTAGATGCACAGATGGAACCCGTGACTCAGTGAAAACCAGGACTTTCCTTTGGAATGTGAGGAATTTTTATGTTCTTTCTTCTGTTCTCTTATGCAGGTGTTAAGTGATCCTCAAAAGAGGGCTATCTATGATCAATATGGCGAAGAAGGCCTTAAAGGTCAAGTGCCACCACCCGATGGTCACGGTGGCACAACTTTCTTCCAAACGGGAGACGGACCAAACGTGTTTAGATTCAACCCAAGAAACGCAGATGACATTTTTGCAGAGTTCTTTGGGTTTTCAAGCCCGTTCGGAGGAATGGGAGGTGGTAGTGGGATGAGGGGTTCTAGGTTTTCTGGTGGTTCCATGTTTGGTGATGATATGTTCAGCTCGTTTGGGGAAGGTAGACCAATGAGTTCAGGTCCCAGAAAGGCACCGCCAATCGAGCAAAAGTTGCCTTGCAGCTTGGAGGAGCTGTATAAGGGAGCTACAAAGAGGATGAAAATTTCTAGAGAGATATCTGATACTAGTGGGTATGTACTCTATTCCATTACAAGTTCCTGCTTCAGTTTGCATCCATTTCTTGGTTCTTTCTTTCATGACTTCACTGGGGCAGATCCTTTGTTGGCTTATTGTTTTGGTTAAGTGTTAATAGCATCATTGAACCGTCCTATTTAGTCATTAGCAGAGACTATGTACTAGCTTGCTGAACTATGTTTGTTTGTGTGTGTGTGTGTGTGTGTAGAATGTGTGCATTGGATGTTATAGTACTTGTCTTCAGATGTTTCTTGAGGAAATGTGCTGCCTATAGATTGTTATTAAGTGAGATTTGAACTCATGAAGTCTTGTATTACATGATCCCCACATCTAAAGTTTTAGTTGTGAACTCATCTATAGTTTCTTTCTTAGACGATCTACACAATTGCAAAGTGAAATTGTGAAACAGAGTTGGGGGTTTGTTATTGAATATGTGTTTACGCATGTGGAAGTATTATGACCGATGATTTGGTTAACCCTTTGGTAATGATCAATGTTCAATTACGAGTGTGTTTTATTATGAGACCTTTTGAATTCTACCACAGTTGCTATGCGCTGTTTCACGCAAGTAAAATGCTGAAATCTTGGTAGTGGAACTGTCATCAAATTTATACCCATTACACAACTCGCTGGTTCTCTAACGGTGATTTGTTTTTCTCTTGGTGCAGGAAGACCTTGCCCGTGCAAGAGATTCTCACCATCGACATAAAGCCCGGGTGGAAAAAGGGCACAAAGATCACATTCCCAGACAAGGGGAACGAGCAGCCAAACATCATTCCATCAGATTTAGTATTCATTGTAGACGAGAAGCCGCACAGCGTGTTCACAAGGGACGGAAATGATCTCGTGGTCACGCAGAAAATATCACTTGCGGAAGCTCTAACAGGTTACACGGTTCATCTCACAACATTGGACGGGAGGAGCCTGAATATACCGATCAACAGTGTGATCCAACCTACCTATGAAGAGGTGGTGCGCGGAGAAGGAATGCCGATCCCTAAAGAACCCACGAAACGGGGCAATCTGAGGATCAAGTTCAACATAAAATTTCCGACTAGGTTGACGGCTGAGCAGAAATCCGGGATCAAGAAACTACTAGCTCCATGAGAGGTTTTTTTTGAAGAAACTGTTAGGTGGATGTTACAGTGCTTGTGACGTCCATTTGCCGTCTCTGTTTGGTGTAGTTTAGCTTGGGTCTGGGTTTCTCTTTCCAATTTTTTTGTCTCTTTCTCGGAACTGCATTGCTAGTGGAGATTTAGCATCCAAAATGCTTGTAATCAAAACAATAGAATAATGCTACCTATATTGTGGAAGATTTTTCATGTATCGAGTGTTAATACATTTTCAGTGTAATTGGTGACCCTTCTTAAGGGGGAGTTCGCAAAAACTAGTATAGTTGGAGAAATTGTAGAGCAAATTGAAAAAAAAAATTGAGTAGTAAAAGTAGATTGTGTTTAAACAGAGAAGTAAGAATAGAGAGAAAAAAAAATGTGGTTTTGAGTGTTTGGAATGAAAAAAAAAAGCAATTGTTGGGAAGTATTTGATACAATCGGTTTGTAAATAATTACAAAAATCAAGAAGTGACAAAAAGTTGGTTTATAACTATTTTGAATTTTTAACTTTTTTTTTTGTTAAAATAAAATAGAAGTTAATATGCCAAATACTATTCTAGTAAATAAAAAATACGAGAGTTTTTTTAAGCTATTGTAATCTCTAAAAGTTAAAGTGATATGATTTAAATTAATTTTGTCAAACTAAAAGCCAGTTTGGATGAATTTAAAAAAAAATACTTCTTCAATTGTGTTTTTTATAATAAATTTTTTTTAAATCAAACAGTTTTGCTTTTAAATACAATAATTAAAAATATTTTTATTTAAAATTATTCTGAAATAACTTTAAAAAAAAGTCAAATTTGACTTTTTTTTCAAAAAAAATTCATTAAAATACAATTTTTTTTATTGTGAAACGCTTTTTTTAAAAAAAAAAAAAATAATTCTCTAAAAAACACCTATCCAAACAAACTCTAAATTCAATCTAAAACTTGTGTGAGGGATAGTTTGATCGAAACAGACTTAAGCAAAAATTTGTATAAGAAAAAATACTAAAAAGTCCGGTCAACGATTGATTTCTTTACAGCCTCGTGCAACAACTTAGAATTCTCTTTTTACTTTTAAATCTACACATCTTTATACTACATATATGTCAACAATTATACCGCTAAATCTTTGATCTTGGTTGAAGGAGAAACATAGGATCATCATTCAGGTTCCATGAATTTCCAAATTGCTATTTAAATTCTTCAGAGTCAATTCTGAAAGGATACCAATAGATCAAAGAGATACTTGACATTTCAAAATCAAATCTTGCCAAGACAAGCCACTTAGATGCCACGCAATCACTTTGCTTGCTTAATAATAAATATAAAACTAACACATTTGCATGACTTGATTTTACCATATTTGATCAACGAGCTGATGAGTTGTTCCAGCCAGAAAAAGGAAAAGGGATAAGACAATTCTTAATTCCTCTATAATTTTACACCAGACCAGCCAATCTCTAGGGCTGCATCTCTAAAGAATACAAACAAAAGAATTGAGAGAAACACTACACTACTTTGTATTACCTTGTGATTATTTGGTCACGCCAAACTTTGCAACCTCAGTCACTGTAATCTCCAGAACCTATAGAATCAGAATCTCCATCTCTATTCCCTTCTTCTCCCCCTCTCCCCAAATCATCATCACCGTCGTCATCGTCGTCCTCCACATCCATGTCTTCCCCTAAGTTCTCGCCCTCCTCGTCAGCATAACTGTTCTCGCCATCGACTTCTTCTTCATCAGCATCCTCTTCACTCATCTCCACCATCTCATTACTTCTGTTTGTAACATCATCGTACGCCGTGGGCCCACCCCAATTCCCGTAACCATACATGTTCTCGTTAGCATTATCATCAGAATCACCAGCTTCCTCCATGCTATTACTACTGTCATCTTCGTCGACGACCATATTTCTTCTAGAGCTGAAATTACCTACCTCCTCTCGGCCGGAACTTCTGGGGGGCTCCTTCTTTGAAACGTTCTTGAACGAGCCCTTTTCATTTAAGTAATCACGTAGCGTATCTGAAACAACTTTCTTCTCTGTTCTCCTCTTCCTTAGAGTCCGCGGGCCCCGCACATGCTTCTGTCCGGGAGTCTTTACTCCCTGCTGCATAAGAATTTGGGTCAGTGTCCCCCCTGGTTTCGTACTCCGCTTGCTGGATTGTGATATTGAGCCTGTCACCCCTTTGTGTGACTTTCCTCGTGGGGGGCGACCACCCCCTCGCCCGTGAACCACTTGTTTGTACCCGGAACTGCCAGGAGTGTCGCCAAGATCCCAGTTTTCCTCTTTTATAGATCCATGCCTATCGAATTCCATAGTTTCAGCCTTTTGGATGTCCTTTGTTTGACCATACCTTAGGGCGAACTTCTGCACGTAGCAGAGAAGTTTTAAGGAACATGACATAGAAAGAATGTGAGGAAAGACAAAATATAAGAATCATGCTATGGAACAGAAAATGGAAGGGGAAAGCCTGGGTGGAGCAAGAAAGTCCATCTAGTTGAGTCCATGAGATGATGTGCGCATAATTACATACATGCAAAACATATTTGTGTTCCAGCACTCAATATGCCTGTACTCTGTATCTGTGGGTGTGTTCCAGTCTTCAATATGTCTTTCTTTTGTGTGTGCGTCCACACACACACACAGAAGAGAGAGGAGAGAGAGACTAACCGGAAGAGTTTCCACTTTCTCATCATAAGACTCAGACTCAGCCTTCTGAGTAGGAGTGTAGAATATAGAACCATCCAGCTCTAAAAGCCTCAGACCCACAGCAGCGGTAGTTTTTGGAATCCAAGGAAGTTGAGGAACAGATCCAGGGAAATTGAATTCATTAGCTGCACCTCTTGATGAGTCACAATAGCACAACAATTCCTCCGTTGTCTCAAAATCTGCTGATAGAAAGTCGCGTTTTATGGCACCCTCAAACTGAGTCAGAATCTGCAGAAACTTATAAACAGTCAGTCTCACGAGTCTTAACTGAATTAACCAAGTTTACTGCACTAAATGAAATAAAAGGTAACAGACAGTTCTTGATATAGTCGCATAAAACTATTATAGTTCAGTGTGAACACCTGTAGCAGACCCTCGATGGACGAAGATTTCTGCAGTTCTAAGCCCCAAGTTCTCCTCAAATCTTCTTTCCAAGCAGAATGAAGAGCCTCAAAGGGGACGGCAACCTGCACATATATTACAGGTAATTGGTAGCACAAAAAGGGCTTAGCATGTGAAGAAGAAATGCCTACACAAGCAAAAAATGGTAAAGATTACTCTTTTAACATACCTCAAGTGAAGTTAGAATGGCCTTGAGCAATCTGATTCTCAATGGAGATGAGTTCCCATCCATTAAATTATTTTCACCATTAAATTGCTCTGGGAAATTCCCTTTTGCACCAACCTTGCCACGAACCCGATGGCATGAAGGGCAAATGTCCTTTTTAGCATCATAAGTTGCAAGGCAAGTATCACATATTCCCAATATTGGTGAGCTTCTTTTCTTTCCGCATGCCATGGCACGCACAATCAATGAGTTGTAGCATTCTTTCCAAATCCAAGTCTGTAAATCTTCATATCTCTTCAAAAAGTTCTTTTTCTCTGTTTCATTCCTTCCAATATCAATTCTGAATGAAAGTGACGGTTCTAATGTATCAAAATTTGTACTGCAAACTGCACTTCTAGGACTCTCAACACTTTCACAAGCAAGGCTAGAATTCACGTCAACAGCTTCTTGTCCATTAGTGTTCCTGTTTCCATCCAAAATATTGGGGAATAATCGATTCCTCCGAACACATTCCTTGAAACAGACTTCAATCTTTTCCAACATTATGTGCAAATGAGATTCCCTAGTCCCACGAGTGTCCAAAGATGTCAAAAGAGCATCAAATGCCTGCACAGAAATAGGTAAACCACTATATATCAACCCTAAATGCAAACAAATGTAATAATACAATGGTATGCCGAAAGGGATTATGCAACTGCAAGAATAAAAGATGGAGAGAGTATTCCAGGAAATTATCTAACTGAATTTCATCCTTAGTGGTAAAAGGACAGATACTTATCGAATGAGTTTCATTTTTCCGTGCAGACTAAGAGCTTTAGAGGACAGATAATATTTTTAAAAAAAATGGCAGAATTTCGTCCTTGAGTCTAGAGAAAGATTAAATAGTTCTGTAACCAGAACTTAGTACACCCACACAGTCAATATTGCCGGTCACCAGCGCTTGTATGAGGTGGAATCACCTGCCCCCAGCTAAACGAGCGGTCCTAGGTTGAAATCCAAGTCCCCCACCCCCGCCCCCCGCCCCCCGCCCCAACCCGCCCCAAACAGCAAAAGAACAAATCGAATATTGCTTATAAGCATTGGCCTCCTCCCTTCTTCCACAAAAAAAAAATAAATAAACTAATTAATAAAATAAAATAACAGAGATGTCAAACCATACAGAAGTACCTAATTAGAAGGTCAAAAGGAGCATGAAAAAGAGCGGGATAGGGAAAAGGCTTAACAAGAACGTGTCTACCTCCTCAGAATCAATAACTCTCCAATAGCCATTGTATGACTCAACAAAAATTCTGCCTGAACCGGAATCTCGACAGGAGGCTGAAGCTACAAACTGCCAATAACGATTTCTCCTTCTATCTTGACCCAGAGGCAAGGACCTGTAAACATACAGTTCTTCAGCTCTATGGCCTATATAAGATTTTAGCTGCAACCGTGACCTCTCTGTCGTTTGTCCATTCTGCTGAGCTGGCGACACAGACTGAACCATCGATGTACCCGGAGCTGGAGCATCAATTGAATTATGGATATCCTCTGCCAAAACAGTAGAATCATCCTTCCCGAAGGTAGTTGCTGATGGGTCATAAATTTTATTTTCTGCAACTACTGGACTCTGACCACCTTCTGCCACAGCATTGAAAGAAGAATCGTAAAACTTAGTAATAATTTCCTCTCTCATTCGCCTTTTGTCTAGCTGTGCCTCAGCCCACATCTGCTTTTTAAGAGCATTTGCAGCATCCATCCGATCCTGAAACATTTTCATTTGTTAGAATCCCCAGACTAGAAGCTCTATTTTCGATGTTCAAATCCCAGTATCCATTAGAAAGACAGACCTCAAGAATTACACGAATTGAGTTCCCCTCATTTGCAACACCAATCAAGGCCACAAGGGCATTGAGACGCTCCTCAACAGATAGATCAGAATATTCTCCTTCAGTAAGTCCTTGGACCCAAGGTTCACCTGATTTGCTTTCGTCAATCTCAACACCTTGATCAGGATTAGCCTCC
The DNA here is from genome assembly GCA_026212405.1 of Petrea volubilis. Lineage (NCBI taxonomy): Eukaryota > Viridiplantae > Streptophyta > Magnoliopsida > Lamiales > Verbenaceae > Petrea > Petrea volubilis. Next base: position 907,617 of record CM047870.1, read on the forward strand.
CCAATATCTTCAGAAACATAAAGAGATTGATTAGTGATACTACATTGCAGCTTTCATACTAGAAGAGAGAAAAAACAAGTCAGCCACGAGCAAGGAAACATATGAATGCTTACCAACACCAATTCCATCTTGCAGAGCATCAGCATCAGACAGCTTGTCTTTACCATTCCCAGAGAGGGGGCCAACTTTGTTGGGCTCACCATTCTGGTTTGCATCCAATGGTATAGCTAAAGCATCAACTTCTGTACCCTCAGCAACGTCACTGTCTGAATCATCATCTCTTTCTTCCTCATCGGCATTTTGACCAGCTAGAAAACCGTTAGCATATCTCTGAATCTTCTCCTTGGCTGCAGCAATTATTGATTCCGCGTCAGCAGGATCCTTCCTGAAAGCTGGCCGTACACAGTATGTAGAAGGAGCAATTCTTTCAAAAAGTATTGGATCCCTTGACAAGGCAACAGAAATAGAAGCCTCTGGAGTCTTGCTCGTTGTCAGGTCGCGAAGACCAGATTTCTAGAAAAGAAAATGGAAAAAAGGTTTAGATAATTGAAGAAGAGAAATAGCCTGTAATGCTCTTACTGTTTCTTACTTGAATCTTCTCTGCAAGCTCAATAACATTCAGCCCTTTGCTTCCCTCTAGAGCAAGAACATGATAAGCAGCAAATTTAACAGTTCCTGGAGTCAACCGGTGCCTTGATCTGCGTTGGAGGGATAATCCTTTTTCATGCATAATTGCAACTGCATTCTCCACTGCCGAACCATTTCGCAGAGTGGAAACTATATCTTCACAACCTTTACCCTGAAAGATAACCAGAGTATCATAATGGTGATGCAGTTATACAATTTAACAGTCAGTTCATAGTTGCACAGTGGTAAACCAGGGGTCAAGGGGACATTGGTAAAAGAAAGTGTATTGCCGTAATTATGCAGTTATAGTATTAAAGAATCTGTTTTAACTGTAGTGCGGCAGGGACACTGGAGTGTATGGGATGAAAAGATTTAAGTGAATGTGCTTTAGCCGAAACATTTTTATCTTTGCAAAAAATTCATATTTTATTGTAACTCCCAGGAGATATACTTGAATATAAGTTCCAACCAGTTGGAGGAAATACTCTGCTCACGTTAACAAATTACATATTGGGGCAAGCGACCAAAAAGGTACCTCATCATTGTCATTTGAGGAAACACGATCAACGCCTTTTTTCTTCAACTCTGGCCCAAAACCAGCTGCCAGTGCAAATTGCCTTAATATTTCCGGCCATGTCAATGGATTTAAGTGCTTCTGCCAGTTTCGTATGTCAAAACCCCACAAATATGCCTGCTAGGTCAATGCAGATTTAGTATAATTGCCTCAGAAAAACAAAGACAGAAATACACCATGCAACGACACACAGACACACCAAAGAGAAAGGCCATAATGTGATCCAAATAACGAACGTGGAACAAAATTTAGATTTTAGGGATGGTAGAGTCGTATTTTTACTTTAGAGATGGAAGTGGTACTAAGCCTAAACTTCTCAGAATATAAGTGTAGTTTGCACTATCCTGAACAACGCAATTGAAAGGAATTGCAACAGAGTAATTACCCCTTCAACAATATGAGGATGTCCACCCTCAGGATTAACAGCGCTATATTGATTTGTTCCTGGTCCACCTGAAGGAGTTCTGACCACATCTTCAATATCTTTTATAATGAGTTTTAGAACTGCAATGTGTATCTCTCCAAGCAGCCTTGAATCCTGCAGACACACGAATTTCAGAATAAAACCGCCGCTGCCACACAAAAAGAAGGCAATATATATATATATATATATATATATATATATATATAGAGAGAGAGAGAGAGAGAGGGAGGGACAGATGAGAAGGAACACCAAGTATGAGGACAAGAAGGTTGACCAAAACAAGTGAAAATTAAGGAAATGAAAATATAATGTTTATGCTTTGGTCACGAAATTGATGGATGCAAGTATAGTGAATTTTAGAAAAAGTAGAAGAAAATGAAAAGAAAAGAAAATAAGAAAAAAAAAATTTAAAAAGGAAGGAGAAGAAGAAAGAAAGAAGAGAAAAGAAAAAAAGTGAAATAGAGATCAGGTATCCATAAAGAATCAAAGATCCAATCATCATAAAACTCACATAATCATGGAAAGCTTGTACGAATTCATCAAGGGTAAAAGGCCAAAGCCCAAGAACATCAGCAAATGTCAAGCAGAATTTCCAAACCTGAAAGGGAAATCATTGTTTCAGACACTTAAAAGGAATGCATTTCCAGAAAGAACACCCTATTCAGATTTCTTAAAGAAGAGGGGGGAAAAACAGTGTGCACTACAGAACGAGAAAATTTTAAATGCATACCATCAGGAGGTTCCCAACATTTTCCTCTGAACCAATCCAAGGCTGAATTGCAAAAGGCATTTTCAGTTGCACAGACTTCGGAGGGAATTCACACAGAGCCTCTGAATCATGGGATTTTTCAGTCAGCAATAACAATCATTGGCAACTACGGCAGATTAATAAAGGAACAATTTACCCAAAAAAAAAGAAAAAGAAATAAATTGTTGGAACGTATTAAGCATTAGATGTTAAAAAATCTTTTAATGTTAAGGTCATATACAAATTCTCAAATGGACTAAAACACCTGGATCTAGTTTATCTAAAATGAGAAAGAAAAAGCAAGGCAACTCAAAATTAAGGCAGCAAAATCCAAAGAAAATTTAATTGACTCTCATAAACATTCCAACAGTTCAGCAATGACTCTGTGACATATAATACGTCGGTATGTTTATTAGCTGAATTTCTCCTCCGACATCCAGCCCTTAGCCAAGTTGAATAGCAATTAGCAACGAAAATTGCTAAGGCAGCAAAGGCACTAAACAAATAGAACCAAGCATCAACATACATACTCTTACCTTTTCAGAACATAGAAGCACAAAAAAGAAAGAATGGGTCCTCAAATATGATGGCAGGATCATTATTCAGATTATATCTCATAGTTACTATGGCAAGCAATACAAACCTCGGAATGACTCAAGATTTTGTAATGTGTCATAATCAAGAGACAAAATTGAAGGCAACCCCTTGTTTGAAGCAGCCAATTCCATTAGTTCTAGACGCTCATCCTCTATAAGCTCCATGGATTCTTTAGCAATTCGCCGCGCTGTTGCTCTCTCCATCGCAGCTTTCTGTCTTGCTGCTTCCTTCTCTCTGCGACGCTCTTCTTTCTGTTTCCTCCTTTCAGCCTGGGTAAACAAAAAGAATAAACATGGCGTACTAGTCACTAACAGAATCAGGAAAGACATCAAGTTAAAAAGAAGCCCTAAGCACAGATAGAATATGTGTAAATATACCCGCAAAAGTTCCCTTTGCATAAATTTTTGCCTCCGTTCCATTTCACGCCTTTCTTCACGCTGAAATTTCTCTTCCTGCCTCTGCTGCTCCCGCATGATTCGTTGTTCTTCCTTCCGTCTTTCGCGATCCTGTCTCTCCATTTCTTTCTTCATTTGCTCCTCCCTCTAGAAAGGAAAAAGATTATAATAGTACAAGATTTCAGCAAAGTTTAATCCATCTGTCTTAGAATATAAATTGTTAATTCCATACCTTTCGCCTCAAAAGATCTTGTTTCTCAAGTTCTTTTCGGATCTTTTTTTCATGGGCTTGAACGTCTCTGCCAATTCGGGCTTCATCACTCTATATGGGGTAACAAACAATTGGATTGCATCAATGGTTAAGCATCAAATATTTGGCAACACAAAATCCAATTATTTTGGAGGTACCTTGCGTTTCCTCTCCATATGCAGATTATCATCATTGTGTGTAACGAAATCCATATTTCTAGGAGATGAGGAAATTTGCATCTGCTTCGCTGGTTGAGAATATATATCCATTCCTGATACCTGACCCTCAACACCATGTTCCCTAGGCAGATGCCCATTTCCATGCATAAGTGGTAAACCTTTTCGGGTAGAACCATCAACATGTGAGTCATAGAGGTATGATGAGGCCACATGCCCATATGAGTCAGTCCTAATTTTAGACTCCACTGCTTCATGAGGACCAGTTGATGCAGCCTGAGAACCAAATTTCTGAACTTCAACCATTTGCTTATTTGATTAAAATAAATGGTGTTATTCAGGCACTGAATGGGAAGACAGCATTCAATCACTCAAGCAACTCAAATATATTTTCAAAGGGAAGTCTTTTTTATTCTCTTTTCTCAGCAACCACAATTATTCAGGGTGACAGGGTGGGTTTTCCTTTTTTTTGTGAGTGTTGGGGTTGGGGGCATGGAGGGTGAGGGTGGGGCAGGGGTGCCTTTGGTTGAATAATGTAATCACATAGCATAGAGAAAAATCATCATATAATCTTCAGAATTGAGGTTAAAAAAGGGTGTTGCTAAAAAGTGATTTGTTAACTGATCTAATTTTTGCAATCAACCCATCAATCACCTATAAAGCTCATATGCAAACTAGTTAAGTGTATGCGGAAATTTAACTCTTAAAGAGCGATAGAGAACCAACTTTAATGTGCTTTGCATCATATTGCCCATATAACTTGCTATCATAAGAATGTCTGTATCCGTCTTGCTGCTCCGCTGGCACTGTTATATCGCAATGCAAAGAAATGTGAGTGATTCTACATCAGGGCACTTTGAGCAAAACCATATTGAGACAGAGAAAAGCAGAAATATAAAACCACTGCTTAAGTCCCAAGACAATTTGGAGCATAATAACTGGATTAACTTTATGGGTGTTGACCTCATCCAACAAAATTTCTGCTATTTATTTGACTTATATAATTCCCTAAAAAGGAAAAAAAAAATTCCACATCACATAGTTTCGCGTCATTGATATTTCTCAATCAAATTACCAAAAGGCACTTGAACAAAGAGGCAGAATCTGTAGAGCCTTGAAAGACTCCCAGCTTCGTGCCAAAGGACACCACAAATATCAAAGCTGTAACATAAAGAAACTTAGGGCACACTAGTTCAGGTCTGGAAGGCTTTGCACCCATTTGAACCCAGACATATGATAAACCTTGCAAACACATAAAATCATTGAGATCCTCTCATATTTTTAATTTATATAAAGAAAATCAGTTGTCTTAATGAAAATAGTAGCAATTTTCTAGGCGTCGATACCAGGCCACATTGTAAATGTTCAAGACACAATTAATAACAGAATAAAATAAATGTACCTATAGGTGCACCAAATGCACCAGGGGGCAGTTCATCAAACTCCACCCCAAGAATTGGACCATCTTCCCTTAAAGGTTCTCCCAACTGTGCCTCAACACAAGCTATCACTCTACGCTCCATGATTGGCCTACTGGGCGACTCATAATACCTTACAGGCATCATCGGTGTATCACCTCCATTATCGAACTGACTGGAACCTGATCCTGAGCCAGAGTCAGACGCCGAACCAGAGCCATGTCCACTGCCAGGCTCAGCTGTCATCAATTCCTCTCTTGGGGACTCAATCAATCCCTTTCTCCCAACTGACCCGGGAGTGCGTGGCTTCATCGCTGCCACGCCCACGGCCTCCTTTTTATCCTTCAATCTCCTGTGACAAAACCACATCTGCAATTGTCGATCCGTCAAAGCTAATTTCTCTGACAGTTCTGCACGAGTTGCCTCAGACGGGTACATCTCCGCTGCACAAGAACCACGGAGAGGCAAATGCTATGAGGCGACGGTAAAATAAAACCAGACCACACCTACACATTAACACCATCCGTGCTCCACACACAATCAAACATTCAATTTCCACATGTCCTGGTTTCACAATCCACCAGAAACCCAACAACTTTATCAATGTTTAACTCTCAACCACTTAGTCTGATAAAAATAATTTCAGTGACAAATCGAGAGAAAAAAAAAACAATTCAAGAATCAGAAAAGAACACCGAGATACTAACATACACACACCAATCGAACATACAAGCACAATCATCAGATTACGCAAAACACAAAACCCCCAAAAACACACACACACACAACTTGAACCAGACCCAAAAACACACACACACACACACACACACACAACTTGAACCAGACCCAAAAACACACACACACACACACATATACATGTCATAACAACGAAAAAAAGGAAAACATCCACCAGACCAACAATAAAAATAAAAAAAAAAACCCATACTTGCATAGGTTTTCTCCAGCACTTCCAACTGAAACCGCGTCTTCATCTGACGCTTAGGCCTCTTAGACCCCTCCGGCGGGCTCCGATTCATGTTCCTGTTGATCTCTCCCTCCGAACCCGTCTCCATTAGAGATCAATCCACAGCCCACAAACCCTAGAAAAATCAAGACTCACCCCCAAAACAAAAAAAACTAGGGTTCGAACAAGAAAAAAATTCTTCTCCTCCCTATCTTGGCAGGAAAGAAAAGCAATTTGAGGCGCATGTGATGTACATGTAACACAAACAACAGTAGCGCATAATATATACGAATATTATTATATAGAGACAGGTGCGATTTGAGAAATATAGAGAGAGAAACAAGGAAACAAATGGGAATTTGGGGATCCAGAGATGAATTATAATTCTTGATACTAATAATAATAACAATAATAATTGTAAAAATTAATGAACCGATGAAATTAAAAGAAGCAACAACAACAACAACAACACATAAACAAAAACAACAGCAACAACAACAACAACAACAGTCGCGGTGGTAATATGAGCTTCTATCAAATTCCATCTCTTTTTTTTTCAACTTTTTCTTAAAATCTTTTTTTTTTAATTTGATTATTTTTCTTTTTTTTTTTTTTTTGGTTTCGTGAAAGGAAATTTTGTTGGGTCCTTTTTTTCTCGGGTCGTGTTTGGTTTTATAGTTGACTTGACTATTTGAAATGAGAATTTTCTTTTCCCTTTTTTTTTTTGGAAATATATATATATATATATATATATATTGTAAAATTTGAAGGTTATAAAAAAGCTGGAGACTTTTCTGGGTGTTTTTGGTATTTTGGGGGTTTACTTCACTTATAATCTTTTGTTTTTTCATGACTTTAGTTTCGTAATCAATCTGAAGGGATCAGTTTTGGGCTTTGTTATGTTTGTGGGTTTGGGCCGTAAATGGGCTAACAAAAGTGGTTAACAAAGGTTATCATTACACATCTCATGTCCATTTTAGGGCGTCTATGGGGGTAGATTTTAATCCGCAATCGATCGGATTTGTCGCATATTCAACCGGTTAAAGTATTCGATAAATCGTATTCGATCGAAAGTATCCATAAGTCGAGAAAAATTTGATGGAATCAATCTAATTTTTAAAAATATGCTTTTTTTTTTTAACTAAGTTAATAACCACATGCTTATTAGTAAAATAATTTTCAAAAGGATGAGTGTATGTGTTATTACTAGCAGTGACGTACATTCTACGCGTGTGTAAATTATAAAAAATATATATTTTAATTTGTGCTTAAATTTGTTCAGGATCAAAATATAAATATATTATTAAATTTCTCTTGTGAGAATATTTTTTCTGAGAACTATATGAAATAATTTATTAAATTAATAATAAGTTAAAAACAAAATAATTATATAAAATAAAATTACATGATAAATAAATACAAAAAATAAAAAAAAATGTCGACTAATTATAATTAGATAAAGTATTTTTGTTCAGGTGTGTGGTGGGGGGATCGAAAGCATTAATTATCGGTTTAAAGGAATTTTGGTTATTAAACATGGATTTCAATTTCCAAAATCTAAGATGATGGAGAAAGCGTTTTTGGGTTGAGAACATGGATTTTTAAATTGGATGTAATATTACAATAATGATTTTTCTATTTGCTTTTCCATTATATGTGTTTACTAAATAAATAGGTACAATTAACACGTAAAAAATTGGTACCTGAATTACATTAATTTGATGGAAATTTTCAATTTTAGCCACAAATTTTATACGTCTTTATTTATTTCACTATAAAATTGAATAGCAATTTTTGAAAAATCATGTCAAAAACTGCCATTGTAAAAAACTGACATTTGTAAAATAAAAATGGCTTTATTTTTATAATAGTATAGATAATTAATAACATGCTAATCTTTATGCTTGGAAACAATTTATATAACAAAATAAGATAAAAATTCTACTAGTATTCTAAATTATTGTTGTACTCTATTTGTTTTTATTTCTTTACATAATGTGTTAGAAGTTTTTATTGAATATTTGATTTTAAATTTTTATTTTTTTCTTATTGTTGTTGGGGTCGGATCCTTTCATTGAGTGTTAACATTTTGTTAAGTTTAGAATCGATGGAAGAATGAATAAACATCATATAGGTTTAAAATTAAAATTGGATATTAGATAAGCTAATTGAATTCAGATTCAGATTTTTATTTATTTTTTTATAATTGATCCTAATTCGACTCATTGACTAGTCTAGTCCATGACTGATTTGGAGATATGATGGATTTAATCTTTCTCTTTTTTTTCTATTATATTTGATTAAAGGATATACAATTTACTGCTGAAAATAAGTCATCATTGACAATTTTATGGAAGAAAAAAAAAACTATAATTCAGAATGAGATATAGGAATTCAAAACTGCTAATTTTAGCATTCCCATGCCTAGATGAGATAATATATATGTAAAACCTCTAAAGCTTGCTCACTTAGCAACATGGACGTACAAGTTAGAGACATTTCTCGCGTTATATGTTTTGTTTCAATTGAAATTTAATGGTTCTCACATATCAATGAGGATGGGTTTAGATTTCTGGATCCGAGCAGCGAATGCATTTGATCCGACGAGAGAATATGGGATGTTGGACTAGTCCCTGGGCTATAAGAATAGAATACACATGAGCCTAGTCAGAAGCATATATGGCGAAAATTCTCCAATGCTCAAGTTAGTAATAATTCGAGCAGAAAATCGAAAGGCAAGATAATGTACCGTAGAGAGTTTAAGTACAGAGATGAATAATGTACCATCATGAACAATTAAGACATTCTATTATATAGTAGCCGGTGCGGTACGGATGGAATTAGGACGGAGGTGGCCTATTTTTCGACTTTCCGTACAAAGAATATTCTACTGACATGTGACAATAGAGCCTTCAGGCACAACAATTTTGTAAGAAAGCGTTGCAATGGGAGACCATCCCAATGAAAAGGTAGGGGACCACCTCAAGGAAGAGCAAAATCCTATCTCGAGAAGGCCCTTCGCCAGGCTAGTAACTTGAACTCGGTGGTGGAGTCTGAGGAGAGATCTTCATCCTCAAAATCGAACTCAGTAGGTGACATGTGGCATCATTTGGTGGGGGCCACATATCGGAGCAATTGCCATGTGGTTGGTACGGGTTGGGCCATGTCAAGAGACAACGATCACGTGGTAGGTTAAAATACCCCCATATCATTTGAATAACCAATAATATCAAATATATTATCCACAAATCCAAGAAAATGTATTACTCATATCCTCAATTCAAAAGAAAGAAATAAATTTGAATATTACCTCAACTGAAAGAAATGAGTATATTTCTTTTAGTATGTACCTTAGTCCCAAAATTCGAGCTCATTAGGATGGGTATTTTTCAAAAGAGAAGCGCTCTTTTTTTTTTTCAAAACAAGAAAAAAGACACCACTTCAGCCGGAAAAAATGAGCCCTTGTTTGGACTTTTTCTATAAACTATCGAAAATAACTTTCAAAGGAAAGTACATTCCAAAATACAATAAATTATTGCACCCAAACGCAAACTTACTTAACTTATATGATTCGATCATTATATATATATTAATCCTACCCAAACAGACCCCTATATTGGTATTTAAAAAAAAAAAAACCACAACAAACTGATTCAAAAATTATTTCTTGTGTTCTAGTGTCACAAACTTTGATCTAGCCTAAAGTATAATAAAACCAAAGGCTGGCGGTTGTGACAGAAAATACACTATTCACATAATTGATCCTCAATTCTGACAACAATAATAATCCTCAGAGCTTGTGATTACAATGTTGACCACACGAGGACTCGCACATTATTACATCATGTCCAAGTAGTGTCTGAAAATTAGAGAACACATCTGAATTTTGAATAAACGAAATTCATGAAATAATTTACGCACTTGGGAAACAGCTTCTCAAATAGATGTTTTTCCCCCTTCTCCGCAAAAACTATGCAACTTTGAACTGAGATTTCTTCCATGCCCTTGCATCAGTACTCATGCTGCTTTCTTTTGCTGCAAGGAGGAGGGGGAGGGGGTGGGGGAGAGAGAGGTCAACATGGCAATTCCATACCGGCTCGTATAGATCTAAACTATTATATATAACATTTATCGCCTACAAATGACAAAACAACAACAAATATTGCTAATAGCATACAAATTTGCTAACCCGTTTTTCTTCTTCCATCTTGGCCTTGATGAAGGAGTAGATTGCAACTCCAGCAATAGCAATGGAAGTGCCAATGCCAGTTTGTAGTGTAATCTTGTTACCTGCAATTTTTGTTTTTTATCTCTTAATTCATCTCTTTGAAATCCATCTCACAAAGTTATCGTCAGGCAGAGTAGTATATATTACCAAAGGCCAAGATTGAGAAACCGATCACGAAAACACGTTTCAACACATTTCCAACTGCGTGAGTGAGCGGTGCCACTCTCTCAAGGGTATTGGTTGCCAGCTGAGAAGAGAAAAAGAATTAGTTATAAATAATCTGATGCAAAAACAAGCATAATTTGATGTTCACACGCAAAGATGGATGGGTTTAAGTTTCTTGAAATAGTTGTACAATCAGAGGGTGTAGAGTCTAGAAATGAAGAATATGTAGTAGCTTAAGACCTAAATTCATGTACCTGATTGTAGAGGTGGTAAAACATTCCCACCCAGAAGAGATCAGAGATGAACTTTGTCATACCCACTTTGGCAATTGCATCACTAAGCCCATGCTTTAACAGCTGAGGTCCCTCGAACTGTTTGTCGTATAAAAGAGAAGTCAAAAGTAAGAAGAAGAAATCGTAAGCAAAGGCATGGACATTACAATAAAGAAATATATATATATATATATCAAATAGTGCCATTTATCCATTAAGACTTACGATTATTGCTGGTGGAATGCAGACAATGAGGGCAATAATTGAAATGTAGGCATACAGGTTAGTGCTATCCATATCAGTCTGCAAAGACATATTCATCCGAAAGCACGAAAGAAATTTGAGAAAAGATAGCTTCCAACTTTGTTATATTCTTGATATGATCCGAGTAAAATGGAAAATATAGCAAAAAGGGCAGCACTTAACCATAGCTTTCTTTGAGTATATGCTCCTGTAAGTGAAAGAGATGTTGGAAATCATAGCACTAACAAAGCCCGTCCAGTTGAAAGATAATTCAGTCAGTGATGCCATTGACACACCTGCGTTTAATCTCTGAGGTTCAAACTACAAGGTCGTTTAACAGATTGAAGATGTAAACTCTCAAATCATCAGGCTCACTTGTACAGGAAAATTTAAATCCCTTTCCAAAATTCTTTTTCTTCAGTGCAAATTATGCTATTCTGTAAGCTAAAGGAATTACAGAGCTTACCAATAACGACTGGAGCCAAAGACAGCCACAGAGTCAAAGGTATCTGCTGTCCAAGTATGAATTGTGAAGCCGCGGCATTGAAGAAAGGCTCCAGGGCTGATGCAAAGTTTAAAAAATAATAAAATAAAATAAAAAAGAGGAGAAAAAAAATTAGGACATGTTTTATGAGAAGAAATGCACTAGTTTTAGTAAAGCAAAAGCTTTTGTTTCTAATCATGTCGAAAAAATACAATACCTTTAATAGTGTGGGTGAATGAGACTGCAACAGCAGCAAAAGAAACGTTACTAGTTACATGGCCTAAAGCATGGCACACAGCGACAGGGATGAGTAGCTTTAACAGGTTTGAGTCAATGGGCTAGACACAGAAACACAACAAATGCAGAACAATCATTAATAGGTATAACCATTGAATAATCAGGCATATAAGTTTCTTTACAATCTTACAGGAAAGAAGGAACAAAAGCCCTCTTTTCATTTAACATTTCAAGAATTTGTCCAGATGCTAACTACAAACCCTTAATAAGATCACAGAAAAAAAGTTGCATGATCAGAACTTGTCATAATCATTATGCAATTATGAGCCCTTTTGGGTGTTATACTAATACTAGCCAGCTATAAACTAACATTGTTTCATGATGATAACAATGACCCACAAGCACTAACTTCAACTGTGAATCAGCAACTGCTGGCAACACCCAACTTTTCAGTGACACGTTTGGATGTTCTATTTCAATCAGTGTTTTATTTTGTATTCAACTACACAATACTTATTTAACAAACTTGGTGTTTATAGATCACATAAAATAGAAGATCAAACACCAAATCATGGATCTGAACTGCCAGTATCAAGAGAAATGGTATAACCCCTAAGTTCATATCGGTGTTAAAATTAAATACATAAAATTGAATCACTTTGTGTTTATACATGGAGCCATAGGGGCTGGAGGTCCACCTCAAGTTTATATCGAACTAAAATTTATATTTATTTGTTTGAAAATTTTAATCCCCCGCCCCCACCCCCCACCCCCACCCCCACCCCATCATATAAAAATCTTTAATATTTTATATAAATTCAATCGCACCCCCAAACAAAAATTTATGGCTTTGTCCATGGGATTGAAGGAGGAGGAGGGACTTACAGCTCGCTTAGGGAGACCCACAGCCCAGCTCACTAAGCAGTAGATTACACCAACAAATAAATGGATAACCGACACAAAGCTGCAGAGATCATCATCAACAAATTGTTAAGCTTGAATTCAACTGAAGGAACAATTACACCAGAAATTCAAAGAGGGTATCCAAATTAAGAAGATGCTTACTAAGGATAAGGGAAGTAATTGTAGATCTTCTTGTTGAGAATGTTGAATATCACATTCAAAAAGTACCACATGAAGAAGAAGAACCCGGTGACGAGAGCCGGGTATTTGTCCAGGAACCCGACCTTAGCACCCCTGCGAACAAAAATGGTTTTAAGGGAAACAAAGGCTAGAAATAGGGACGGGTTAACGGGTCGGAAATCATGAAAACGGACCTCACCCGGCGGAATCGCCGCCCTCGGCGGGAGAGGAAGCCGAGGCGGAGCACGGCCGGAGGCTCTCCCTCTTCGTTAGCACCGGAGAAGCCACACTAGCCGGCGAGGCTTCGAGCAGAATGGCCGGCCGGAGCTGCCTCCTCCATATCAAATTTCCACCGTCGCTGAGCTTTCCGGTGAGCCTCAAGGCGGGGAAACTGCAGTTGCCGGCGGGCCTCGCCGCCGGCTTCGGGGGAAGTGCTAGGCCGCGAATGGTGGCGCCGCTGAGCACGCGAGACTCCATTCTGATCTTAGAGAGAGAAAACAGATGAGAGAGAGAGAGAGTGCGTACTGTTGCCTGGCCAATAATGCAGCAGAGAAGAGGAGATAACTTGCGCCGGGAACGTTAATTGCACGGGGAGTGGGCGGGCACGTTTGAGTGGTTGCTATCAAAGCTAACAAGATGAGGGGTTCATATTATTATTATTATTTTTTTAAATGAAAATAAAAATAATTGAAGGCCCATGTATTTAAGAGTAATTTTGCTATTTTAGACATTTTAAGGTTTTATTATTAGCTTCTAAAGTCACCAAAATTAAGAAAATCTATCTGCTTTCCTTTTCTATTTTACTAACAAGACCGCACTTTCTGTATGTGTGTGTAAAATATAAAAAATATATATTTTAATTTAATATTTATTTATTTTTAGGATGGAAATATAAATATATTATTAAATTTTTTTAATAAGAATACTTTTTAAAGAATTATTTAAAATAATTTATTAAATTATAATAATTTAAAAATAAAATTATATGATAAAAAATAAATACAAAAAGAAAAAAATACCAAATAATTGTAATTAGATAAAGTGGTTTGTTGGTTGAGAATATAGATTTTTTAAATTGAATGTAATATTGTAATATTGATTTTTTTATTTGTTTGTTTATTGCATGCGTTTATTAATTAAAATGGTAAAATTGATACATCAAAATTTGGTATCCGAATTGAATAGATTTCATGTGAATTTCAATTTTAGCCATAATTTTATATATATATATTTATTTTACATAAAATTGAAGGGCAATTTTTGTAAAATCACATAAATAACTACCATTAATGAGACAAAAATAGCTTTCTTTTTATAATAGTATAGATTTGTCGATTTGATTTGACTAACAATAATGTTTTAAATATATTTGAGTAGCGATAATGATTTAAATACTTTAACAATCGATTTTATTAATATTTCCTTTTTTTCTTTTTTTTTTTATTTGTCGGCAAAAGACAGTCGTGCTCGATGAGACAATCGTATTTCAATTATTATATTTTAATTCATAAAATGTAACAATTAAATGAGTGGTAATCAAACTATCAATGTAATAACACCCCGATTAGTATAGATACATAACATGAATTTAAGCAATAAAATTGTAGGAAAAAAATAAAAAATGTGTGGGATGGGGAGAAAATTAAAGAAAAATAAATGGTTATTATTACAATGCATTATATTTTATATTTTGGGGGAGTGGGATAGTGTCTTATCTAGTTATCTTATCCTAGGGAAGCGAGAGGTCCCTGAGTGAGAGTATGTCATGTCCAATCATCGCAATCCAAATGTGAACTGTGCGATATCCTTATCATTCTTTATCAAAAAATATCTCACCCTTTTAATTTTCTTACCTTTTTTGGTATTTTTGTTGATTTGAGTGTTGGATTTTTAATCGCAAAATAACATGCATTTATAAATGAGATAATAAAATTGTGTCTTAGTTGTCACTACGAGAAATAGTAAATAGTAATAATAAAAATATATATAATTCAGTAATTGTTAAAAGTTGTGAGATATTTGTAAGTAATTGTTATTAACAATTAATGATGTTTAGTATGGATTAGGAGTTATTATAAGTATTTTATATTGTATCTTTAAAATATTTAAAAAAAAAAAGAAAAAGGAACAAGCATATCGTATTTGCTAAGTATACTTACCAATTAAGACTTACCTTTTTATATTCTTTTCAAAATTTACCAATAAAGATTTTTTATATTTTATAAGTTCACATATGCTTCGGTGTATTGAGAATAAAATTATTTATCCATTATGGCTTTTAAATACACAATGAACGTTGCAATGCCTGAAAAATAAAATGTACAAAATACAATGAAACTTAAAATATATGTTATTAAGGCAAAATTTCTACGCTCGATGTCTTATGATTTGATTTTTAAATATTTAGCATCAATTTGTACATTGGACAAATTTATGCATGTAGGAACGACGTATCATCCATGCTATTATTATATAAAACAAGATCCCATTAGAGTAATTATTTTTAATCTAACAATTGTTTTTTTGGTATGTCATTTTATTTTTGTTATTTTCTCTCCCCATTTTTCCCAAGCCACTACACGTTTTTTTTTTAACTTATGCAACCTCTCTCATCTCTAACACCATACACTATTAAATATATATATTTCTTGAATCATCTTATAAATTACTTTTTAACGATATATTTTCATCTTATATTAAAGTATATTATTTTTTCACTTAATTTAAATTAAATAAATATTAAAAATTACTCATACAGAGAATATAATGAATACTTATAATTTAAATTATCAAAATTGAAATATATAATTAAATTATATTTTATTTACTTCACACACACACACACACGTTGAACGTGCCACCAATCAAATTAATTAATTCATAATCAATCATAATAAAAGAATATAATTTAAAAAGATTCGTCAAGCTTTGGACTAGAAGTTGGCGTGAATATTCTGGGCCAACTCTTGTATCCGGCCCATTAAGACAAACCTAGATGGTTAAAGGCCATCTAAATGGGCCTGGACAGCCACATAATTTTGGGCTATATATTTACTGGGCACAGGTATATAAACAAGCCCATTATTACACTACGCAAAAACGGAAACAAAATATTCTCTTGTAAATGGGCAAATCCTGAAAAGAGGCGGCGCCGACGAGCAATCCGACGTCGTTATATGTTCCGGCTCCGCCGCGGCGGCGTAGATTCAGGCGTTTGATAGGATTGCGCTGCTCAGAATTATAGCTCGTATATTATAATATTTTAGTTCGCGGAAATTTTGCGACTGCAAGCACTCCAAATGTTCGACGAAATGCCGTGCGAGAAAACTGAGTAAGAAACCGAGGAAGAGAAGAGAGAAAAACTAGGAATGGGCAGCAGGTCGATGATGAAGTGGCCGAAGCAAATCACATCATCTCTCGTCGAGCGTCTAATTCGTTCGGAAAAGGACTTGGATAAAGCAATATCCATATTCGACGCCGCCACTGCCGAGTATTCGAATGGATTCCGGCATGATCAGAGCACATTCGGGTTAATGCTTCGGCGATTACTCTCTGTTAACAAGTTCTTGCCGGCAGAAGATATGCTCGTCAGGATGAAGCAAGAGAAGTGCGACATCTCAGAAGATATATTCGTGTCCATATACAGGGCCTATGCTCGTGTGCACAAGCCACTTGAAGTGGTACGAGTTTTTGGGAAGATGAAGGAGTATGAGTGTGAACCCACTGCGAAATCTTATGTGACGGTGTTTTCAATTCTCGTCGATGAAAGCCAGTTGAAGATGGCATTCAATTTTTATCGTTATATGAGGAAGAAGGGGATTCCGGCTAGTGTTGCCTCACTTAATGTGTTGATAAAAGCCCTTTGCAAGAGCCCTGGAACTATGGATTCAGCTTTCCGGATTTTCCACGAGATGCCGAATCGAGGGCACACTCCAGATTCATACACTTACGGGACTTTGATTAATGGGTTGTGTAGGGCAGGGCGAACTCTTGAAGCGAAAGAGCTTTTGATTGACATGGAGGCGAATGGTTGTTTACCCTCAGTTGTTACCTATAGTTGCCTTATACATGGCTTTTGCCAATTGAATAAATTGGATGATGCGATGGAATTGCTGAAGGAGATGAAGAGCAAAGGTGTGGAGCCCAATGTATACACTTATAGTTCACTTATTGATGGTCTTTGCAAGAACGGACATTCTTTGCAAGCCATGGAGCTGTTGGAGAGGATGACTCGCAAGGGCTTAGTTCCAAATTCGATTACTTACAGTTCCTTAATTTACGGGCTCTGCAGGGAAGGTAAACTCATAGAAGCAGTTCAGATTCTTGATAGAATGAAGCTGCAGGATTTGAAACCTGATGTAGGGCTCTATTCAAAAGTAATTGACGGGTTCTGTGATATCAAGAAGTTTCAAGAAGCAGCAAACTTTCTTGATGAGATGGTCCTTTCTGGGATAACTCCTAACCGTGTAACTTGGGGCCTTCACGTTCGGATTCATAACAAAGTGATTCAAGGTTTTTGTGCTGAGGGTCATCCTAATCAAGCTTTTCAGCACTATTTGAGTTTGCGTAGTAGAGGCATATCAGTTGAGATGAAAACGCTTGGGTCTCTTGTTCACTGCTTTTGCAGGAGAGGAGAACTGCACAAAGCAGCTCGGGTTGTGGATGAAATGGTGATTGATGGATGCATTCCTGATGAGGAAACATGGAATGCATTGTTGGATGGGCTCTGGGATAGGAGAAAAGTGCATGAAGATGCTGAATTGTTGCTGGCTAAGTTGATGGATGAACTCCAAAGTACCACATCCCGTTGAACAGAAACAATGGTGAATGTAACTATCTTGCCCAATATAAATTGAATAGTGGTATCTGATCTTCCTCAGCTTTCATCCAATTCTGTTTCCAGACCGCAGCACACTTTCACGATGATTGAGGTTTCACTTCCGAGCCGTAATTTTATCAAGAGCTTGAGTGCCTAATATTTTTCCGAAAAACTGAATTTTCGGAAAAATCACAAAATATTGGATTTGATCTGCGTTGTTTTATCAACTCTTTCTCTTGTCCAAAATGACCTAATTGGAACATACATGTCAATTATAAGAAAAACTAGTTTGTCTTCTTTCATGAAGTTTCAAAAAAGGACTAGTTATTTTCGGTGACATCTATTCAAAAAGCTAATCCTGGAGCTCTTTCAGGTGCCTCTGATTTTTCAAAATTCTTATCCAACAGGTTTACAAGGCAAGAGGTCTTGTTTCTACTAAACTGAAGCTATATGCTCATGTGATCTCTCATCACTAATTATGAGACAACCTATGGACAGGTTGACGATTCTCTGGTGTAATTTAATTGATATATTGGATTTTTTCCCCAGCTCTTTCTGGGATTATATATATTTCAAAGTCTGTTAAGGTATCTATCTATCTTGATGTGAGATCACTTAAATTGTAGGTTTGCTTTGAAGTTGCAATTCCAGGCCTCAGCTAAAACTTGCCTGAATGATATAAAACAGAGCTTGCATTTCTCATGGTAACCCATAAGAACAAGAAGCAGTAATGCCCTTGACATAAACTAGATCAAGTACTAATTTCATTCCGAATGTCACATTTGCATCAAATTGAATACAGTTAAGAGATTATTTAACTGGCAGTGACTGGAAAGCCAATACCATGTCGTTTAGTGGGAAAAACGACAAACAACATACTGCAGGCAACTCCAATCCCGACTGGCAGTGCTGTGAGAACCTCTTTTGTCCCTGCTGATGGTGCCGGATAGAAGCAGTTCACCACATTTTCATCAAAAATCGCAATGGCTGCAAATACCAATATTGACATCAACGCATGGACAAAATCTATAAATTTGAGCTTGTATTTTGCTGCAACATCTGGTGGTAGAGTGACTGATCCATCTATGATCCACAGTCCACGAATTGTAGCAAAGCCGTAACAGATATTCCCATTTTGATCATTGAAGCTGTCAGTGAAGCTCATCAGAATACACGACAACCCACAGAGAGCCACGAGCCCTGCTGTCAAGGATTGACTCACTGAGTCACAATGTCCTTGGTTTGAGAATATGGGAGACAGAAGTTGAAAAGCAAGAACCGACCCGGTGGGCAGAAGGTTGGCGAGATGTGCTGTGCTCTCAAACGTCTGGCTAATGGCTTGCTGGATGAGGTTTCTCTCTACTTCAGGCAGGCTTTTAATGACCAGTAAGGGCACCTCCTCTTGTCCACATATTTCTCGCGATGGTTCGTTTTCATTTTCCACCTTAATCTCCATTTGAAGTAGGGAATTCTTGTTTATCCTTGTCAGGCTTGTTTTTCGATTCGATTATTGTGGTATGATGCATTTTATTGGCGACGGAATGCTTGAGTGGAAGGAAAGGTTTGAGATAGTTGTGCCTTGCAAGAGACAGCAACAGCAGCTTTCTTCTGGGTCCTGTCATGGGAATTCCCTTTTCAGATTTAGGTGATGAATAAAGTGATATAAAAGTTTTGGAGGCAGCTTCATTAACCGGATTACAATTCTGCTGATATCATGGAACTTCGCTTTTGAGCAAGAATTTACAGGTTATGGGCACTTTGCGTTTGCACCCCTAGATTTCATTTCATTTGCACTCTTCGCCTTGAAATAGTAAAAATTGGCATAGTGTGCACACTTCAGTTACAATCTCCTTGGCACTTTGCATCCCCGATAACATTTTGGCATTAGTTTTTGCTGGGAATCCCCCCCCCCCCCCCCCACCCGGTGGGGGGCCTGCGGTCTTCGTCAAGAATATTAAAATAAGACTGATTTAGGGGTGTAAAATGTGAAGAGTTTTGATTGGAGGATGCGTTTTTCAATTTTTATAATTTTAGAGTGGAAAGTGCCAATAAACTATAATTTAAGTATCCAAATTCCAATATGTTGATTGTCGTTTACTTTTTGGCTTGCAAACTGCAGGGATTATGCTTGTCCATGTTGCTGATTTTGTTTTGAAGCTGGAGTTGAAGCGTGCTTGAACATCACTCAATTCAGTTATATTGCTGAGACGCAAAGTTTAGGCACTTAGTTTAGTGTTTTCGTGCTCGTTTTTCTGGTTTTGAGGCGATGACTCCAGCTATTTCGTTACTGCTTTTAGTTCTCTCTCTCTCTCTCTCTCTCTCTCTGTCTCTCTCTCTCTCTCTCTCTAATAACTGAAATTGCTAGAATTTGCTTTTGTGTGTTGCTTTACTTGTAATGGCTACTACATCATGATAAAGGTGGCACGATTAGGTTTGTAGTTTGTATTAATGCATCATGTCAAAAATAAATAAATTAATAGCTCATAAAATAAAGCGTCTATATTTACACAACATATACAGAGTTATGATTTAATAAAAAGTATTATTAAATTTTTTTACTCAGATTTTTAAAGTTCTACTTTATTTTACATCCTATCTATTTAAGGATAACTGTAATTGGAATTTGATTTATTGGATATTTCAGTGGTTAGAGATCCTAAGGGGATGCTTGTCCTGCTTCTTTTTTAAAAACAACAGCCCATTCTTTGTTTTCTTACTTCTACTGAATATATATATACGAAAAAAAGTTAAAATTAGCAAAGGGTTCGTTTGAAAGGGTTTAAAAAAAAAAAGTAATTCTCGAGCAATGTTTTTTTATAGTAGAGTTTTGTTTTTTTTAAGTCAAGTAATTTTATATTTGAATATAGTAATTAAAAATATTTTGAAAGTTGTTTTTATTTGAATATACTCTAAGAGTTTATTTGGATAGGTATTTTTTTGTTTAAAAGAAAAACACTTATTTTGTGAAAAAAATATTTCAGAACAATAAAATTGTATTTGGATTGACATTTAAAAGAAAAATAGAAACAAAAAAAAGGTCAAAAAATGCTTTTTTCATTCAAATAAAAGCACATATTAAAGCATTTTAAATTATTGCATTTAAATACCAAATTGCTTAGCTTAAAAATGAGTTCTACTATAAAAAGCATCATTTGAATAGTATTTTTTTTTAAGTTCATTCAAATGAGCTCTAAATAGCTTCTAAGAAAAGTTCTTTTTTATTTTTCTTTTATGCTTTTTTTCTAAAAGCTCATCTAAACATTATTATTATTATTATTATTATTATTATTATTATTATTAGTTTGCTATGAAGTGTTTTTTTTAAAAATAAGTACTTTTCCTCTTTAAAAAATCCATTCAAATCGGACTCTAAAAATAGGAAGCATTCAAATTGCTTGTTCAGCTTTTAGCGCTTTTATCAAAGTTAAATTATTATTTTTTTCCTTTTCTTTTCAAAAATTTCTACTTTTACTACTTATTTTTTCAACTTGTTCTACAATTTTAACTTCTCCAAGAGTAGATACCCCTAAAATTGGAAGAACCGAAGAGATATGGACAAAATCAGCCTCGTTGAAAGCATAGATGTTGCGTACACGGCCCTTTGATATGGACCGAGCCCTGTTTGCTTGGGCCATTGGCCCAATGGTTTTTGGGCTAAGTACGATAGCCCAATCTATCCAGGTTGAAATGATGGTGAATTTTAACTAATTCATAGACTTCATAAGTTTTGTGTTATGTACAATTAGGCATAAACAATTCTGTGGTCGGTGAACTTTTTGCACCAAATATATAAACTGTATCTGATTAATTAAGTGGGACTATAAAACGATTGCATCACTATATATTAATGGTCAAAAAATGTTATTCAACTCTTTTTTGATACTGAAATATATGATTAAGAAAAGATTAGAGATAAAGCATATATTTGTTCAACTAATACTTAATAAAATAACCAAGTTTTATAAATCTCGTGGTTTTTAGGTGTGTAATGATGGGACAATTGCTTTTCTTTTCTTTATTTTTATTTATATTTTTTTAGAACGATCTATTTTACACCAACTATTTAACATTAATATTTTCAAATTAAGAACAAATTGTTGCATCAATCATTAAGAAAAACCACCATACTTAATAGACTAATTTATATAAACTGAAAATATTAATATTTTAAATACATGAAACTATCAGTAATTTGCGTTGCATTATCATATGGAGATTCCGCAGTGATTAATTTTTCATTTAATATAAATATATATGATCAGTACACTGCTAATTTTATGCCAAGAATAGTCAGTCGTTGAAACTGTTGTGGTCAAGGATCTTTGTACCACTTAATACAAAATCTAAAGTGTTGGCTCAACAACTCTAGCCGTTAACAAAGTTGAAAACCAGATTTTGTTGCAGTTAGCCACCAAATTAGGTGTGACACTAAAACATAGTTGTATCTATGTTAATAATGTGTGTTTTGTTTAGAAAATAATTGGAAATAAAGATCATAGAGTGGTACCTAGTACAGGGCTCAATGACTCCATGTATTAGCAGTTGGCCACCCAACAAAACAATTAATTATGAAACATTTAATTTGTTTTAGCCACTTGTTTTCCCCCTAATTATCTTCCCCACTTGTCTTCTCTGCATAGCTGCCTAATCAAGCTTTAATCTTAAAAAAATAATACAAAGAGATAGGCATCATTATTGTTCCTTGAAATTATTCGTACTTGGGATAGTCCCACAAAAAAATAAGGGGACCCCTATGCAATAAAAAGATTTTTGGAGGGGTAGATGATGTGATGACGAAGAAAGCAAATTTTGCACAAAAATGTATGGTAAAAAGCATGAAATGAATGATAATTTTTGGCCATGCCTAATTATTTGCAAAAGGGCCCCTTGTTTTTTCATCTAATTTTCCTAGAAACAAAAGGGATGATTGATTATTTGACCTTCGATTCCCCCATTTAAGGATTGCTGTTTTTTTGGAAGGCAAAGAGTGCCAGACCCATCATAAAATTGCAATGATTTTGCTTTTAAAAAGCTCAAAATCAAATGTCTATCACTTAGATTTAAATGAGTATCCTTCTTTTTTCATGATTTTAATCAAAATTATTTCGTTACAAATAATCATTTTTCTCCCCGCTAATATTAGCACCTTGTAATTTCATTGCAATCTCTCTCTCTCTCTCTCTCTCTCTCTCTCTCTCTCTCTCTCTCTCTCTCTCTCTCTCTCTCTCTCTCTCTCACTCACACACACAATTGATTATCATATAAGCTTCTAGTACTTTTAAAAAGAAGCATATCGTACCATAAATATTCAAAATTAAAAGTTATTCTTGTATATTTAGAATGCTCGACTTCGTATTTTACAAATATTTAAATTTATTATTCAAATTTAAAATATCTGCTCCATTTATAAAAACAAGTGATTTTGTAATTTCCTCTTCAATTTCCCCCATCCGTGTTCAACAAGTGGCAGAGCTGTGATCGATGGTCAGGGAATGCACCCGCCGTATACAAATTACAAATAAGATAAATAAGTAAAATCGCAAAATTTAGGGAAGCGCACCGAGAGAAGTGTTATAAAAGACAATTAAAACGATTATTTAAATTTAACTACATTATATATATGAGATAAAAATTTAAAATAAGAAATACATATGCATGCACCAATTCACCTATCGAACTATATGTATCGCCGCCACTGATTGAGCTACATAGTAAATCAATCATGTTGGGTTACTTTTTCAACTTTCGTATTCACAGCCAAAATCCAACCACAACATACAAAATTTTACATGCAAGACCAATCAATCAATGCCTAATTATGCTTGCCTAGCTTTTATTTATTTATTTTATTTTGGCCAAAAAAAATCACTAAAGAAATAAAAAAAAAACATTTTTGCCCAGCTGTTCGAACAAAAAATGTCCCCAATTGCCAAAATGATTTATACAGCTTTGTTCTTTTTTGTAGACAAAAAAAATTAAAAGTCGTCGAAAATATTGTTGCATTATTCATGATATAGACATCATTAAATTTAATTCCCCACATTTTTGAATATTAATTTGGCTGCATATGTCCATTTTTTCCAATATTGCTGTATGATTAGTCGTTGAACAACAAAATGCAATAATTAGAGAAAATTAACTATTTAGATTGTCTTAATTGAAGCTGATTTGGTTAGAAAGAGGGTATTAGGTAAAGAATAAGATATCATATAGGGTCCTCGACTTGTTCACGAGTCCTTGCTATTCCACTTGACTAGAATTTGAATGATATACTCCCCCCCCCCCCCCCCCCCAAAAAAAACCACACACACACACACACACAAACAAAAAAGGAAAGCTGCATTAGTATCAAATTTTTATAAAATATTAAAGATATTTCGATTATTTGTGAGGAAATTATAAAATTTAAACGAAAAAAAAATGCTAGATTTGAATTTGAGGGCGTTCCATCCCCCTCTCCCACCCAAACCAAATATATATATATATACTTTGTTGTCGATGATCGTGAGTTTGATTTTGTTACCATATGATTTAATTGTAACAAACATTAGTCTTTTTTAGCCATTGCTATTGAGAATTGATGACACTCTCGTCGTGACACTGATATTATTAGCTAGGCAAAATTGTTGAGCTCTTTGTTGTTGATATTGAGAATTGATGACGCTCTTGTTGTGACAATCATATCATAAGCAAGGCAAAATTGTTGCTTTAAAATTGTTGTGCCCTTAATTTGTCGTCACAGTGCTGTTAGTAATTAACAACTGTGGATATTTAAGGATGTGTTTTTCGAATATTGATCTAGCAAGAATATCATTCCAGTAAAAAACTAAAATATATTGTCACTTAATGTATATAATTGACGACAATTCCTATATTTCACACCAAGAATTCACACCGTTAGGTGCCGAAGTGAATTCATTGTAAATTTAGTTTCTATGACGGATTTTATCTATAAGAAATCAATTACTAAATATCCCTGTATATGTTAAATTTTGTCACTGATATATCACAAATATCTCAAATGTGTGACCGAATGTCTCTGTCACACAATTTTTATTAACGAAAAGGCCACTTTATTGTAGTGTTTTTACTCAATATATTATCACCAACTCTCAATTTTCTTGAAATATCAAAGTTTAAAATTATGAATTAGATTAAGTGCCCCAAATTAATTTTTTTAGCACCATCACGTCAGAAAAAAAAAAGTTATGGAAAAAAAAAATAATTCACCCGGGCTAATTTAAATTTGAAGTTTAAAGAAAGATTAGAACTTTTTAATTAATTAACATTGTTCCAACTAAAGCACACTTATAGACAGCCTGTTAAGTTTTGAAAAACGCCACAAAAATCAATCATATGTCCAACTGTGTTCATTAATTTTTCTACTTCTAATTCCCAAATCCCACCACATGATTAAATTAAGCCAATAATGTATTAAAGTACAATGCAAAAGGTTTTTTAAACAAAATAATCAAGAGAAAAAAAAAAAAAAAAAAGCCAAACATGTGAAGAGTGAATGAGCTTTTGCAAAGGAGTGACAACAATCACAATTCACAACTTTCTACGTGAGTACTGTATATGCCCACTATGGGTACGATATTCCCAATTCAATTGTTTTATTCACTACTCTGAAATTCGAACACTGATTCTTGTTTAAAGAATCTAGCGTCTCATCTCATCAAACCAACTAATAGTTGATTGTTGCAGCGTTGTTGATGATCTTGCACATCTATAATTTTTTAGGAACTAAAACCATCAATGATGAGAGTAAGCAAAAGCGTATTAAAGATATTCGATACTTAATATATCTCTTTTTTGTAACAAATTAAATTTTTTGGATGGGACCATATAAAATGATACGAAGCATGAATCATTTTTCTTGATGTTTTTTTTTTTAAATTGAAACCCAAATGGGGTTGAGAAAAATATAAACTAAGAAAAAGAATATCTTCAAGAAAATTTCCCAAGAACCCACTAATTATTTAAATATCACACTTCAGTACATTCTTCATCTTAAGATCAATTATTTTAGTCACTATTTAAGTGGCTAGAGCTTTGTAACACTTATCTTTAATTTTCTTTCTATTTATTTTTTATTTTTCCCTAGAAAATGAGAAGGGGTGGGGTCTAAGGCATGAGATGACAATCATGAAAGTGGCAAGAAACAGGGACAAATGGGTTGGTGACACCATTGTTTTCTTTCATGCCATTTTCATGTTTATTTGACTAAATTATATTTTTAAATATTTTTTTTTCCTTTTTGATAATTGTTTTTTTTTTCATAAATGCTGTGCTCTTTGCATCAAAGTTTGTAAAAAGGGACTGATCATAAGGGTCCCAGAAAAGATCCGTGTGAGTGAGTTCCACTAGTTGCTTTCAATTCTCCATCTTTAAAGATTGATCATATTTGAATTTACAAAATTTTCTTTTTAACATTTAAAATTAATTAATGTCATTTTTTTTATTATGTAATTAAATAATGTCATTAAGAGTAGTTCATCATTGCATTAGCTAGAATGGGACTGCTTTAATCCTTTTTGAATTGGACCACTGTAGCATCAAGTAGCCTTCAAGATCCAAATAATTGCTTTTTCTATTTTATTTCTCTCTCTCTCTCTCTCTCTCTCTCTCTCACACACACACACACACACACATATATATACACTAATAATATTATCAGACTTGATGCGTGTGCATAATAATTAAAAATATATAATTTAATAATATAATAATTTTTTTTGGTAGTATATATACTATCAAAATATTTTTAACTATTTTTAGTAGATTTATAAAATTAGTAATAAGTAAAAATAACATAATTTAAAATAAAAAAAAATTAAGTAAACAATTACAAAAAAAAAAGAGATATTAAAGAATATTGAGATATAAAGAGGATAGAAATAGAGGAGAAGGAAGGGAGAGAAAGTAAAAAAAAAAAAAACGTAGAATACGAGAGAGGAGAGAGAAAATAAAAAAAAAAGAAAAAAAAATGACAGACCAAACAATTTGCTATATCAAAAGTAGTTATAAATGATGCTCTCCCTTTATATAATAGTATAAATAGTATAGATGTTATATTATTTTGTATATTCAATTCTTTTATTTTATTTTATTTTTCCTTTTCTAGTTGTAGGCTTATTTTCCCTGATTTATGTAGATCATCGAAAAAAAAAACATTTAATCATCAAATTGAGGAATAATTTTTTTTTTTATTAATGCCATCTTTATATAAAATGTAACATTGATGTTATTAGAAATGAAAATTTTGATATTTCCAAGGTTCAACTTGTCAATATTTAATATATATATATATATATATATATATATATATGCGAGTTTCAAAATACATTAAAACTTGATAGAGCCAAGATTTGAATCTTAGAAATCAGGATGAAACTGACAGGAGATAATTTCTATTGAGGGCAAAATGGTCAATTCAATAGTAGGGGACCAAAGAAAAAAGCGTTAATTCCCCACTTCCCATAATAGTTTCCTTTTTACTTTTAAAAGTGCGACGTCTACCATAAATGAGAGAAGCGCATTTGTTCTGTGCTTAAAGTCGTTAAATGTACTCTGTATATTAATACAAACATTCTTATCTCCGACATGCATCATGAGTTAAAA
This sequence comes from Petrea volubilis, assembly GCA_026212405.1. NCBI lineage: Eukaryota > Viridiplantae > Streptophyta > Magnoliopsida > Lamiales > Verbenaceae > Petrea > Petrea volubilis. Next base: position 934,945 of record CM047870.1, read on the forward strand.
ATTTTACTTTAGACCTTTGCAAGGAATGGTTTATGTATTAATTATTTATTTATTGAAAAAAGATATATTTATATATGATGTACTTTTTTTAAAAAAAATTAAATGACGCTTATACCATTTTAGAAAGTGATTTTCAAGAATGTCTTTTTTTAATTTTTAAATTATTTTAGTGATATCCACCAGGATTCTCAGGTCCTGGCTGGATCAATTAAATATTCTAGGGATTCTATAAGCACAATGCTAGCTTTGATTAATTACAAATTCTACTCATTATTTCAATTCATAAAAGATCGGGATTATAATTCACAGACGATATCATTTCTTCTTCTACAGTTGCTTATCTTATAAGTAATATTCGTTATTTGTGAGACATCTTTTTATAAAGAGATAAAATTATATCGTCTTTATGCGCGGATAGCAGCTCAAAGGATCGAGATTCCATATCTAACGATGAGTCCGAGCGTCATCAAGTATAAATGTATCAATGAAGAAATATTAAATTAGTAATATATACTTTTCTTGATCGGCCTGATATTTGTATAATTTTGCCCGTATAATCCCCCAACACTCATGGGTATCAACAAATTACATTGCTCCTGTGTTTTGGACTAGGTAAGAGAACATGTAAACTTAATTATTACCACATTTTGACTTATGTCTTTTAATTAATTATCACTATGTCAGAATTATTATAAGATGGGTAACGTGAAATGTGAATGCTCTAACGAATCTCTTCGTGTTGTATTTTAGGAGGGCAAAAGTTATAATTTATCGTATCATTTTTTGCTGTACTTTCTACCGAAAGTTAAAAGACAGAAAAAAGTTGGTCTGTGTTTTGTTTGGGGTTTTAGGATGACATAATTTTGCGTCATCAAGTTAAATCCTATAGCATGAAGATTCATATATTTCGGTGAAAAATCGAATCTAAAATTTCATAATTTTGAAGCATCGTCTTCGTCCTAACAAATTAATACACTATAAATTTAGTTTACATGACGGAATTAGTTTATGACAATTCCATCGCTAAATACATTATCACTGATTGTTTGTTTAGTCATGTTTTACGTCGAATTCTGTTACTAATCTATGACAAACAACTTAAATTTGTGACAAATTTTTCTTGTCACAAATTTTTCATTAGTGAAAATAGTACACACATAATAATAATAATAATAATAATAATAATAATAAATTTTCTATCAGTTGAATTACATATAATTGATAAAAAAAATTTACATTGTGACTTAATATGTTACCAATAATCTTTAGTCATAAATATACATATTGACTTGACTGGGAAACGAGCGGTATAAAATTCACCCATTTTCTGAAGAGAAAAAGAGTAGGTATTAATTATTTCAAGAAGCAAGACATTTATTTTTCTCAAGGGACTCAACAAGAAATGATCAGAATATTAAATATTGGTTAGCAGAATTATAAATAACCACATTAACTTTTTGTTTTCTCTCTCTCTCTCTCTCTCTCTAAAATCAACAACAACCTTTCAGCAATAATTATTTATTCTCCAATCCTAAATTGAAAACATGGATATTTGTAGTTGAAACATTTAATGTGATAATTACTAATGTTCAGGTGATTCAATTCGTAATTATTATTTTTCCTAATAATATTTATAGTTTTGATTTTCTTTTTTTTTTTTGGGAAAATAAATATTTGTGCATTGGAAGAAGTTAGTAGATGCTGGCAATCAGATCAATTAAATGTATATCCAGAAAAAAATAATAAATTAAATTTATATCCAGACAGGACATGAGTAGCAAAAACATTGAATGTTGGTCTTAATAATAATTTATGATCAATATTAATTGATTGGGGATTTTAGGTCCCGATATTGTCCCCCCTCATTATTGTGAGCTCGTACCGTGTTTTTTGTACCACTAATTAAACACAAAACCCCTTTGTAATGAGTGAATTTTACATCGATTCCAGCTAAATATAAGATCAAACTTGTCCATAATATTATTTTGATTAAACTTTAAGAGCACACGTGTAACTCTTTTGGTGGACAACTTGTATGAAACGTAGCTCGATAGAGTACTGCAGGGACAGAGCCAAGGAGCTAGAGCGAGCGATCGTTCCCCTTTTTTTAAATTTATATCGAATCAAAATTTATATAATTAAACAAAATGCTTCATAAATTATTGAAATACTCTTACATTTTATAAAAACTTGACATCGTCTCTCCCCCCCCCCCCCCCTCCCACCTCCTCATATCAGAATTTTTGGCTCCATCATTGCAAATATGTGTGTGTGTGTGTGTGCGCGTGCGTGCACGCGTGTACACACATCTATATTATTTATACTATTATATAAAGGGTGAGCATGATAACTCTATTTTATAGAGATATTTTGGAGCCTAAATTAACAATATCGAACCAAATTAAGTTAAAATGCTAGTTTTTGGGGTTAAGAAACGTTAATTAAGTTTAATTATTGTTATTTTATTTTGCAGAGGATATTTTTTGAGAAGAGAAAGCAAAAAGACAGAAAAAATACATTGTGGAAGATTCCGCCTAGGCGGCTACCAACACGCCTAAGCGGCACTGAAGGAAGCGATAATTAATTCCAGAGGCATGACCGCCTAGGCGGCCACTAGCACGCCTAAGCGGCAATGAGGAACTCTAGTTTGTCAAATTTCCCGAGAGCCCACCGCCTAGGCGGGGCGGTTAATTGAAAGTTGACAGGAGATTTGAATCACGTTTTAAACTTAAAAAAGGCAGTTTTTGAAGGAGAGCAAACGGTTCTGGACAGAAAGAGAACAGAGAAGGCAGGAAGGAAGATCTGAAACAAGGAAGAAGCCTTAGAGAAGGAGATTCACGCCATACACGAGTTTTCCTTCTTCAAACTCTTCTTGTTTTTCATGTCTCTGTTCTGTATCGTTTTTGCCATGGAATCTGTTTGTATGGCGAATTAAACTCATTTCTAGGTTTTTGATGGAACCTTATATGGATTTTAATTGAATTCTATGAATCTCTATTATATATTATGCATCTCAATTGTTTTGTGTGATCTTTAATGCATTCTATTGATTGGTCATCATTAGAAGTGATTTGTTAACCGTGATTGAGCTCGAGAGAGGATTTCATGGTTTAGAAATGCACAAAACAGCCTAAGTTCATATTGTTTTGGAATATGATTCGCAGGAAGGACGAGAGTACCAACGTGTCTTAGGTAGTCACTCGAAATTGGGTCTTAATGCTATTATCTATGTTCAATTCTCATAGAGATATAGGGAATTAATATAGTTAATAAGGTTTAGGCTATATCGAGAGAGTAGTTTAGATAAAATAGAATTTCGGATTATTGAGCATGCGTTGTTAATTGATAAAGATGATTAGGAGAGTCGATTAGATGACATACAAGGGGAAGTTAAGAACCTAGATTATGTTCTCTTGGTGTTTTTCTGCAATTTACTAATTTCGTATATTGTTTACTTGTTATCAAATTCACAAATCTCTACTTTTTATTTTTAATTGTTCAAATTAAGAAGGCATAAATTGCATGAAGAAGATTAGAATATTGCTTAGGAATTAGTCCTCGTGGGATCGATAATTTTATACTACTTGTGCGATACGTATACTTGCGTGTGCTCGTTACAAACGCAACAGAGCACTATATAGTAATTATTTTTGGTCTAACAATATTTTTGATCTTTTATTTTTTTTCTTTTTCTTTTTCTTTTTGTGTGTGTGTTTTTTTTTCGATTTCCCTCCTCTCTCTCTTTTTACATGTTGGTTTTACTTTTTCTTCATTTTTTCTTTCCTCTCTCCCCCTCTATCCCTTTTCATCTCCTAATTAATATTATTTTTTCTTTTACTTTTTTAAACTGTTATCTCATCTTTTAATTTTAAATTTTGTTATTTTTGTATATCATTAATTCATAAACTATTTAAAATAGTTAAAAAATATTTTAATAGTATAGATACTATCAAAATTTTAATTTAATAATTTTAATACGTCATTACATTATATAATATTTTTTTATTAACACTTCTTAAAATAAAAATCTCGATCTAAAAGAGTACGATACTGTCTCGGTTAAAAAATGGAAATCGATGTCGTGGCCCTCGTGGGTGTCACTCATATCAATAGAATCGTGGATTTACTATGAAAAAAATATTTTATTTAATGTACATGATGTTGCGTTTTTAAAATATGTCTAAATCAATTATATCAAACCCGAATTTAAATGTGTGTTTTTTTTTGTTTTTTTTTTATAACCATTCGATTTCGATTTATTAGCCGACTAATTCAGATTGGATATTACAGAGGCCTAGTGCCTTTTTTTGTTAGTAATATAAAATATCAAAGTAGGTTACAAATATACTCAAATCGTTTTTCTTTATTTATTTATTTACTGATTAGGCCCAAGGTTGATTTACTTATAATTTACTTAAGGACAGTGTGAAAGGAATTGCTGGTTGTGGCCGCCAAGTTGGAAAATTACTTGCATCGGTCCACGCAATTTCATACCAAAGTCTTTTAGAAGTTGTGGGAAATTCTTATAGGAGGGGTGTATGAATCTCATTCATATATTTTATGATTTAAATATATTTATATATTATGTATATTTTATAAAAAAATTAATAAATAATATGTGATTGAATTTAGATCAAATGGTACATGCATTCGGTCTACAGAGGAACAACACATAAATTGTAGTTGTTGTTGTTGTTATTGTGTGTGCACGTAGAGAGAGAGAGAGAGAAGTGTTCATTATATTTCCAAATCCGGTGGTTTCATGTTAGGCTCGAAAGGTCTTTCCAATTTCTATGAATAAAAACAAAATATTTTGAGACAATCGATGGTGAAAGGGTAACAAAATTCACAGGCTTACGACTGGCAAAACCTTTTTTGCTTTATACAAATGTATGAAACACATGCGCATAAAAACAAGAAAAATATTATTTATTCAAAAAAAAAACACAAGAATAATATGTCTTGCAATTGTATCAATTACATTAAATTTAATTCCCTTTTTTTTCAATAAAGTTTGAGGCTAAATATTTAACATTTTCTAATATACTCACTCGATTAAACTGAGAGCTATTGAGAATTGACAAATAAATAACATTTATTTTTTGATAATGGAATGAGATAATGAAAGAATTAACAACATTTATTACTGAAAAAAAAAAAGAAAAATACATAAATCGTCATTGTCTATGATTTTGGCCCACATATTCTTCTGGAAACAAAAAGCCGGGCTTATCTCTACGACAACGATTGAGTGGAAGACTTGGCAACAGACCAATAATAGGACTAATTATGGGGAAAAAAAATACATTTTTTCGTCTGAATTATGTTCGTTTTTGTATTTTTTTTATATAATTTTTTTATTATTATATTTTACTTTATGAATTATTTGAATTTTACATTGTTGGAAATCTTAAATGTATAATTGTTTGCCTCTCTAGAAGTTCAAGCTGTTAGATGAGGCGATTATTTAATACTGTATTAAATTCAGAATAAATAAGATATTCTATCTGTCCCATAATATTAGTCGTTTTAGAAAAAAAAAATCCTCCTATAATGTCTATCACTTTGAAAATTTCAAAAGAGTAATATCCCCCCCCCCCCCCCCCTCCCCCCCCCAAAAAAAAATTTACCCTCATTTATTACTTTTAATAGAATTTGATGTGGCATAAGAGAGTAATTTTATTAAATCTTTTTAAATTTAACTAAAAAGAATGTTATTTATTAAAGTAATTGGTTTGTGTGAAAAAATCTAGAACCATTAATATTATGGGACAAAGAGAATATCTTACATTAGAATCTCGCCGCCACTCATTTGATAAAAAAAATGTATTTCACGTGCAATACTTGAAAATGAAAACTACGTATGCAGGGGCAGGGGCGTGTTGAAAATCTTAAATATATAATGACTCTCATTCCTAACAATTTAAACTTTTAAACAAGGTAGTCATTTAGTATACACTTTGCCCACTATGATCTATTTGAGGCCCAAAAAAATCATTGAAAAACAAATAATATCAGATACGCAACACCCCCAATTTTTTGATGAATATTAGCTTTGCACAAAGAGCCATGTGCTCATTTTTCGATGAGTTTTTTGATTGAAAATAGATTCTAATAGTTCGTATTGTAAAATGTAGCAATATATACATATACATATATATTATATTATTATAAAAAGAAAATTATGTTTGTGTCTAAAATGACAGTTATTTCTTGTATTTTACAATTTTAGCCATTTAATATTTAGTGGAATCACAACATACTTATAATACGGCGGGCAAAATTAAACATTCCTAACATATTATCATCAATTTAGATACCAATTTTTATAATTCTAAAAAGTACCCTTCGATATCCTCTACACTATGTATGAAGTAAGGTTAAAAACGTAATACACCACATTAAACTAACTCCATATTTTGAGGAAAAATCACATTATGGAACTAAAATTACCATACAATTAATGCAATTTTATAATATATGAAAAAAAATGAAATCAGATAGTTATATGATTAAAATAAGAAAAATAAAAAATATCACGTCATAATTAAAAAAATAAATACTTAATAACCTATTATAAATAATAGATACTTAAATTTATATGCGCACGAAAACCGCGTGCGAGGAATGCTAATATACACAAAAGTGAGCTTAGTTCGGATAGAAAATTGTCTCGTCCCCTGTTATATTTTGTACCCTTAATGTTAGAAATATTAAAAGCTTATTTATTACGTTGTTTTGTCATTGTTAAAAATTAATCAGTTACATTTTGCAATTTGAAGAGTTCATAACTCAAAATAAAGTATATTTGGTCGTGCAAAGTTTAATTTAGCCTTTATGTTATAACTTCTTAAAATAAATTGATAAATTCGAAAAAGAAATCCACATTCCACAGTATACGATACCTTTCTTAAGGGAGATACATAAACGGAAAAAAAAAAGGCAAAAAAAAGTAATTCGTGTGAGTGAAATTAATTGAATGGGCAGTATTGGAAATTTAAATGTCCCAAAAAAAAAAAACAAGACTACAAGTACAGACCGACACGAATACCAAAACTTTCCCAGGACCCGGTTCCTCGTGTATATATTTTTAAACTACCCACATCTCATTGGAAAAGACGTTTTTATCTCTCTGGAATCGTAAAATTGTAATAGTCGTGAAACATAAAAATAAAAAGGTTCGATCAACAGATTTCAGTATTTCACTGCTGAAATTTGACTTTTTGGTAAATCTGCAAACTATTTTTACTGTGCCCACCCGTCTTATTATTCTGTGTGTCTGTGAAACAATGCTTTTTTACAGTGGATCTGGGTTATTCAGATTTGGATCCGATTGTAGCATGTTTTGGCATTTTTTATGGCGGGGCCCCGTTAGCAAAATTGAACGACTTATTTGAGTGAATTATTTTGAATTTTGTCTCTTTTTTCTGATTAATGTTATATATATATATATATATATATATATATATTCTGGTAGCTGATTGAATGATTTTTGAATCTTGTCGCTTGGCGTAACAAACACCTGCATGGAGTAGGAAATTTTTACAGGGCAGTCGCACATGATTTAACTGTACCTCAGCTGCAGTTGATTGCAGCTACGATGTCCTATGTCAATTACGGAATTATTCATACTACCTAGATAAATAGCATCAGTTGTTCAATTAATATTTTAAGTCGTCGGATGTGATGAATATATCATATTCAATTTAATTATTGAAAATATCAGTTTGACACTATCTAATTGAATAACATCAAATGATCCATTAATTAAGAGAGAGAGAGAGAGAGGGAGAGGGAGAGGGGAAATAGTTTATAAATTGGCACAATTAACATATTTAGCAATTTGAGTTGATTATCTTCAAAATAAAATAAACTAGTGCCGCAATATTTATCAGCAAAGTCTATTGTGAGTCCCATTTTTTGCTTTTTGAGGAAGCAAAATAATGTATAAATTAATACAGTAAAATCGATTAATAAAACATATTAATAACTTCTCAAATTAAAGACAAATGCAAATAATTTGCATTTTAGTGATTCATTTAGAGTTTTTTTTTTTGATACAATCATCTATGAACACTCTATAGATATCAATCGAAAAAACCCCATCCCCCACACACACTCAAAGGGAAAGGGATAGATGATAAGAGGATTTGAACTTAGAACGTTCCTGATACTACTTTTGAACCCTCATTATTCGACTTTGTGTTCAATGACGATTCATTTAGAGTTCTGAAGCATGCATAATAGTTGTATTTCGATGATAAGATATTAAAAATAATAAAATTGAATAAATATTATTTCTAATGAATATAACACTTTCAGATAAACCTACACCTTTTGAGTTTTAAGTAATGTCATATTTTATTTTTCTCAATAGTTTCGAAAAGTTAGTCGTGGGTCGGTGTCACACATCACTCTAATGGTGAAATAATTATAAAAATGTAAAAGTAGGAAATTTGGATAGGGAAAGATAAAATTTGAAATGTTGACCAAATATATTAAATTGGACAAGTTTGAACGTGGGGGTTTCTAGGCAATTTGGAAAAAAATAAAAATCAAAAAGATTAGCAAATATATTTTTAATTTAGGCTAAGACTAGCTTTTACTTCAAGATGACTAATGTCATTTTCATGGGATATATCAAGTAGCCTTGGCTTGGAAAAGATTTTGATAAGGACTTTAGGTACAGTATTGCTGGAAAATTCTTATGTGCACTGAATGGATGAATTCAATGATTCAAATCTAATCACGTATTATATATATATATGTATTTATAAAATATATAAAATATGTAATCATATGTATGTATGTATTTATAAAATATATAAAATACGTAGCCAAATGTGAACCGTTAACTAAATGAGCGGGACCCAAATATTTGATTTATATAAGAATTTTCCTAAGAATAGAAAGTTACACGGTGCTCGCAGTTTTCTTTTAATTATTGCTTAGGACTTTTTCAAACAAATTAAGAAATATAAATTTTGATTTAATATGGCTTAAATATGCTGTAAAAACTCTTATTTAGTTAATTTATTATTGAGAGTGCTTTTAAAATCTATAAAAGATATTTATGAAAGCAAAAATTTATATTAAAAAAGGTTAATTAATGCATTTTCAAAAGTTGAGAATGATAAATATTTTGGAGTTAAATTTATAAATCCCCTTGTGTTAAGTCTAATTAGTATAAAACCCCTGTGTTATAAAAATTTGTCTTAAAACCCTCATTTTTTTAAAATTTTTAGCATGAAGTGCCAATTTCACCCTCATTAAAATTTGAAGAATAACATCATATTTTCTCTCATTTCCTATAGAAAATAAAGGAGCGGGAAATTAATTTGGAAACAAAATTATAACTTTCGAAATTTCCTAAATATTTACTGTCGATTTGCAATACACGTTACAAATAGATACAAAATAAAGGGTTCATTTTACTAATTTTTAAAAACATAGGGTTCACCTTGTTAATTTTTAAAATAGAGGGTTATCCTTGCTAATTTTTTAAAAATAGAGGGTTCTCTTTACTAATTTTTACAAATAGAGGGTTCACCCTGTTATTTTTAAAAAAATACAATGTTCAATTTCAAAAGGTTAAAAGAGTAATTTTGCATGTCTAAAACATGATCCTACGTGCAAAAATCGCGCGTGTGACTTAAACCGTCGGTGGAGGTTCTTTTTTGATAAATTTTACATTTCACAGGATCTTTTATATTAATTTTTATTTTATCAATTTTTTTGGTTTCATTGGCACTAACACGGGGAGTCCCGTGACATTTACCCAATATTTTGGGATGAATTTCAAAAAATTTAGATATAATACACTGTCCAATATAATATATATAGATTAAAAAGGCACGGAGAGAGCAACCAAAATAAGGAGAAATAAAAGGACATCTAACACATTCAGAATTGAAGATTGAGAAAATGCGATGAAATTAATTTTAGTTTAATTCTATTTGAAGTAATATGGAACATTCTAATGGCTGCCTTCACATGTAAATCAATTAATAAAGAGGTAATAAAGATTCCAACCTCATGTTATTTTTATTTATTTTAATTGAAAGAAATGCATATGCTCTAAATTGTATATATTGAAAGCTCAATTATCATGCAAACATATTAATATTTCGTGAAACCTTTTTTATCTACGGGGTGTTTGCAATCGCCATAACAGAGTGTTTTTAGAGGTGGCAATTTGGTGTGTTGGGTCGGATTTGGATCGGGTCTTTGTGGGTTGGGTCAAAAATGAGTTGGGTTCAAAATGGGTTCTTAATAACGGGTTGTAAATGGTTTGAACCGGATTGTAAGTGGGTTGTAAGCGGTTTGTAAATGGGTTGGAGCGGGTCGAAAGCGGGTCCGATAATAAAATACTCATATAAATCAAAACTTAAAAAATAAAATAAGTTTTAGATAAAATCAATCTTCAATATCATATTTTACATAAACTTACATCTCATAATAATAAATTATGTCTCAAGCATAAAATTAAATAAAAAAAAACGAAAAAAAGAATATTGATCAAACATTGAGGAAAATTACGACTAAAATGGACAGACTCAGGACTTTTTTGTGGTATGAGAAATTTGGACGTATTCTACTTTGAATAAAATTGATGATATTTATAGTAGTTGATAGGATTCTTTTAAGTTTTGGGCCAAACTCATTATGGACCCATTAAGGAACCATTTAAAACCCATGAAAAAACCATTTAAAATCATAATTAATTTAACCCATTTAGACCCAACTTATTTTAACTCATTTAAAAATCTTTTCAACCCAACCCAACCCATAATTAATTGGGTTGGGTTGGACCCATAATTTGCAACCCATATTGCCACTACTAGTTTTTATTATTTCTATTGAAATAAGTGACAATGAGTATTTTATTTTCCTCCTCAACTGAAACAAAATTAAAAGCAGCTTTTAAACTATTTTTTTATTTTTAATTATTTTTTTTGAATTTTAATTATTTTTTTTTATTTTCAAATGCTGCCTATTATTATTATTATTATTATTATTTTTAAATCTACAATTTTGATTTATTCAAAAAAGTTTAAGAGTTTGCAAAGCACTCCAATATGGGGAATATTTTTCTAAGAAATATAAAAGTTACGGGCAATAGAAAATATTAAAATAAAATGGAATTACTAGCCAAGATAAACACTGATTTGATGTTTGTCTCATCCAAAATGCTTAGAAGGGATGGTGCTTTTTCGAGGATAAAAGTGCCCACGTTTGCCGAGGTTAGTTTGGAAAAATGCGATTGTTGTTTGTTGGGTCTTTATTTATTCATTTATTTCTTGACAATTTGTTGGGTCTTTATCTTCATTTAATAATAAATATGGAAGCTTACCAACTAATAGGTAGTCTAATAAGATGAGTACTAAATTTTTTAAATAATATTCAGAATTTAAATTTTGATATTGTGTATGAATAATTGAATTAGAAGAATCACCTCTATAATAGACTACTGTAATACTTAATTTGAATTAATCGATTAATATATTAAAATTGAGTGGATAAGATAAAAAAAAACAAAAATAAAAATGTGAAAGCTTCAAATGTTACCAAATATAATGCAATCTCATTAACCCACCACCGCTACTCCCAATATAATTGTCGGCTGCATTCTTGTGTGTGTGTGTGCGCGCGCGCGTATGTGTGTGCGTGTGTTTTAAGTATTTAAATTGCTTGTGTGTGGTTTGGTATGAAATGTAAAATGAGTTAAGTCGGTTTGATTTTGAGATCAATTCAAGTTTGAATTTTTCGAACTCGAATTTTTTGAGTTTGGAATTTTTGATGAGTCGAGCTTGAATTGAATTGTGAGTATTTGAAGGCTCACGAACAATTGTTTTTATTTCTTTAGTGTTTTATATATTTTAAACAGATAAATAGTAAACAAAAATGTCATAATAATAATACATTTAAATAAAAAGAAATTTGTGTTTTTTGTGATTCAAATGTTATATATTAAAAAAAGTAATATTATATGAGCTCGAGCTCAGCTTCTAAACAAATCATTGAATTGAACATGTATATCATTATTTTGATTTGAGGCCGAGCTCGAACTTAAAATGAAAGAAGCACTGTAATACTTTAAATGTTGCATTTACTACGATACACCAATTGATTAAATGAATAAAATGTCTGTATTATATCATTTGGCAGCAAATATTTGAGCTTAAAAATGGAAATGTATACACTGTGACAACTTATTTTTGTTGTATGATTTTATTTTTTTATTTTTTTATTTTTGAATTATCACACGATTTTGGGTAAGTCATGCTTGTATCAATTCAATATTTATCGAGCCAGTAGTTGCTGCACATTTAATGCATGAATTTCACTTTCAAATTCTAATATAAAAAAATTCCAAAATATACATCGAGTTATAATCATTGGAAATTATCCCTTAGGGAAGACCCATTGTTCAAGCAACGTATCTTTCTAGTTATCGATTTCGAATATTTTATTTTAATTACTATATTTTAATTTATTCAAGTTACTTTTACATTCATTTATTACAAAAAGATAAATTAAAAAATATATTTTTTATTATATTGGTAAACAGTAACTATTAGTTGGCGGTGACAGTATATTTATATTATATAATAATAGAAAAAGCCGAAAGACATTTATAAGCTCCTCTCCTCTGTATGTATTTTACAGCTTAAATCACGGGAAATTCTTACCCGCATCGGGTTCGGCCACACCCTAATTAATCAGGTGATGAGTATTTTACACTTATCGTGTGATTGATGTACAGTTTAGGGAGAGTGATCAATTACAAGATAAGTATATTAACACTTGCTATATAATTAGTTAGGTGCGACCAATTCGAATTTGGGTAAGAATTTTCCTTAAATCACACATTACTAATGTCTTTCTATATATGTAAATTTAAAATTTCAAGCCAATCTCAATAATCAAAATCATGTCTTAGTTGAGTCTGTTTTTCACTACCAACTCTCTCTCTCTCTCAAAACCGAAGCAACCACACCCCTGCATTTCGAACGACGCGCCACCGCCGGGAAAATGCAGCGCCACCAGAACCGCCACCGCCACCTCCTCCTCATCCTCCTCATTGTTATCCTATGTCCGCCCCTCATTCTCTGCCTAAACAAAGAAGGCGTGTACCTCCAGCAAGCCAAGAGCAGCTTCGACGACCCAAACGGCGTCCTCGCCCACTGGAACCCGCGCGACGACACGCCGTGCAAATGGAACGGCGTCGTATGTGACTCCGCCACCGGCGCCGTCGTCTCGTTGGACCTTTCCAGCTCCAATCTCTCCGGCCCCTTCCCCTCCATTCTCTGCCGACTGAAAAGCTTATCCTTCATTTCTCTCTACGACAACTTCATCAACTCCACTTTAGTAGGAGACGATATCGCCATGTGCCAGTCGTTGGAGCACCTCGATTTGGCGCAGAATTACTTGACCGGTGATCTCCCCGGCAGGCTAGCTGATCTCCCCAGCTTGAAGTACTTGGATTTAACCGGAAATAATTTTTCCGGCGTCATTCCGGAGAGTTTCGGAACCTTCCAGAAGCTTGAGGTGCTCTCTTTGGTGGAGAATTTGCTCGACGGAACAATCCCGGCGTTTCTCGGCAATGTTTCCACGCTGAAGCAGCTGAATCTTTCGTACAACTCGTTTTCTCCGGGTCGGATTCCGCCGGAGCTGGGGAACCTGAAAAATCTGGAGGTCCTGTGGCTGACTCAGACTAATTTAGTGGGTGAGATACCTGACTCACTGGGTCGACTCGGTAGGCTCACGGATTTGGACCTGGCGTACAACGCGTTAACCGGTTCGATCCCGAGTTCGCTCACTGAGTTGACGAGCATTGTTCAGCTGGAGCTGTATAACAACTCATTGAGCGGTGAGATACCGAGCAAGGGGTGGTCAAACATGACGGCATTGAGGCGGGTCGACGCCTCCATGAACCAGTTGACTGGGCCGATCCCGGCTGAGTTGTGCGAGTTGCCACTCGAGTCACTTAATCTCTACGAGAATAACCTGGAAGGTGAATTACCTGACGGCATTGCTAACTCTCCCAATTTGTACGAGTTAAGGCTTTTCCAGAATCATTTATCTGGAAAGTTGCCGGCGAATCTCGGGAAAAAATCGCTGTTACGGTGGATTGATGTCTCAACCAATAAATTTTCCGGTCAAATACCGGAAAGTTTGTGTTTCAACGGGGCTCTTGAAGAGCTGCTATTGATTGAAAACTCATTTTCCGGCGAAATTCCGGCGAGTCTAGCCGAATGCCGGAGCTTGCTGCGAGTGAGATTAGGGCGCAACAGCTTTTCCGGCCAGGTGCCGGCGCCATTTTGGGGGCTTCCTCACGTTTCGTTACTTGAGCTGTCTGGCAATTCGTTTTCCGGCGGAATTGCAAAAACCATCGCCGGTGCTTTCAATTTATCTCAGTTGATTTTGTATTCGAACAAATTTTCTGGCAGCATACCCGATGAGATCGGGTTTTTGGATAATTTGCTCGAGGTTTCTGTTAATGACAATGAATTATCAGGGCCGTTGCCGAGCAGTATAGTGAATCTTGGGCAATTAGTGAGGCTAGATCTTCATGATAATGAGTTGTCTGGTAAACTTCCAAGTGGGATTCATTCTTGGAAGACACAAATTAAACACAAAACCCCTTTTGTAATGAGTGAATTTTATATCGATTCCATCTAAATATAAGATCAAACTTGTCCATAATATTATTTTGATTAAACTTTAAGAGCACACGTGTAACTCTTTTGGTGGACAACTTCTAAGAAACGTAGCTCGATAGAGTACTGCAGGGACAGAGCCAAGGAGCTAGAGCGAGCGATCGTTCCCCTTTTTACAAATTTGTGTCGAATCAAAAATTATATAATTAAAAAAAATGCTTCCTAAATTATTGAAATACTCTTATATTTAATAAAAACTTGACATCGTCCGCCCCGCCCCGCCCCGCCCTCCTCATATAAGAAATTTTGGCTCCATCATTGCAAATATATATGTGTGTGTGTGGGCGTGCGTGTACACACATCTATACTATTTATACTATGATATAAAGGGTGAGCACTATTTAGTAATTATTTTTGGTCTAACAAAAATATATTTTTGACCTGTTATTTTTTCCTTTTCTTTTGTGTGTGTGTGTTTTTTTGATTTCCCTCCCCTCTTTCTTTTAACATGTTCGTTTTACATTTTCTTCTTTTTTTTTTCCCTCTCTCCCCCTCTGTCCCTTTTCATCTCCTAATTAATATTATTTTTTCTTTTACTTTTTTAAACTGTTATCTAATCTTTTAATTTTAAATTATGTTATTTTTGTATATCATTAATTTCATAACCTATTTAAAATAGTTAAAATATATTTTAATAGTATAGATACTATGAAAATTTTAATTTAATAATTTTAATACGTCATTACATTATATAATATTTTTTTATTAAAATTTCTTAAAATAAAAATCTCGATCTAAAAGAGTACGATACTGTCTCGGTTAAAAAATGGAAATCAATGTCGTGGCCCTCGTGGGTGTCACTCATATCAATAGAATCGTGGATTTACTATGAAAAAAAGATTTTATTTAATGTATATAATGTTGCGTTTTTAAAATATGTCTAAATCAATTATATCAAACCCGAATTAAAATGTGTGCTTTTTTTGTTTTTTTATTATAACCACTCGGTTCTGACTAATTAATCGATTAATTCGGATTGAGTATTACAAAGGCCTAGTACTTTTTTTTGTTAGTAATATGAAATATCAAAGTAGGTTACAAATATACTCAAATCGTTTTTCTTTATTTTCTTTATTTATTTATTTACTGATTAGGCCCAAGGTTGATTTACTTATAATTTACTTAAGGACAGTGTGAAAGGAATTGCTGGTTGTGGCCGCCAAGTTGGAAAATTACTTGCATCGGTCCACGCAATTTCATACCAAAGTCTTTTATAAGTTGTGGAAAATTCTTTTGGGGTTGGTGTATGAATCACATTCATATATTCTATGGTTCAAATATATCCACATATTGTATATATATTTTATAAAAAAATTAATAAATAATATATGATTAAATTTAAATCAAATGATACATACATCCGATATATAGAAAAACAACTCATAAGTTGTTGTCGTTGTTGTTGTTGTGTGTGTCTATATATATATATATATATATATATATATATATATATATATATATATATATATATATACAAACACAGAGAAGTGTTCACTATATTTCCAAATCCTGTGGTTTCATGTTAGGCTCGAAAGGTCTTTCCAATTTCTATGAATAAAAACAAAATATTTTGAGACAATCGATGGTGAAAGGGTAACAAAATTCACAGGCTTACGAGTGGCAAAAACTTTTTTGCTTTATACAAATGTATGAAACACATGCGCATAAAAATAAGAAAAATATTATTTATTCAAAAAAAAAACAAGAATAATATGTCTTGCAATTGTATCAATTACATTAAATTTAATTCCCTTTCTTTTCACTAAAGTTTGAGGCTAAATATTTAAAATTTTCTAATATACTCACTCGATTAAACTGAGAGCTATTGAGAATTGACAAATAAATAACATTTATTTTTTGATAATGGAATGAGATAATGAAAGAATTAACAATATTTATTACTGAAAAAAAAAGAAAAACACATAAATCGTCATTGTCTATGATTTTGGCCCACATATTCTTCTGGAAACAAAAAGCCGGGCTTATCTCTACGACAACGATTGAGTGGAAAACTTGGCAACAGACCAATAATAGGACTAATTATGGGGAAAAAAATACATTTTTCCGCTCAATTACGTTCGTTTTTGTACTTTTTTTATATATATTTTTTATTATTATATTTTACTTTATGAATTATTTGAATTTTACATTGTTGGAAATCTTAAATGCATAATTGTCGGCCTCTCTAGAAGTTTAAGTTGTTAGATGACGCAATTAATCAATACAGTATTAAAATCAGAACAAATAAGATATTCTATCTGTTTCATAATATTAGTTGTTTTAAATTTTTTTTTGTCCCATAATATTTGTCACTTTGAAAATTTCAAGAGAGCATTATCCCCGCCCCCCCTCCAATTTTACCCTCATTTATTACTTTTAATGGAATTTGATGAGAGATGGGAGGGTAATTTTGTCAAATTATTTTAAATTTAGCTGAAAAAAGGTTATTTATTAAAGTAATTGGTTTGAGTGAAAAAAAATCAAAAATCAAAAATCAAAAATCATTAATATTATATGGGACAAATGAAGTATTACTTTAGAATCTCGCCGCTAAAAAAATGTATTTTACGTGCAATATTTGAAAATGAAAACTACGCCTGCAGGGGCGGGGGCGTGTTGAAAATCTTAAATATATAATGACTCTCATTTCTAACAATTTAAACTTTTAAACAAGGTAGTCATTCAGTATACACTTTGTCCACTATAATCTATTTGAGGCCCCAAAAAATCATTGAAAAATAGATAATATCGGATATGCAACACCCCCAACTTCATGATCAATATTAGCTGAAAAAGAGTCATGTGTTCATTTTTCGATGAGTTTTTTGATTGGGAATAGATTCTAATGCATAAAGTGTAAAAATCAAATAGTTTGTATTGTAAAATGTAGCAATATATACATATATATATATATATATTATCTATACTATTATAAAAAGAAAGCAATGTTTGTGTCTAAAATGACAATTATTTCTTGCATTTTACAATTTTAGCCCTTTAATGTTTAGTGGAATCACAACATAATTATAATACGGTGGGTAAAATTGAATATTTCCAACATATTATCATCAATTTGGATACCAATTTTTATAATTCCAAAAATTATCCTTCGGTATCTTCCACACTAGGTATGAAGTAAGGTTAAAAACGTAATACATCACATTAAACTATCTCCACATTTTGAGGAAAAATCACATTATGGAACTAAAACTACCATACAATTAATGCAATTTTATAATATATGGAAAAAAAATCAAATCAGATAGTTATCTGATTAAAAAAAATTTAAAATATCACGTCACAACTAAAAAAATAAATACTTAATAACTTATTATAAAAATAAATACTTAAATTTATATGTGCACAGGAACCGCCTGCGAGGAATACTAATATACACAAAAGCGAACTTAGTTCGAATAGAAAATTGTCTCCTCCCCTGTTATATTTTGTACCCTTCATGTTAGAAATCTTAAAAGCTTATTTGTTACGTTGTTTTGTCATTGTTAAAAATTAATCAGTTACATTTTGCAATTTGAGTTAATAACTCAAAATAAAGTATATTTGGACGTGCAAAGTTTAATTTAGCCTTTATGTTATAACTTCTTAAAATAAATTGATAAATTCGAAAAAGAAATCCTCAATATACGAAACCTTTCTTAAGGGAGAAACATAAACGGAAAAAAAAATGCAAAAAAAAGTAATTCGTGTGAGTGAAATTAATTGAATGGGCAGTATTGGAAATTTAAATGTCCAAAAACAAAAAAAAACCAGACCCCAAGTACAGACCGACACGAATACCAAA
This sequence comes from Petrea volubilis, assembly GCA_026212405.1. Lineage (NCBI taxonomy): Eukaryota > Viridiplantae > Streptophyta > Magnoliopsida > Lamiales > Verbenaceae > Petrea > Petrea volubilis. The sequence goes on from CM047870.1 coordinate 953,470, forward strand.
ACTTTCCCAGGACCCAGTTCCTCGTGTATAGATTTTTAAACTACCCACATCTCATTGGAAAAGACATTTTTATCCCTCTGGAATCGGAAAATTGTAGTAGTCGAGAAATATAAAAATAAAAAGAAAAAAATTAAAGTACGATCAACAGATTTCAGTATTTCACTGCTGAATTTGACTTTTTGGTAAATCTGCAAACTATTTTTACTGTGCCCACCCGTCTTATTATTCTCTGTGTCTGTGAAACAGTGTTTTTTTTACAGTGGATCTGGGTTATTCAGATTTGGATCCGATTGTAGCATGTTTTGGCATTTTTTATGGTGGGGCCCCGTTAGCAAAATTGAACGACTTATTTGAGTGAATTATTTTGAATTTTGTCTCCTTTTTCTGATTAATGTTATATATATATATATATATATATATTCTGGTAGCTGATTGAATGATTTTTGAATCTTGTCACTTGGCGTAACAAACACCTGCATGGAGTAGGAAATTTTTACTGGGCAGTCGCACATGGTTTAACTGTACCTCAGCTGCAGTTGATTGCAGCTACGATGTCCTATGTCAATTGCGGAATCATTCATACTACCTAGATAAATAGTGTCAATTGTTCAATTAATATTTTAAGTCGTCGAATGTGATGAATATAATGATGTCAAAAAAATATAAAAAAATAACATTATTATATTATCATATTCAATTCAATTATTAAAAATATTAATTTAGCACTGTCCAATTGAATAGAATCGAATGATCCATTATTTAAGAGAGAGAGAGAGAGAAAGAGAGAAATAGTTTATAAATTGGCACAATTAACATATTTAGAAATTTGAGTTGCTTATCTTCAAAATAAAATAAACTAGTGCCGCAATATTTACCAACAAAGTCTATTGTGAGTCCCATTTTTTGCTTTTTGAATCTTAAACTATATAATCGTATTATATCTTGTATTATACTCATCAATGATGAATGTATTAAATATGTAGTTTGATTACATAACGAAAAATCCAAACTGCATTTTTTAGCTCTAAGAGTATCAACAATTTATAACGTAGACCAATTTTGAAGTGAGAAAGAGATGCAGTACAACACACTAAAAGGTTGGAATTTTGAAGTGAGAAAGAGATGCAGTACAACACACTAAAAGGTTGGTATGTCGAGGAAGCAAAATAATGTATAAATTAATACTATAAATTCGATTAATAAAATATATTAATAACTTCTCAAATTAAAGACAAATGCAAATAATTTGCATGTTAGTTGTTCATTTAGAATTTTTTTTATACAATTATCTAAGGCCACTTTATAAATATCAATCGAAAAATACCTCCCTCCACACACACACTCAAAAGGAAAGGGATAGATGATAAGATGATTCGAATTTATGACCTCCTTAATACTATTTTTGAACCTCCATCATTCGCTTGTGCGTTCAGTGACGATTCATTTAGAGTTTTGAAGCATCTATAATGATTGTATTTTGAGGATAAATATTAAAAATAATTAAATTGAATAAATAATATTTGTAATGAATATAAAAACTTTCAGATAAACCTACACCTTTTGAGTTTTAAGTAATGTTGTATTTTATTTTTCTCAATAGTTTCTAAAAGTTAGTCGTGGGTCGGTGTCACACATCACTCTAATGGTGAAATAATTATAAAAATGTAAAAGTAGGAAATTTGGATAGGGAAAGATAAAATTTGAAATGTTGACCAAATATATTAAATTAGACAAGTTTGAACGTGGGGGTTTCTAGGCAATATGGAAGAAAAAAAGGAAAAAAAAAAAGATTAGCAAATATATTTTTAATTTAGGCTAAGACTAACTTTTACTTCAAGATGACTAATGTCATTTTCATGGGATATGTCAAGTAGCTTTGGCTTGGGAAAAAGATTTTGATAAGGACTTTAGGTACAGTATTGCTGGAAAATTCTTATATGTATTGAATGTATAAATTCAACAGTTTAAATTTAATCACGTATTATATATATATATATATATATATATATATTTATAAAATATATAAAATACGTGGTCAAATGTGAACTGTTGATTATATGAGCGGGACTTAAATACTTGATTCATATAAGAATTTTCCTAAGAATAGAAGTTACATGGTGCTGGTAGTTTTCTTTTACTTATTGCTTAGGAATTTTTCAAACAAATTAAGAAATATAAATTTTAAATTAATATGGCTTAAATATGCTGTAAAAACTCTTATTTAGTTAATTTATTATTGAGAGTGCTTTTAAAATCTATAAAAGATATTTATGAAAGCAAAAATTTATATTAAAAAAGGTTAATAAATGCATTTTCAAAAGTTGAGAATGATAAATAGTTGGAAGTTAAATTTATAAAACCCCTCGTGTTAAGTTTAATTAGCATAAAAATCCTTCTATTATAAAAAATTGTCTTAAAATCCTCATAATTTTTAAAATTAGTAAACCGCCCCTTCGAGCCATTTTCTAAATATTTAGCATGAAGTGCCAATTTTACCCCTCATTAAAATTTAAAGAATAATATCACATTTTCTCTCATTTCCTACCAAAATATTCCTATAGGAAATAAAAGAGCTGAAAATCAATTTGGAAACAAAATTATAACATTTGAAATTTTCTAAATATTTACTGTCGATTTGAAAGACACGTTACAAATAGATACAAAATAAAGGATTCATCTTACTAAGTTTTAAAAACATAAGGTTTACCTTGCTAATTTTTAAAAATAGAGGGTTCTCTTTGCTAATTTTTAAAAATAGAGGGTTCACCCTGTTAATTTAAAAAAAATACAAGTTTCAATTTCAAAAGGTTAAAAGAGTAATTTTGCATGCCTAAAAAATGATCCTACATGTAAAAACCGCGCGTGTGACTTAAACCGTCAGTGGAGGGTCTTTTTTGATAAATTTTACATTTTTCAATGTTTTTTATACTAATTTTTATTTCATAGGATTTTTTGATTTCATTTGCACTAACACGGGGAGTCTTGTGACATTTACCCAATCTTTTGGAATGAATTTCAAAAAATTTAGATATACTACACCGTCCTATATAATATATATAGATTAAAAAGGCACGGAGAGAGAAACCAAAATAAGGAGAAATAAAAGGACATTTAACACTTTCAGAATTGAAGATTGAGAAAATGTGATGAAATTAATTTTAGTTTAATTCTATTTGAAGTAATATGGAACTTTCTATTGGCTGCCTTCACATATAAATCAATTAATAAAGAGGCAATAAAGATTCCTACCTCATGTTATTTTTATTTATTTTAATTGAAAAAAAACGCATATGCTTTAAATTGTATACATTGAAAACTCAATTATCATGCAAACATATTAATATTTCGTGAAACCTTTTTATCTACGGGGTGTTTGCAATCGCTATAACAAAGTGTTTTTATTATTTCTATTGAAAAAAGTGACAATGAGTATTTGATTTTCCTTCTTAACTGAAACAAAATTAAAAGCAGTTTTTAAATTATTTTTAATTATTTTTTTGAATTTTAATTAATATTTTTTATTTTCAGATGCTGCCTATTATTATTATTATTATTATTATTATTATTAATTTTAAATCTACAATTTTCATTTATTCAAAAAAGTTTTAAGAGTTTGCAAAACACTCCAATATGGGGAATATTTTTCAAAGAAATATAAAAGTTAGAGGCACTAGAAAATATAAAAATAAAATAGAATTACTAGCCAAGATAAACACTGATTTGATGTTTGTCTCATCCAAAATGCTTAGAAGGGATGGTGCTTTTTCGAGGATAAAAGTGCCCACGTATGCCGAGGTTAGTTTGGAAAAATGCGATTGTTGTTTGTTGGGTCTTTATTTATTCATTTATTTCTTGACAATTTGTTGGGTCTTTATCTTCATTAATAATAAATATGGAAGCTTACCAACTATAGGAAGTTTAATGGGATGAGGTATTAAATTTTTTAAATAATATTTAAAATTTAAATTTTAATATTGTGAATAAAATAATTGAGTTAAAATAATTACTTTTATAATAAATCTCTATAGTACCTGATCTGAATTAATCGATTAATAAATCGAATTTGAATAACTAAAATTAAAAAAATAAAAATAAAAATAAAAATATGGGAGCTTCAAATTTTACCAAAATCTGATGCAGTCTCATTAACCAACCACCGCTACTCCCAATATAATTGTCGGCCGCATTCTTGTGTGTGTGTGTGTGTGTGTGTTTTTTTTTTTCAAATACTTAAATTGTTCGTGTGTGGTTTGGTATGGGATGCAAAATGAGTCAAGTAGATTTGATTTTGAAATCAATTCAAGTTTGAATTTTTTGGGTTTGGATTTTTTGATGAGTTGAGCTTTAATTAAATTGTGAGTATTTGAAAGCTTATGAACGATTATTTTTATTTCTTTAGTATTTTATATATTTTAAACAGATAAATAGTAAACAAAAATGTTATAATAATAATAGATTTGAATAAATTTTTGTTGTGTTTTTTGTGATTCAAATGTTATATATTAAAAAAAGTAATATTATATGAGCTTGAGCTCAACTTCTAAACAAATCATTGAACTGAACCTGTATATTATTATTTTGATTTGAGTCCGAGCTCGAACTTAAAACGAAAGAAACATTATAATACTTTAAATGTTGCATTTATTACGATACACCAATTGATTAAATGAATAAAATGTCTCTATTGTATCATTTGGCAGACTTGTCACGAATCATTCAGCACTCACCAATCCAAATATTTGAGCTTAAAAATGGAAATGTATACATTGTGACAACTTATTTTTGAATTATCACACGATTTTGGGTAAGTCATGCTTGTATCAATTCAATATTTATCGAGCCGGTAGTTGATGCACATTTAATAGGGATGTAAACGAGCCGAGCCGAGCCGAGCCGAGCCTTGGTGTTTTTTCAAGGCTCGAGCTCGAGCTCGAGCTCGACGAGCTGCAAATTTGAGGCTCGAGCTCGGCTCGGTTCGATTAGCTCGTTTAGCTCGACCTATATTCATATTCTTCCCTAAAATAGCAAACATCATGACAATTTTTTACCAATGATCAGAACAAGATTCAGAAACCCACAACAACTGAGCAAATAGACTCTCTTTCTCAAATCCACAACAATTGGGAAAATAAATTAACAAACCCTCATTTTGAAATTTAGAGAAAATCAGAAAAAAATACCTAAAATTTTCAATTGAGATTTGGAATAACCCTCTTTCTGAATTCTGAAGCCCACATCAACTGACCCACGGCGGCGGCGGAGACATGGCGAAGAGGAGGCGTAAGCGCGACGACGACGCGGCGAAAATACGGTGGAGAAACTCGATTTGCTTTGTGACTAAAGAGATGAAAGACTAGACAGAATGAGCCAAGAGACATAATAGGGAGAAGAGAGACAAGAGAGAGACCTGTGAGAGATGATGGGCAGAAGACGGAGCAACGGGAGAAGAGAGATTAGAGAGAGAGAGAGAGAGCAGAGAAGACGGAAGAACTGGAAGCAGAAGACAGATTTGACTCAAAAATTAATTTTGACTTTGAAATAGTGTTTATTTATCTATTTATTTTGATCAAAATTTTTTATAATTATATATAAATATAATAAAACTAAATAAATATTAAAATACTAAAGGCTCGCGAGCCGCAACGAACAAAAGTTATTGGGCTCGAGCTCGGCTCGATAACACACGAATCGAGCTCGAGCTCGGTTCGAGCTCGATTTCATCGAATTCGAGCTCGAACCTGAATCGAACCGGCTCGTCAGGCTCTTGAGTCCGTTCGATTCGTTTACATCCCTAACATTTAATGCATGAAATTCACTTTCAAATTCTAATATAAAAAATTCCAAAATATACATCGAGTTATAATCATTGGAAATTATACTTAGGGGAGACCAATTGTTCACGCAACGTATCGTTCTAGTTATCCATTTCGAATATTTTATTTTAATTACTATATTTTATTCTACAAGTTACTTTTACATTCATTTATTACGAAAGATAAATAAAAAAATATTTTTTTTATATTGGTAGCCAGTAATTATTAGTTGGCTGTGACAGTGTCTTTATATTATATAATAATAGAAAAAGCCGAAAGATATTTATATGCGGACGGGATCCCTTATCCCAAAATAATACCTATCTCATGCTTTCATATTGTAAATTTATTATACGTGTAAAATTTAATTAACATAACTAAATAATCTATCGATAAATAAATTTTGAAGATTTATACGTGTCATAAATTTAGAATACGTGTTAGGAGATGTATTTTACAGCTTAAATCACACATTACTAATGTCTTTCTATATATGTAAATTTAAAATTTCAAGCCAATCTCAATAATCAAAATCATGTCTTAGTTGAGTCTGTTTTTCACTACCAACTCTCTCTCTCTCTCTCTCTCAAAACCGAAGCAACCACACCCCTGCATTTCGAACGACGCGCCACCGCCGGGAAAATGCAGCGCCACCAGAACCGCCACCGCCACCTCCTCCTCATCCTCCTCATTGTTATCCTATGGCCGCCCCTCATTCTCTGCCTAAACAAAGAAGGCGTGTACCTCCAGCAAGCCAAGAGCAGCTTCGACGACCCAAACGGCGTCCTCGCCGACTGGAACCCTCGCGACGACACGCCGTGCAAATGGAACGGCGTCGTATGTGACTCCGCCACCGGCGCCGTCGTCTCGTTGGACCTTTCCAGCTCCAATCTCTCCGGCCCCTTCCCCTCCATTCTCTGCCGACTGAAAAGCTTATCCTTCATTTCTCTCTACGACAACTTCATCAACTCCACTTTAGTAGGAGACGATATCGCCATGTGCCAGTCGTTGGAGCACCTCGATTTGGCGCAGAATTACTTGACCGGTGAGCTCCCCGGCAGGCTAGCTGATCTCCCCAGCTTGAAGTACTTGGATTTAACCGGAAATAACTTTTCCGGCGTCATTCCGGAGAGTTTCGGAACGTTCCAGAAGCTTGAGGTGCTCTCTTTGGTGGAGAATTTGCTCGACGGAACAATCCCGGCGTTTCTCGGCAATGTTTCCACGCTGAAGCAGCTGAATCTGTCGTACAACTCGTTTTCTCCGGGTCGGATTCCGCCGGAGCTCGGGAACCTGAAAAATCTGGAGGTCCTGTGGCTGACTCAGACTAATTTAGTGGGTGAGATACCTGACTCACTGGGTCGACTCGGTAGGCTCACGGATTTGGACCTGGCGTACAACGCGTTAACCGGTTCGATCCCGAGTTCGCTCACTGAGTTGACGAGCATTGTTCAGCTGGAGCTGTATAACAACTCTTTGAGCGGTGAGATACCGAGCAAGGGGTGGTCAAACATGACGGCATTGAGGCGGGTCGACGCCTCCATGAACCAGTTGACTGGGCCGATCCCGGCTGAGTTGTGCGAGTTGCCACTCGAGTCACTTAATCTCTACGAGAATAACCTGGAAGGTGAATTACCTGACGGCATTGCTAACTCTCCCAATTTGTACGAGTTAAGGCTTTTCCAGAATCATTTATCTGGAAAGTTGCCGGCGAATCTCGGGAAAAAATCGATGTTACGGTGGATTGATGTCTCAACCAATAAATTTTCCGGTCAAATACCGGAAAGTTTGTGTTTCAACGGGGCTCTTGAAGAGCTGCTATTGATTGAAAACTCATTTTCCGGCGAAATTCCGGCGATTCTAGGCGAATGCCGGAGCTTGCTGCGAGTGAGATTGGGGCGCAACAGCTTTTCCGGCCAGGTGCCGGCGCGATTTTGGGGGCTTCCTCACGTTTCGTTACTTGAGCTGTCTGGCAATTCGTTTTCCGGCGGAATTGCAAAAACCATCGCCGGTGCTTCCAATTTATCTCAGTTGATTTTGTCTTCGAACAAATTTTCTGGCAGCATACCCGATGAGATCGGGTTTTTGGATAATTTGCTCGAGGTTTCTGTTAATGACAATGAATTATCAGGGCCGTTGCCGAGCAGTATAGTGAATCTTGGGCAATTAGTGAGGCTAGATCTTCATGATAATGAGTTGTCTGGTAAACTTCCAAGTGGGATTCATTCTTGGAAGAAGCTAAATGAGCTGAACCTGGCAAACAATTATTTTTCAGGTGATATTCCTGATGAAATTGGTGATGTAGCTGTGCTAAATTATCTTGATCTATCAGGAAATCGATTCTCTGGTAAAATTCCTGTTGGATTGCAGAACCTGAAACTTAACAGGCTCAATATGTCAAATAATCGATTCTCTGGCGAAATTCCACCAATGTATGCCAAGAAAATGTATAGAGATAGCTTTCTTGGAAATCCCGGATTATGTGGTGATATTGAAGGTCTATGTGACGGGAGAAGTGGAATCAAGAGCACGGCCTATTCGTGGTTATTGAGATTGATCTTTATTCTTGCTGGATTGGTGCTGATTGTTGGTCTAGTTTGGTTCCACCTTAAGTACAGAAAATTTAAGAAGTCAAAAAGGTCCATTGATAGATCAAAATGGACACTGATGTCGTTTCATAAGTTGGGATTCAGTGAGGATGAGATATTTAACGCTTTAGACGAGGATAACGTGATTGGGGCCGGGTTGTCGGGCAAGGTTTACAAGGTGGTTTTAAGCAATGGTGAGGCTGTTGCTGTTAAAAAGCTTTGGGGGCGTTCAAAATTAGCCGATGAGAGTGGGGATATTGAGAAAGGCAACTTTCAAGACAATGGTTTTGATGCTGAAGTTGAGACTTTGGGGAAGATTAGGCATAAGAACATTGTTAAGTTATGGTGTTGTTGTACAACAAGAGATTGCAAACTCTTGGTTTATGAGTACATGCCTAATGGTAGTTTGGGTGATTTGCTACACAGCACGAAGAGTGGTCTGTTGGATTGGCCGATAAGGTTTAAGATAGCGTTGGATGCAGCTGAGGGGCTATCCTACTTGCATCATGATTGTGCGCCTCCAATTGTTCATAGGGATGTCAAGTCTAATAATATTTTGTTGGATTTGAACTATGGGGCAAGAATTGCTGATTTTGGCGTGGCTAAGGTTGTTGATGCTAATGCTAAGGGCACAAAATCCATGTCTGTCATTGCAGGGTCTTGTGGATACATTGCTCCAGGTTAGTTAACTGATCCTCTTGCGGTTAATTTGTTTCTTTCTATGTGGATACGAGGTTGCTACTTTGATTAGATGTATTAATTTATTCTTTGGCTGCTCTGAGGCTAGATGTAAGCTTTTAATTTCTTGTTAGGATAACACGTTTGCCCTTATGTGTATTGTCTTGCCAATTTTTATTTTATTTATTTATTTTCATTACACAGCATAGATGTGTTGTCATGGCTATAAGGCAAAACCTGTCCGAGAAATATGGTTGGTTATTGGTTGTTATGATTGTTGAATACATTGCTTTATGTGGTACAATCATCACTAATGAAACTCCCATTTGCATTTTCAGAATACGCTTACACGCTTCGGGTGAATGAGAAGAGTGATATATACAGCTTCGGCATTGTGATTCTTGAGTTGGTCACGGGGAAGCTTCCAGTAGATCCTGAGTTTGGCGAGAAGGATTTGGTGAAATGGGCGTGCACCCTACTGGACCAGAAGGGCATAGACCATGTCATAGACCCGAAACTCGACTCTTGTTTCAAGGATGAAATATGCAGAGTCCTCAAAATTGCCCTCCTCTGCACCAGCCCGCTCCCCATTAACCGGCCTTCTATGAGACGGGTGGTCAAGATGTTGCAAGAGATAGGCAACGGGGCTCACCCCAAAACTGCTGGAAAAGATGGGAAATTGACGCCTTACTACTACGAAGATGCCTCGGATCAAGGAAGTGTGGCCTGATAGATACGGGGAAGTTTCATATCATCCACTTGTGTGTAAGCTCAAATTGTCTTATTAATCATGGGATAGACGTACGACGATGTCAAAAACTGAGATTTTGATATCGTCATGTGTGATCTAACGTTCCATAGCTGAGTCGGGCATATACATCTTGTTCATCTGCTAACTCCTCATAATTTTTATTTACCCATTTCACAGGTCAAAAAATGCTCTGTGAGAGAGAGAGAGAGAGAGAGAGAGAGAGAGAGAGAGAGATGGGGTGAGAATAGAGATAAGGGAACTTAGTGAGGAGTTGATCATGCTGTCTGGGCGATGTAAATGAATCAACCTCCATGTTATTTGCTACACCAAATTTTTCTTCTTCATTTTTTCCCCATCTATTTGGAGATCCCTTTTCATTCAAGATCTCATGAGTTGTTTGTTGGAATGATAAATTGGTGCCTTAACAGGTGAAATACTATACATTCTACTGTTGAGAAACTACCTGGATATTGGTTTTGGGGGGGGGGGGGCGGGGCGTGGGGCGCTGCTTTCAAGTTGTTCTATTTTCAGATTGTTTATTCAGACAGCCTGACCACTGAACAGCGAATTTAAGTTCATTCTGCTACTTTACTGTTGTATATATAAGAAGATTTATGCCTTTTTTTTTAATAATTAAAAAGCTTGGTCGGGAAATTCGACATGACTTCTCTAACTTCTCTAACTAAGAGAATTTAGTCGACATGACTTCTCTAACTAAGAGAATTTAGTCGATGTTCCTTTCACTTGATGAAATTAAGTTCAACTTTATCACTGCAAGTTCATTAACGCATTAATAAATTAAGTCTCACTCCTTATTAAAACAATCATTATAAGCCAATTACTATCAGCTCATAATACCCTAAATAATTAGCAAGTTCTACGTTCTTGAATTGAGAATTTAACATGTATGTATTGAAATTTTAACCATTGTACCTCCATGTTGGTGGTGATGAGTATCAAAGTGGATATTCTAATTTTACAAATTTACTTGTAAAAGTATTTGTTTTAGAACCAAATATGGGGGGAAATTTTGAGTTTGAAATAACGCTATAAAATATAGAAAAGAATCGAACTATTTAAAAATGAATTATAAATTATTTTGGGTAGACGATCAAGACTCTTTTATCAAAAGAGGTTTTACGATCACGAGATTATGGGTTCGAATTTGGTCAGTGTGACTAACAAGGTAGAAGACCATTGATGAGGGGATTATATATTGATACTCGTAACCATGGGAATTAAATAGTTTTTTAGTTTGTATTTAATCATTAATATAATAGTGTATACTTTATTTTTGAAATATTAAGATATTAATATAATATTAAAAATGTGCCGATCACTCTATATTATTTAAAAAAAAAAAGAGTAAATATTTATTAATTGTGCCGTGTAGGACGGGGAAGCTTCTGAAATTTGTACCAGATACAAATTAAGGTCCGTTCTTTGAATGCTCATAAATGTGAAGAATGTGATTTTAACCCGTTACACTTGCAAATATATTTATGTCAATTTCAGAGGTTTAGGTGGTCATAATTGACATTATTAGATTTTTCCTACCACTCTGCCTTCTCCCTCTCTCTCTCTCTCTCTCTCTCTCTCTTAAAATTATTATTTTCATATTTTTTATTTTACGTATCATTATATGAGCAATTTGAATCATTGATAAAATATTACTAGTTGATAACATCAAAATTATCATAAAATAGTACATATATAGTTAGAATGTTTTTTTTTTGATACAATAATGACAAATTAATTGCTAAAATAATTATGTTAAAAAGTTATAATTGTTGATAATTGATAATATGATTATAAATCCGTGAGTAAAAATAACACTTCAATTTTGGAGGAGTTGGTGTTATTTTGGCATTTTCCAATGGACTTGGATCAAGTTTGAGACATTGGGTATAGCAATGTGATTGATAAAATATTCAAACGGGCCACTTCAGAGCCCAATAAAAAAAATTAGGCCCAATGACCGATTAATATACACCGCTACGTATTACGCTCAAAAAGTATTAGATTTTCTCAAATTTTTTTTCAAATATACATACATACATACATATATATATATATATATTATTAAATTAAATATTTAATTATATTTAATTGGATTTTATCTTGAGCTCCCTAGTTTTGCAAAATCTCCAAATTCTTTCTCTTTTTCATTTTTTTCCCGTTTCTGTTCTCCTTTTGGTGGTGTTTCACATCTCTATTCTCCACTTTGCTTGTGTTATTACTTATTTTTTCATCGAAATTCTTACTCAAGTTTTTGGGGCAAACAGAACTTGACCCCTGAACAAATGCATATTTGCATTCAAGTCCTTGGAATTGATAAGATATCATGATAACATTACGCACCGCCTTAAACTTCATTGAGGGCAGTTATTACTCTAAAAATCAAAAGATATTTCTATATGAACCCGCCGATGATTGAATGAATTCAACGATTGCATTTTATACTATGGTTGATGCAATGAATTGAATAATTGAATCAAGGACATGTATGTGAAGACAATGTCATCAGTCATAACTTTAAGTGGTGAGAAAAAAACTATAAAAAAAATAAAAAAAAAATTTAAACGAGATTGATGGTATTGATCACCGGTCCTTACCTTGTGGGCTTGGAATCGAGGAGAACTAAATAGAAAGTTGGATCGGCCATTCAACCTGCAAGGAAGCAACGCACATGAATCTAGTCGGAAGTGCCTTCGGCGAAAATCTTTGGATACTTAAATCAATGAGCAGGTCGAGTAGAAAATCAAAGGGTGAGGTAATGTACTATAGAAAGTGTAAGTACAAGGATAGAGCGTGTCTCTAATGAATAGTGGAGACCTTCTGTTTATTGTATCCGATTGAATGGATAGAGCTAGGGCTGAGGTGACCACCTCTCGATGCTTCGTACAAAGAATATTCCTTTGACACATGATAGTAGTGGCTTTGGGCACAACAGTCTGTCAAAAATCGTTGCTGTAGGGGGACCACTTAAGGGAGAGGTGGGGGACCATTTCGGGGAGAAGTGTGGTTCCATCCCAAGGAGGTCCTAGGATAGGGAAATCACAAGCTTGCTTATGAGCTTTCGAGGGCCCGGCCACCCGAAAGGGGGCGTCTTGTTTGATTTTGATGATCACACTCCGACATGCAGGGCTTGGCTGGCGCCACGTGTTCCTTCTGAATTGAACCACGTCATGAGGTTGACCGCCATGTGGGGTACGTATTTCCCCACTTCAGACATGTATTAATCATTTAATTTCCTTGTCAAGCATATTAGGTATAACGTCTACAAAATCACCTAGCCCTTGGTGAACTTTACCACCTCAACGGTCAATCAAAGAAAAAGAAATATCGCCACTGGATTTATAGTTAGTTGGGGGGGGGGGGGGATTCAAATCGGCAACATTGAAGTTTTGAGGTCAAACCTTCTTGTCTTCTCTTCTTTCCCTTTCGGGTGAGTGTTTGGGTGCTTGTGTCACATTTCGATTGACATTTATAGGGTGTTCAAATATAACTGTATTAAAAAAAAAAAAAGAAAACGAAATATCAAAAAGGAGTAATTTTGTGTAACACTTTTTGCTAAATAAGTTAGTACATCCGTTGTATTTGAACACTTTCTTTCTAATGCTACAATATTGACGTAATATTGACCAAAATGTTATTAAGTTCGTAGTGGGAATCTATTGCCAAAAAAAAAAAAAAAGAAAAAGAAAAGAAAAATAAATAAATTAAAATTTAAAACGTCGTCGGTGCTTAGTTAAGATTTAATGAAATATGCCGAACTCAACCCCCTCGGCAGTCGGCCCAACCATACATTAAATTGGGAATATTTGAAAAGCTCCACATTTGTCTTCAGATAATCCCGAACAACTTATAATACTTTAATCCATAATATTATATATATATATATATAATATTAAATCCATTAAGTTGTTATCTATATACAGCAAAAAGGATATCACAAATCCAACTATACTTCATAAAAAAAGTACTCATTTAGGTGAAGGTAGATGTAACGATTTGCCCACAGTTGGTTCAGCAAATTTTCATCATAAATATATTATTTAATTTCTTTCCTAGATTTTTTCAATTAATTATATAAACATGATATAGAACACTTTATATATTATATATGTATATACATATATACAATGGTAGAGCCAGGGGTGCGATTGGAGATCACCTCTCAATTAACTTCGAGTTAAATTTTACATGTATTTTTTTAAAAAAAATTAAAGTTTTGCCTTCTCCTCCAGCTAATAAAAACATCTTTAGTATTATTAAAAATTTGATCTTGCCATCTTAATAATTTTTTTTGCCTCCATCCCTATATATATATATATATATATACACACACACCATACATGTATGTATATATATCATGCTTTCAATTATGAGCCCTTTTGATCTCTAACTTGTAGGCTTGTCAAGAGACAAAAGAATATGAAGTAGAATATTGAGAGAAATAGATGACAGAAATGAGAAAATAATTTTTTGTAAAAAGCCAATGTATAGACACGTCTGAATGCAATAATGTTTTCAAGTACCTCTCATGATTGATTAATTGATTTGATGCCCCATCTAACCAATTGAATCGAGAAACTTGGTTTTATATCCTATTTTATATTTATTTAATTATTTTTGTTTATTAGTTATTTCTTTTCTTGTTTGAAGATAATATCATGAGGTATGGGGATTTATAATTTATATATTTTATGATAGTCGCGTATGGGAATTCATTTATTTTGTTATATATATTCGATTGTTGATAGTTGATATTTTTAAATTTAAAACCTTTTTAGCTTTAAATGATGTGTTTTTTAGTTTGAGCATAGGACTCTTTATTTTGAAAGATTAATTAAAGTCATTGACGTGAGTTTGAATATTTTTCGGTCCATCAAGATATATATATATATATATATATATATGTGTGTGTGTGTGTGTGTGTGTATTAATTATTAAATAACTTGCACGATGGACAAGATTGAAGAAAATTAAGATATATTGCTATAATATATAATTTTACATAATTATTTCGTAATTCATATAATTTTTTCACGGGTTTTAATTATGCCACACTTCAATTACTTGATCCGTTATTAAGTGCCCATCTTAACTATGGACTGAGCTCACAATTCACCCTCCAATAAAAACAAGCAAAACAAAAAGTAGAATTCTATATTAAATATTAATTTGATTTAACACAATTAGGAGTGGAGTCAGAAAATTTTCTTTGGGGAGAACGAGATTAAATTTTTATAAAATATTAAAAGTATTTTTAATTTTTCTTTTTAGAGGAAGGAGGGGGCAAAATTTAGAATTTAAAAAAAAAATATACGTGAAATTTAACTCGACATTTACTAGCTCCTATAACTCCGCCTCTGAACACAATCAAACGTAAAGGAGAGTTAAACTCAATCCAATTAGTCTAATCACAATATAAGTTAGTTACACTTACTATATGATTCATCTATATTTTAAACAAAGCAATTAATTACATAATAAATAACACTTTTTTATTTTTATTTTTATGATTGATAGGATATGATCAAATCTGATTCCAACAAAGGATTTCATTATCTATATATATAAGAAGATTGTTAATACTTAATATATACCTTATCATTATTTTTGGATAAATAAAGATTTTTTGATACGTAAATATTTTAATTTTCTTACTAGCCACCGTACGATAATATTCTCTCACTTTTTAGTATAATAATGGAACTAAGGGGCAACCAACTTGAATGGCTGAAAAACAACCTAACATATAACCACACCTATGAGCTAATTTTTTTTTTCAACCTTTTCTTACCAATCAAACCACCATTTTCAAATCCTACACTTTTACTTCAACAAGATACCATCTTTTCCAATTCCTTTTTCCTTCACACACACACACACACACACACACACACACACACACACACACACTTATACATATATATGTATGTGTGTGTGTGTGTATATATATACACTTACACCAATTCAACCCTTCTCCAACTCTTTCTTGAAGCCCCAGTTTTCTTGTAACTAAGCCCATCGCAACTATAAAAATCAAAATCAGCAAGAAATGAGTTACCGAAAAGTCACAATAATCTACGATGCTCTTCTGATCATTCTCTCACTATGCATCATAATTTTCTCTCTCATCCTTTTCATCCTCTGCAGAAAGAAACCAGTCGATGAGAGAGATGAAGAAGAAGGTACTCTGCCGGCGGCGAGGCTTTCGGCGCCCTCTTGTCCGTTGATGGAGATCGACGCCGCCACGGATGGCTTCAACCACCGCCGGATCATCGGAAAAGGGCGGCTGGGCACCGTGTACGCTGCGGTGATGGCCAAAGGAGAGCTGGTGGCGGTCAAGAGAATTCACCCCCGACTCGTGTTGAATAATGCGGGTTTTGGGTTCTCTTCGGTGCTCAAATGGCTGTCTTTGGCCGATCATCCCCATATAGTGCCTATAATTGGTATGTATTTCTTGAGTTTTTCATTTTAATCCATGCATTATTTTTATTTTATTATATATATATATATATATAAATAAATATGAAAAAAAAATAGATTTTTACTTCTTATTATTGATAATTGATGACGTTCAATAGTGATAATGATAATAAAAATATTGTTAGTATAATTTTTGATGAGATTTTTATTGTTAATTATCAAGTTAAAACTATAGGACATCATTGATTGTGAATTTTAACCATTTAAATGTAAGCCTTTTCGCTATCAATCTAGTGAAAATTATGGTTAATCCCAATTTTGGTCCTATAGGGATGTCTTTGTCCAATTTTGGTCTTATCATTTCAATTTTCTTAATTTTGATCCCATATATTTTAATTTTTTGCAATTTTGAAACTTTTCTGAAATTTCGTCTAATATTTAAAAGCGAAGGCACGCACGGGTCACGTGGGTCCAAAATTCCATCCAATTTTGATCCCATTTGTTTCAATTTTCTAAATTTTGGTCCCATACGTTTCAATTTTTTTGTAATTTTGGGACTTTGCAAAAAATTTGAAACGTATAGGATTTAACGGCTACGTGAGGCGCGGTGCCTTTGCCATTAAAGATTAGATGAAATTTTAAAAAAGTTCCAAAATTGAGAAAATTGAAATATATGGGACCAAAATTGAGAAAATTGAAACATATAGGATTAAAATTGAGACAATTGAAACAAATGGAACAAAATTGGACAAAGGCATTCTTATAGGATCAAAATTGTAATTAAACCTAAAATTTACGTATATAACCACAACAAATTAATAACTCTCACTTAATGTATATTATTGATAATATTTTTCACATTGTTTGTTAGTATATCATTACCACTCATGCGGAAAGTGAATCTTAAAGGATTATCTAATTTAATAGGGGAATCATATATATATATATATATATATATATATTAAAGTTTACGGGTACATCTCCATTAAATCAAAAACTCATAAGATCAATTCATGGAATTTTTCAAATTGATATTTTCAATTCATCTGATATATAATAAATACAGGTTTCTCCGAGGCCCCCGGAGAGAGAATTATAGTTATGGAATTCGGTGGAATGCTAAGCCTAGACTTCTACCTCCACCAAAACCCCGATGGGGCGGCACTCCTCGATTGGGGCCGGCGGCTGAGGATCGCTGCAGGTGTCGCCCGGGGTGTCAAGTACCTCCACGAGGTGGTGGCGCCGCCCATAATCCATGGCTGCGTAAAGCCATCAAACATATTACTAGACGTGAAATTTTGCGCCAGATTGTGCGACTACGGGCTTCATTTCTTAGCACCGCAGGAAAAGCAAGGACTAGTGGGTTACGTTGATGAAGAGTATTGGATGGATAAAAAGCGTGTTTCTAAAGAATGCGATGTGTTTGGTCTAGGGGTGGTTTTGTTGGAGTTGTTGAGTGGGAGGAGAAGTGAGAATGGGTTGAGTATTGTTGAGTGGGCATTGCCTTTGATTAAAGAGATGAGATTGAGTGAGTTTTTGGATCCTAGGCTTGCTATACCTATTGATGTTGAGCCACTTGTGAGATTGAGTAGAGTTGCTTTGGTTTGTGTGGGGAATTGTAGGAAAAATAGGCCTTGTATTGGACAAGTTGTGGCTATTTTGAGTGACTTAGAGATGAGGCTATTGTAGGTTGGTCATTCATGAGTGATTTGGTGGTGTAATTAGCCATTATATTTTATTTTATTTTATTTTGTTTTGTTGTAACGATATATTTTTTTGGTCACTTCAATGACTTTGTTGTGACTTATATTGATAGGGAGATGATTTATTAGAAGTATGTTCAAATTACTTTTGTAAATGCAGTTATATACTCTGTTTTCACTACAAGAAAGTATCTTTTTGGCTAATCAAAAGTTTGTGATGGAGAGATTTTGCACAAATTTAAAATATTTGTGATGAATTTGTGACATAATTTAATATAAACAATACTAAAATAACAATTAAAAATAATATATTTACTAATGGATTTGTCATGAACGAAATTCATCACAAAACAATGTTCCGCGACGAAATTCACTAAATCTGTCATGAATTGATTTATTAGTAAAATTGTTGCATTCTTACGGTATCCATTTATCTTTAAAAGTGATAAAAATGCTTTAAATATATAACGACTTTACAAGTGTAATTGCACAGATAAACATTATTTTTTAAAATTAATAAAATTGGTCACATCCTTTTTGTTTGCAATTTACAAGAATTTAACGACTTTAAATTAGCATTTGAAAAATTAATCAACTTTGATGGCTCAAGGGGTCTTTGCTCTTCATTATATGTGTTATTTTGGCACAAATATTTGTAATGTTATTCTTATAAAGAAATATTTCAACAAAGTTCAATTAGTCGAAGTGACTTTCAAGACTTTTGGATATTCTAACAAATATCCCACTAAGACCAATATGTCAATATCTTTTAGTGGTCAATTAGCTAATAATAATCTCAGTCAAATTGACTTTTCACAGATTATTGTAAGTTTAGCGGCCGAACATAAGGAAAGTGAAACTATCCCAACTTATGGTATGCATTGAACATATTCTTAAAGAAAAGTGTGTTAGGCAATTAGTAATATGAATATCATCCACCAAAAAAAAAAAAAAAATGAATATCATTATATCAATGCATTTATTTACCTAGGATCAATTTAATACAATAGATATTAAATAACTATCAACAAATAATAATAAGATATACTTGCAAATCCTGAAAGCTTTATCTTAACTATTACCTTCTATATTATTAGTCGTTTTAGTATTTTCCTTTTGTTTTAAAATATTTATCATTTTATGAAAATAATATGATATTTAAAGCATTTTTTTTATAGAAAAATTAACCTCATGAGGTGATAATATGAGTAAATTAGTTGAGTAGAATATAAAAATTAGCACAAATTACGCCTTTAGCCGTTCAGATATATTATAATTAAAAATTAGTCCCTATTGTTTTAAAAATTACAAATATAACCTTGAAGTTCAGGACCTTATTGTAAAAATTACAATCACTACTGGACATCACCATCTACAATTTGATACTGTATCTATATATATATATATATATATATATATATTTACTGAAATTGATTTCGTATACAACTTTCTGCATCTTATACTTGTCAAAATCAGTACGCATCTTAGAATCCAACCAACATTAATAGAAATACAAGTCGAAATTATTTCTTGCCTTGATGAATAACAAATTTTATTAATTTGATACATACCTCCAAGGGTATATTTATAAATTTTAAAATTATAAGAATTAATATTTATAATTATACTCTAACCTCAAGACATATAGACATAATTTATTCTAAAAATTATAATATTAAATCCTCTTTAATTTATGTTGGATAATTTTAAGCGATTAATAATATGGAATTGAGAAAATAGACTAGATGGTGTGATGAATAAGTTGGGCGGCGGTTTGTCAATGGGCGGCGTTTTAAATTAGTTGTGAATTTACGTGTGGGCTGTCGTGGACTTTGAGAGGCCCCTGTGCAATTTCATAAAAGTTGCCCCCCCTTCAGGCTATACAAAAATCTATAAAAATCTCTGTAAGTAAACGTGGTTCGAGATACAAAGAACGAAACATAAGCCAATCTTAATTTTATTCAGATCCTCGGTGATATTTTTTGTATAACATTTTTTGTTACATTTATCAATATACGTTATATATAGTGATAAGAGGATAAATAAAGAAAGAACAAAAATTATGATAAAAAAAAAAACCAACTCTTTCTTTTAATATTAACTGCTTATCAATCTATTTGACATATTAACGAGTGTCAAAGAAAATATACAAAAATATTATAGAAGATTCGGACATTTTCAATTCTAACATTGTAAGTTGAGGACTAATTGAGGTAAATGATATATCATGGGGGTGTTACGAACATTTCTACTTTTGAAAAAGTTAAAGTTGTAGAAAAAGTTGAAAAAAAAAATTTGATAGTACAAATAGGTAGTGTTTGAAAAAAAAAGTGAAAAATTGAAAAAAAAATAGTTGGAGTGTTTGTTAAAAAAGCTGAAAAGTGCTTCACTGTGATATAATCAACTTGCAAATAATTATAAAAATACCAAGAAGTAAAAAAAATTGATTTATAACTACTTCCAGCTTTTAGCTTTTTTCTGATAAAAAAACAGGAGCTAGTATACCAAATACTACTCCACTATTTAAAAATAGTAAAAAGTATAAAAGTGCTTTTTTTAATATATTGCAATTCCACACACCCCCCCCCCCCCGGCCGCCGCCCCCCCACAAATATATCCTACATTCTCGTCACACACTTTGGGCTGGACCTGTGACTACTTTGAGGGGTCACACAAAGAATGGACATTTGGGGCCCTAGTTTTCAAAGTCCAAGAAAATAAAACAACTTGCCCATCGACATTAAGAGCCTGGTTAAATTTGTCATGGTTTTATATATTTATGTTTTGACCACAAGAAAAATATTAAATTGGTAATTACGCCTCATTCTCTGCGGAAGATTTGGGCAGTCAAATCAAATAATCCTTCAATCTAAGCTATATATACCCGACTACAACATGATTTCATCTGCAAAGTAGACAAATTTTGATATGATTTATATAATGTCTATACTACTTATTTAGAAAAAAACT
Source organism: Petrea volubilis (assembly GCA_026212405.1). NCBI lineage: Eukaryota > Viridiplantae > Streptophyta > Magnoliopsida > Lamiales > Verbenaceae > Petrea > Petrea volubilis. Next base: position 974,408 of record CM047870.1, read on the forward strand.
AAAAAGCTTTAATCTTCGACAAATAATCATTCTTATTAATGGATACATGAACTGTGAGACTTGTTATTTTCATTATTTAATTTTTCTTTCTTATAAATTAATTTGTCAAGATTTGGGTTATTATTATTATTATTATTATTAAAAAGCAAAAATAAATGAGTAAAAAAATCAAAGGATGCACCGAAAAATAATCAAGGGGGTCACTTAAATTTAATGATAATGTATATATGCGATAATTTTGAAATCATGGGTATACACGTGCCCTCGGAGCTATATATAACTCCACCAACGTTCAAACATGCGAGCACTTACACACATATATAATAATATATTATTTCCGCAAAGACATATTTGTCTAAATTATTTCCATGGAGACACACACACACACATTATCTAAATTACTGACTAGTTTCACACCACGATCCTCATTAACCAGTGATCCAATACTTTGGTTGATTAAGAACTTAATGCGTACTAAAACAAAGAAACAAGACATTTTTCAAATGAACTAACAATCTTTATAATTAGCAATTATCATTATATGTTCTAACGTCTAAAATGTTCATAAGTCTTTATATATATATATATATATATATATAGAGTAACAAAACTCAATCTTCATGCCATTTCCCTGCGCAAAAAGTCCAGTCTTTTTGCCTTCGTCAACCGAAAAAAAAAAAAAACAAACTTTAAATTAAAGCAACAAAACTTTCGAAATATGAACTTGTGGAGAAATGAGACTTAAAGACACTTTTCCAAATTGGGGAACCAATTTTGACATTATCCGCAAATACAAAACCCTCATCCATACGTTAAAGAAAAAAAAAACCCTAATTTTAAAAGCTTCTTGGTTAAGCTTTCAGTTGCGTAGCTTATTTGGGAAGCTTGTTGAAATTGACAGCAAAATTAAATTATATTAAAACACTGAAAATCATATGTCGGCTTTGTTATTTTTATATATTTGAAATGGGGAATAAATTGTCTGCTCCTTATTTATTTCTTTATTTGCTACAACCGCCATATTATAAACCTAATCCGTCAAACACCATAAATGATAATTAATTAATCTGTTCGATATTTCAACTATTGGTCTCACTAATAACTACCATGCGTGACTTTTTTCAGGCTTATTTCTTTGAGGGTTTTTATCAAATTTTTGGCCTCATGGATTTTGATTGTTTCTTTTTAATTTACAATTGATCATACAATTAATCAAACACAGATAGAACTAAAGGGTTGAAAGGGACAGTGGCATTTATTGCTGTCGGTTCACCACTTTATTTCTAAGTTCTAACTATATCTTACATGTATTTTGATTATAATTCAAATTTTCGCCTATCAAAATGATAAAAATATCTTTTGTATGTTGTAAAAATTCGATGTTGCCCCTAACATATTTTTATTTTTTAATTCCATCTGTACAATTAAAAATGAGATAGCTTAATATGGGTAATGGCAATTTGCATGCTATAAGAAAGCATCTCGTTCATTAATGAAAATTCGTGATTGAGATATTTTATGACAAATTTAAAGTATTGATGATGAATTAGTAAAAGAATGTAGTGTATACATAATTAAAGAAGTAATCAGTGATGAAACGTTCACTAACGGAGTTGTCATAAAAAATTAAATTTATAATGTATTAGTTCGTTATTGAAGGAGTACTACATTCTTATCGTAGAAGTTCGAGCTAAAAAATCTAATTTAATCAGAAGTCGCACACCTCATAACATTTCACTTTTTTTTATTTATTCAAATTACATCTGTAATTGCACTTAAAAAACGATACATACTAGCACCACAAACATAAATCATACTCGTTAACGAGTAATATATACTAGTTATTATTGATTTAGGGTTAATCAAACTAGATTAGACACTTAATTTCCTACACGTGTAATATGCCCCAGCCAGAATCTCACAACAATTGAACCAACACGAAATTAAAAGTTCCCCTTGACACTTTTGTACATTAAAAAAAAAGGAATTAAACAGTATTCTCATGAAAGCCAATATAGTAAGTTGAGTATAATACAATCAACTCTCAATATATATGCAATTAAAATTTGGTAGCTGATGACGACACTAAATTAACATGGATGTGTGTGTGTGTGCGCGCGCATATATATATATATATAATATATTCATACATATATTCATGTGTGTGTAATTAGTGTGTGAAAGAGAGTTGCAAAAATATACCTTGCTTTAAAGGAGAAGTCTACGCCAAGAAAAAACACAAAAACAGTTAGCAGAAAAATACAGGTTTGGTGTAATTCACCGTTTGTTACTTTCATATTAGTTGGTGCGTATGTATTTTGCTACCATTTTGTATTTTTTTTTCTTTTATAATTTATTTATTTAATTATTATTTTTTTCCTCATTTTTGCAGAATTGGAGAAGCTTTAGGTACACTCTAGGTTGACACTTAGGTAAAGAGGTGAAACGTCTCTAAATTAGAATCAATTTGTTGCCCCATATCCACTCTACCCCCTTAATTCATATTAATCTTGTTCTTGATTTTAGTTTTCTTCCACGATCTATATAGGATTAAAGATTGAGGGTTCCTCTTATTATTATTAATATTATTATCACTAAAGTTTAATAATTAATTACCATGATTTATGGTTACAAAAGAATATTCCATCCGTTGGATTGAACATTGTTACGTCATAATTTCACAATTTTAATACTTTTTGATAGTATCATTTCCAAATCCAACGGATATCAACCGGCTAATACCCGATTGGATAGTGTGAAATTTCCAAAAATTTTACCACATTGTTTTGACTTTTAACAGTCGTCATCTATGGTAACTGGTGAAAAATAGATAATAGGGAAACTGAAATTGAATTTCACTTATTCTGGTACATGTGTGTACATTAATACAGATTAAAAAAACCAAACTTGACGTCCAAGCAACCTAATTGTTTTTCTACACAACAATATTCATTCTTTTTTGTGATATATCTATGACAGAATATAAGCAAGCAAATTCTGACCCTTCTCTCTCTCTCTCTCTCTCCCCCTCCCTCCCCCCCGCGCCCCGCTTGACGGTTTTAAAACTGCAGACAGTTCAAATAAAGAGCAAAAAAGGCGGAGAGTTCAAGTTCCTTGTCCAAACATCAAAGAACAAGCAAAGATTTGGTTAACTGAAAAAGAAAAATGTTTTTATTAATCTTGCTTTTTCTGTCTCTTGATCTTTCTCTCACTATCTAATTATATTCTTAATTTTGTGTATTTTATTTGAATCTGTGGTTAATATTGTTCAGATTGGAGAGGTGGAGGGAACTGCACAAGAAACCCCAATTTGGGATGGGCATAAAATCATTACAACATCAGAAATGACATGGTCCAATGATGATGATCAACAGACCCTCCAAATTAAAGACAGAACAGTTGCTAATCAGCTTAGGACTTTAATCTGCCCTTCATGTGGTCACACAATCAAGCTCCAGGATCAGGTGCACTTCTCTCTCTCTCGCTCTCTCTCTCTCTATACATATATATATATATATATAAGTTTCTAATAAGAGAAAAATAAATTGAACTAGGGTACTGGGCTTCAAGATTTGCCTGGATTACCAGCCGGGGTGAAATTTGATCCATCTGATCAAGAAATACTTCAACACTTGGAGGCTAAAGTGCTGTCTGATACAAGGAAATTGCATCCTCTAATTGATGAATTTATCCCCACAATTGAGGGTGAAAATGGGATTTGCTACACTCATCCGGAAAAATTACCAGGTACATACTGTGGTTAGTTCTCTAAGTCGATACTTGGTTGTCTACAAATCGGAATTAATATGTATTGTTAACATAAGGATATTATATTACATATAAATGTGTGTGTGTGTGTGTGAATTGAGTTAATGCTACATGATAAGAGATCAATTATCTCGAAAGTCCGAATTGAGTGCTCAATATAATTGAGTACAATGAGGAAGCAGTATGAAGGATAAGTATGCTCCGATGCCTTGTTTTCTCATTTTTATAGGCTTACAAGAAATACCTCATTCTAATTTATGTGAAACTCTTTCTCTGCAATATCACATTTAATGTATAATTTACACTTTCTAAGACCATCCCATTATATGTATTAAATAATTATATTATTCTTTATTTCAATTTGAGTTACATTCTTTATTATAAATTTACAAAAAAAAAATTAATATAACCTATATAATTTTCTCTTTATTATATACACTTGACGTGTATCCATGAGACATAACAGAAACTGTAATATTTTTTGTTACTTGGAGCTTTGCCAAAATTGCAAACTTTTGTTAGGTAATAATAGCAATATTTTCAATATTTAATTTTGGCTGATTTTTTGGCTCTTGCATGTGACCAATATTTCTCATTTGCTTAGGAATTCGCTATATAGAGTCCAGTAATTGAGTCCACGTACAACCTAAACTGCTGTTTTTTGAGGTTCATATAGTGATTTCAAGCCCCATGTGATCGATAATGAAATGTGGTTTCGTTTTCTTTTGTGCCAAGTTATGTCAATAAACGTTTATATCTATATCTCTCTCTCTCTCTCTCTCTCTCTATATATATATATATATATATATGTGTGTGTGTGTGTGTGTGTGTGTGTGTGTCCTAATTACATCAATCAATGTGATCCACAAAATCATATCTACATAACTTAATTTTATTCTTTTATTACATGCCACTTAATTTATACTTGGCTTCCATATTTAGGGATGCTCTTTGTTAGGGCCTACTTAAAATTAAATTATATATACTCAATTTTAATCATCTATATTTTGGACATTTTAATAATCTTACAAATCTTACTGGTTTTCGTTTCACAAATCCATTAATAAATGTATTGTCATTGATTGTTATTTTAGTTTCATTTTAATAGAATTTCGTGATAAATTCACCACAATACTTATATTTGTGACAAAATTTTTGTCACAATTTTTTATCATTAAAGCAAATGTTTTCTTACAATGATCTTAGTGTTATTCTCATTTTCCCTTGCAATTTCAATTTTTGTTTTCGTATCAATGTCTAATGTACATAAAATGTTGAAGAATTTTAATTGTAATACTACAAAAAAAGGTGAAAAAAGTGTGATTATTCTATTTATTTCTTCGAAAATATAAAATAACTTCCAAATAAACAAATGAAGACACGAAAATTTTAATTTCAAAATGCCAAATACATACACTTATTTTAAAGAGGTGATTTATAAGTATTTCCTCTTAAAACTTAAAGCAATTTTGAAAAATTAATTATCAAACAAAAAAAAAGGCAATTCTCAAAAATATTTCTAACATAGAGCCATTTGTTATTTTGTTACCATATATGATTTTATAGGAGTAAGCAAAGACGGCCAAGTGCGCCACTTCTTCCACCGCCCCTCCAAGGCCTACACGACGGGGACACGCAAGCGCCGCAAGGTCCACACCGACGCCGACGGAGGCGAGACCCGGTGGCACAAAACCGGCAAGACCCGACCCGTATCCGCCTCCGGCAACCTCGGGGGCTACAAAAAGATCCTCGTCCTCTACACGAACTACGGCCGACAACGCAAGCCGGAGAAAACCAATTGGGTCATGCACCAATACCACCTCGGAGACAACGAGGAGGAGAAAGATGGCGAATTGGTGGTCTCGAAAGTGTTCTACCAAACGCAGCCTCGACAGTGTGGCTCATCGACGATGAAAGAGGCTATTATTAGCAATAAATCGTCGAGATCTTCGAGCAAGAGCACCGCTGAAAGCCTTAATTTCGTGAAAAACGCGGCCTTCGTGGAGTACTACAATCCGCCGCCGTCTGCGGCGGCGGCTTATATTTCGTACAACGTTGGTGGGCAGAGTATGAACAGAGACAGCCCACCAACGCTGATTCCTAATTTGGTCGTCCATGGCGATGGGTCGTCTTTTATTCATTTGCCTTCGTCTGCAAGTAAAGGCAAATGAGTGTAATTATTAGGATTTTGGCTAAAACGGTGTCGTATCAGGTTAACTGGACTGGGGTGGGGTATAAGTTAAAAAAAATTGGCGAGGAAATTGAAATGGAATAAATAATAGTGGTATAATATTAGTTTAAGCTTTAATTTCTTCATGTTACTGTTTTATTAGGGATTAATGGTCTTGTTTTTAGCGGAGATGAGGCTCATTAGACGTATATTTGGAGTCCTATACAAGGAAGTATGTATATATAGCCTAGGATGATAATCTTGTAACTTCTCTATCATAATTTAAATAATTTTGCTACGACTTGTATGTGTTGATTTGTAATTAATTGTGTATATAATGACTTTTATCATTTTTCCCTATAGAGAATAAGCTTCATTTGTTCCCTTTTTTTTTTTTATGCAATCCACTCAAAACACCACAGACACACGCACTCACCCAAAAAAAAAGGGGAGAAGAAGGTTCAAACCCAAGATCAAGTTCGAACTCCCATCACTTCTTCGTTTTGTTCCCCCATTTCTAAACTAATTTTAGTTATTTTAAATATCATCATCAGATCATTACATTTAATTGGCAAAAGTGATTAATTTAACAGTCATATAATATATAAACATGACAAGACTAACCAATTAGATAATCAACATAAAACATCCACCAAAACACAAACCACCTTTTCACTACTTTTCACAACCAAATTTCATACAAAAATATTTTCCACGAATATGAGTTTCATTGCTTTCCAGATTCCCACATGTCATCCACATACATGTTTTTCCTCCTATAACTTACACCAATATAGTGCTGATGACACATTTTTCTCAAAATCAAAAACAAAAAACTTCAGATTTTTGCTAGATCCAATCATACAGCCACCCCAAAGCCTCTTTCTAGGCAGTCAATCAAATATAAACAAAGAGCGTAACAGAGCGTACAGAAAAAATTAATAAAAATTGAACACATAATCATTACCTCCAGCCAATGAGTAAGTCCCTCGAGTCTCACCGGCCGATATTCCAAGTTTTACTAAAGGGTTTCAGAAAATTTCTACCTAAGAGAGAACAATGTACACAGTCAGAGTTTTAAGTTTAATTACAACCATTAGACACCTCATTTATTCTTCTCCAGGACCAATCTCTCATACAGAGCTAGAAGGTCCGCTTTGCTGGGGTTCTTAAATTGCAACAGTTCGTCTCCAAAACCATGATCAGCTATTTCTTTCCTCAGTTTGGTCATTGTAAACTGAGTGTAGTCCTCAGTGTTGGTTTGCTGCCTATTAATTTGCTCGGGACCCCTAAACACAGAACCACCATCTTCTGGACTGGCAAACTTCATAGGGCTAGTGGTACTCTTGGACCTTTTGTTTCCTCTGGTTACTCTTTCAGGCATGCCTGTATCATGTACCAAGTCGACCCCCATTTCATAATCATCTGTCCTACCACGTTTGGCATGGGAGCCAGTTCTTTTGTCGCCATAACGGAGAGTAGCCAGTTCTTGAGAGAGTTCATCAAGCTTCCCTTGGGTGGCCTGTAGCTGAACAGAGAGGGCCTTTGCCCGGTTATTGGCCTCTGCATGGGCAACACGCTCACTGTCCAGTAAACTTTCGAGTACCTCAGCATTATTCTCTCTCTGGCTGTTGTTTGACTGCAAAAGTGAGTCAGTTTCTTTTTCCTTATCTCTAACTTTCTCCTCAAGCATTTCCACCTTGTTTAGAGCATCCCTCTCGGCTGCTCTGTACTGTTCGACTTCTTTAGCTAAGTTACCAGTTTGCCTCTCCAACATCTTGGCGTGCCACTTGGCCCTCTCAATTTGTGCTAATCTTTCCATTGCCACATGTTCAAACTCACTTTTGGCCTCCTGAGCAGTGGCGGCTTCGGCTCTGGCATCATCAGCCTTCTCGCTTGCTCTTTTAGCATTATTCTCAGATGATTTACACCTTTCTTGGAGTTCCTCAAATCTGTTGAACTTAGATCTGTACTTTTGCTCCAGGTGTATCTTCTCCTGTTCCAGAATCCGAGCCTTGCTTTCAGCTGAACGAGCAGTTGAATTGGCATTTTCTGCCTTCTCACCCAACTCCTTGATTTCAAGCTTTAATGTTGATGTCTCCACGTCATAGTTCTTAATCTTTGATTCAGCAGCCTGCGTGGAGCGCAAAAACAGGTAGAAAACGTCAGACAAAACCAACATTATGAAATGATCGTACAGAAATGTGCACTGCTAGTCTATCCTCATCGAAACTAAATTTCACCAAACAGCAAAATTAGACTTTGCATGTAACTCCGTAATATGTTGGTATAACTTTTTCACGAGCCACCCATTCATGTAGCAAAGATACTGTAAGGTTGTCTTTCCAGATTACACACAGAAATTCAAAAAATAATAGTGATCCAGGATGCAAGAAAACACAAAAAAAAAAAATCAAAAAAATTGATTTACAATGGGTTGAACACACTTAAGTATTTTGGAAATAAACTATCTAAAGAAAACAATAATGCACAAAGCACCAGCACACAGATGACGGCAGCAAACGAGACTATTATTATCCAATCTCACCTTCAGTTCCAAATTTAAAGTAGTCAAACGCTGCTCAGCTTGCTCCATCCTTGAGGCCTTCTTCTTTATGTCTTCCTCCTGCCACATCATACACATGAAATCAATTAACAATCAGTCAAAGAAGGCAATGGGTAAATACACACACACACACACACACACAGATTTCCACCTTTTCTGCCAAAGCAATAGAGAATTCTTCTCTTACAGCAGTTTCTTTTGATTGCATTTGATAATTTGTGCGCTCTTGAATAGCAGCAGCCTTCTCCAGAGCATTTTTTATTTCTCTAATGGCAATATCATATTTACACTTCCACTCTTCTGCCTCTTCCTGAGCAGATTGAGCTTTTCTTGTGAGCTGCTGCTAGTCTCGCCTCAGTAGCAGAACCTTTGGATCTGAGCATTGCAAGTTCTGCACTCAACTGCTCTACCTCAGCCATCTGCTTTGACAAAACCAACTCGTATTTCCTTCTCCAATCCATGGCCTCCTGCCTCGTCGCATCTTGTGTTTTTGATAAATTGGATGATTTCTCTTCCAAAGAACTACATTTCTTTTGCAAATTGGTTATACGGCTCATATAATCCTCTGCAACTTTATTCTTGTCATTTTTAGCATCTTCATAACGCTTTTGATATTCTGATTTTTACTTCTCACTAGCTTCCAGTTGTTTGTTAAGCAAACCCATTTTCTCTTCGATTGATCGACATTTCAGAGCAAGAGAACTCTTTTCTGTTCCAATCTGGTCTATTTGCTTTTTGATGAATTCGAGAAGGGAACCTTCCAAGATGGACAGCAAATACTATTAGATAGAATCCCAGGAGCAAACTACAGAAAATAAACAATCAAATTTAACACACAAACCTTTCCTGCAGAAACAGAATCGCTTTTTGCCACTTCTCTGGTCCGTGACATGTAGCTTTATAGTTAGACAAGAGGCTATCAAGAACCTGTAACATAACAAGTCACCGAAATTCATAATCATGAAAATTTTTTGGCTATCTTCAAAGGAGATGAAGTTTTCATACTAAACGGTTTCTTCACCAATGAAGACTTGCCTTCAAAACAGTATCTATTTTTGCATCAGGAGCACGACAAGCTTTTCTCAGCTCCTTTGCCATATATTTTATGGCATTTGTACATTGCACAGAGGCCTCTGCGAAAGCATTCTTTTTAATATCCTGCAATTAGGAAACGACTATAATCAATAACTCAGCAAGTTATCAATATCATGGCATGTTCCACAATGTAATTGATCTTGCCAGGTCTTCCATTAATCATTTGTACAGCTAAAAACTAAAGACATTTTCTGAAGCTCATGAAAAGATAGTCACCGCTACAATAAAAACAAAATTTCATCCCAAATGTACATTGCACACTGACTAGAATTGCCCGCATATCCGACAAAGTAAGAGCAAGCCAGAATCAAGTAGGCATCAAGAAAGCAAAGTGACACTATAAGCTAGCAGGAAAGGTGGATATAATATGTATTTTGTTTTGATTTCCAGAAAATATTATCTCCTCTTTCACTACACCCTCTTCTAAGTTTCACGTGTCAGAAGAATGAATACTGGAAAAGACAAACTCCCAAATCTTGCTCCTTTTTTTTATTTGAGTGGCTGTGTGGGTGGTGGGGATGCAAAAACAAATTCAAAATAACAAGTATATTATCAACAGAAAAGTCAGCCAACAATGAGTGGTTGGCCAAAGTGTCCAACAAGCACAAAGACTGAGGGCAGAAGGAAAAATTTAACTCAAATGCCTTTTTCAAGAAACTTTGAAGACGATTTTCATACTTTTGCCTGGTTAAGCCAGCCCCTACGGCAGTAGCATTAAATGCGGCCATCGACTTCTGAACTGCCTCTTCATGTGCCTCTCTTAGGGCAGCCTGCAAGAACCTTGAATTTAGCAAACAATCAAAATATGCAAAGCCTGAAAACAAAAGCAACACTTACTTCCTCTGGTGGCTTGGAACGGTCAAAAGCTGACATGTAGGTTTCAGTGCCCAATTCATATGCTCTCTGGCATTCAGAATCCTCAACTCTCTAAAATGCACACAGAAAGACACAAGAAAATCATATCAGAACTGCAGACAAAAATATCCATGTAAACTCCCAAACTTATCGCGTATATAAATTGGAACAATTGGAATATAGGATCCCTGTAGCAAGACCTAGAGTTATGCCAATAAGACAACAAAAACAGAAGTACAATGACAAGAGGGATAGCTTACATTCATGGCAAAGTGTCAAACCAAATCGGAGAATTTTCATTAAAATATATTGTCTGTGGAACCAGTTTCTGACAATTCTATTCCGAATAATACAGGATTAAGTTTGCACAGTACAACACTTGATACAACAGCAACCAAGAAAACCACTTATTCATATCATAGAAAATTAACTAACCAGAATAGCAAAAATAATATGCAAGAGGGCTCCCAGAGAAGGCATTCAATGGAAAAAAACAAGAGAGGTAGAACAGGCAAATATGTGTGCATATACATAAAGCACGCTAACCTCCCATGAAGAAGCTATAGTAGGCACCGCACCATTATTAATGGCATCTAAGAATGATTGAGTCAGACGAGCAAATAAGGGTCCAGTCATCAAAGTTGCTCCCATTGGCTTGGGCCTTGTCTTATCAAAAACGAATCTTGTCAAGGCATCCAAACCAGCTCTAAATTCTGGCCTTAATTTGTCCAGCTGCACAACATACAAGTCATATGAACCCAAGAATAAGAGATAACAAAAAACATATAATGCACCAGGTAAACACATAAACTTAAATAAATGTCTGAGGAGTTACTAACCGGAACCTGATCCAATCGTTGAAGATAATTCTCATTGTTAATAGGACATACAAGTGTGAAGCATTCTCTGTTTAGAAAAAGAGCTTGAATGGACTCTCGAGTCTAGCCAATCATGCAATCAATAGGGAACCCAATAAGCATTATACTCCAACATAAATGCATTGACTCTGAGACCAACTACAGTCACCGCTTAATACATTTACCAAAATTCCACGATTAAAAATTGTTTGTGTGTTTTTGTTTTTTTTTTTGTTTTTTTTTTTGGGGGAGGGGGGGGGGGGGGGGGGGCGGGGCGCAAAAGAATGAAAGAAACAGATAACGATAAACAAAAATTGACCTTATTCTTGGCGGCTAAATTGCTCCTGCCTCCCTCAACTGGTCTCAAAGCAAGCTCTAGGTAGTCACGCGGTGTGATTTTGCGATTGCCCTCCACAAAATCTAGATAAAAATCCTGTAGGTATACATTTCGGAATTAGTATATGCCACACAAATTGCAAACTCATATAACATTGTTTTCTATTGCCATAAACAACAGAAATATAAGGTAGAAATATAATGTAGTTGTTAGAAACACTACATAAATGGTGACCCGTCTTACCCTTAGAAGCCAAAGAAAGATTGGGGAGAATTCCCCAAGCTCCGAAGCTGTAGCCCTTCCCCCAGAAGCTTGAGCACGAATGTGCTTGGTCATCTCAATCACAAGAGACAGGTGGTCTAATGCAGCCTCATCAATACCACCCATCTACAGAAAAAGAATCACTAAATCAGCTAACTTGACCAGAATTGGATCGACAGAGAAAAAAGACAAATCGCACACTACCATGAGAAGCATCAAAATTTGTTAATGCTTAAATGAAAGCCTTTGCCAAAATTCATTTTTACCTGGTTGTATATGAACATGCTTGATAAGAGCACAGCCAATGAGAATAGTTGTGTGCTGTATTTTCCCTGTCAAGAACAAAGTTCAATAGAAAATGAGAAAAGAAAAAGAGTGCTATTAAAAGAATAGAAAACATGGCAGTTTGATTATATCACCAAGAGATGGTTTTTAGAATAATTAAGAATAGTAAACATGCAAAATGTTCAAACTCGGTAAACATGCAAAATATGCAGTTCAAGCATGAGCACTGTATGGAACACAATTATCCGAAGATGAAAAGCAAGTAATATTAAAACGAGTTCATAAGTCATAGATGACCTATAATGAAACAGGAAAGACAGATCAAGATGTCATGAAAGGAATAAACGGGTGGTAGTCAAATTAACTAACAATGCAAGAATAAAATCTGACTGTTTGGTCATAAGCATTTATTCCTTCTGAGTCCAGGAGTAAAAGATTGTATTCTGTTCCATCAAGTGCAGTTCTCCGTATTGGGGTACTCCACAACCAAAGACCTTTGGTACAAGGACGATGTTGGCGCCACTTGAAATCCACTGCTCCTACCAAGAAGCTGCAAGAATTACATCAAAGAAGCTGGTCAGTAACATGTGATATTTAAAATAGCTTTGTTTAAAAATTTCAAAAGCTTTCCACCATTATATGGCTTGTTTAATGAACAAGAGAACAATATTTTCAATTAATGGACTAACCAAAAGTGACAGAAACAAGAAAATATTGAGTCACGGCTCTTTTTCATGGTGAAACATAGAAGATAGCAGTGGTTAAAAAGAATAAGATCAATTTACCAGCAAATGTTAACGAACCTTCTTTACTGAGCAAAAAACAAGGTAGCCCCAAAAATTCTAGAAAGAAACAAGAGCACCTTTACCGTTTAACACTCTATTTTATATCCAAAAAACCTCACTTCTTGAAAAGAGTGCTCCCAAGGAACCCAAGATCAAGTATCGTCATCAGCATCCACTGTTTTCAATCAATATATCCTCAATCCAACCATATCGTAAAGGACACTTGTCATCTAAACAAACTAACTAAAGCGCAGCAATCAAGAGACAGAGAAGAGTGCATCTTCTGTTACGTATCTATCTAAATTTCAAAATTTCCCTCCTCCCTAATAGTACCAAGAAGATTACCCCATGACCAAAATAATATTGAACATTAGATAATAGAGGGTGCATTCTTGACTAAAGCTAATCTGCAATTGAAGCTAATCATACAACACAATATTTTGACACAACATTAATTAAAGGCTAGACGAGGTATAGAGAATATGACCAAGTTGTAACCAAAGTCTATCTGAAAGCCTGTTATTTCACCGCAGGGTTCTAAAAGAATTACCTCAATATCGAGGATTCTTAATCAGCTTCGGTAGAAATTACAGGAACTTACAAGAAATCAAAATTACCCGTTTCTTGGGTTTACATTGTATCAAAATTTCTTGACCTGTCATTAAAACTTCTGATCCCCCACCCAACCCTCAAAACTGGTATCCCTCTCTTGCCCATTTGTGTTGTGTCTAACAGCACCCAAATTAATAATAATAAAGCTCATCACTAACCCGCCCAAAACCCTAATTTCAACCACAAAAAGTTAATGAAAAAAAAAACCATAATGCGCAAGCAAGGTAATAGACCACAATGCATAGCGATTACGGATGAAGTCAACCAATTCTGTAGTTCTACCAAAACCCAACGAACCAAGTACACTAAAAATAAACTCGAAATTCCCCTTTACTCAAATTCACCTGATTCAATATAAAACTCTTGCCCTGACGGGCACGACCGCACACCGAAACAATGCCCACGGGCTCCTTCACCAACTGAAGAAGCGCCACCGCCACCGGATCCATGTGAAAACCTTCCCTTTTCGTCAGTGTAAACAAGGCGGATTGGCCTCACCGGACCCGCGTACATGTTGGGCGAAACCGCCCGAAGTGGAGTCGGCGAAGACGCCGCGTGAGGAGATTCTCCGACGGAGCGTCCGCCGAAAAATTTCATCATCTTTACGAGATTTTTCCTTCATTGGGAAGAGAGAGAGAGAGAGAGAGCGCTTTTTAAATCGGAGAGGGGGAAAATACAAAGAAGGGAGGACTAGAGGGGATTTAAGATGGAGATGAGGTGAAATTACAATTTTGTGCTCCTTAACACTCGTAGGAGTATGGCGTTATAAGGGTATTTTGGGTAATCCAAGGGCGTGCGGCTGCTTGATTTAAAAGCAACTACGAGCTTAAGCCAACGGCTCACTTATCGATTTCCTTTTTTAAATATTATTTACCTAAAGAAAAAGAATTATTTCCATTTTTAAATATATATGCATAATATTATAACGATTTTTAGGATTTGAAAATTTTTTGCAAAAAAATATGAGTAACTTGGTTCTGATTTATTGATCGACTAATTAAGATCAGATACTGCAGATACTCATTACAAAAGCGATCCTACCAATCCAATTACTCCATTTACAAATCAAAAATTTAAGTTCTGAACATTATTTAAGAAATTTAACACTTTATTCCATTAGATTAATTGATTATTAGTATGAGAAAAATCTAACAACTTACGATAAAATCTCTAGTCAAATTTTAGAAGTGAAAAAAAAAAATAGAAGTAATAAAATTTCGCCATTTGAACTATGACATCTTTTATAAGTTACCAATCAATTTTTGTTGTTTCACATTTTATAACCTAAACTCCACGATTTTTGAATATTACTACCTCATACTTATTTTAGTGAAAATATTGAGCCCAAAAAAAAATCTAAAAGTTACATACACACACACATATATATACGCATATATATATATATGTATATATTATTCTAACATAACCAGATAAATTCAAAACACACATAAAAGAATCATCATGTGTATTTTTTGACGATTATTTCCACTAAAGATAAGTTTTAAGGTGGTAACATGTAAAATATCGTACAGTAACTGAGGTAATGTGTAAGAAAATAAAGTTTAGTTGGTAAAGTGTAAAAATGACTAAAGTTTAAATGACAAACGATTTTTTATTTGATATACATAAATTATATTTTGTTGCATTTATTTAATAATTTACAAATTCATATTTTCACGAGTATTCAACCAAAGATTAACGCTATATTTGGGGCACTTTTTCGTAAATGAAGGAAAATATGATGAATTGGAAAATTGGCTGATTAATCTTTAGAGATAACTCTTTCGCCTCTCTTATATGTCAAACACATCAACACATCAGTCACTATTCTTTTCTCCCTTTTTATTATATTTTTTTCACACAATAACAAAATCAAATTTTTCTATATTCCTACTTTTATTATTCTTTGATCTAAAATTTCCTTTTCCTCGTCAAAATGTCTGTTAATGCAAACGTATTGAGTCTTTGAATCTTGTCTTTCGTCGATGCAGACGAATAAAGTCAAACTTGTTAGGATGTTAATTTATTTTACAGTTATATTTTGAAAACAAATAATGCATACAATATGCAACATAAGCAGCCAACCTAAGGAAAACAATCCCATATGGACGGGTTACATTAACTTTTTATAAGTGTGCAAAAAATTAATACATATTCATACAAAAAAAAAAGTTTAGAAAGAAAACATATTCAGACCGGGAAAAAAAAACGGCACCAGATTTTCATGCATCAATTGGTTTCTATCTGTTTGAGAACAAAAGCGTTATAATATCAACAAATACAAAATATTTACAGCGGTGATTTATTCGAATATATAAATACAATTGCAACTACAGTTCAATAAAACACAATAGTCAAAAGCAATCAAATAAATGCCGAATACAAATAAAATAGCAACAAAGTTTAGTGAACTTATCATATTGTAATTTGTACTGCAACAACTAAATTACCGGGATAAACTGGTTAGCTTTAAAAAAATATTTGCTTCACTAGCCGATGCAATGAGTTAGCGATACTCCTTTCAAGATAAGGCAATCTAAAGATTCATTTCAAGCCGCACTACTATTTTACATCTCATTTCGATACTCCTTCTAGGATAAAATAATCCAGAGTTTCGTTTCAAACAGCACTTTGAATCTCACTTCGATACTCCTTCTATGATAGGACCGTCCAGAGATTTATTCCTTCCAGGATAAGAAGTCCAGAAATTCATTTTAATCCACATTGTTACTTTAAATCTCATTTCGAAAGGAGAAATGATATCCAAAATATTTTGTTTGTATGCCAGTTGTGAACGACAAATGATATTCGATATATATGTATATATATTTACGTTTGTTGGTTGTAGATAGGGGGACAATATGTAGCTATTTATAGACGAGGGGAGACAACCAGCATAAATTGCTTGTGGCTCGTGCCCAAGTTGAGCCAGCAGGCAGCAGGCTTGTGTGGAGCTTCCCATGTGTTGTACTTAATTGTTTAATTTTACATTAAAACAACACTTAACCACATAAATACTAGAATTGTCAAGGTTATAAAATCAATGTAGGATATTTTACACTTTATCTTTTAACACACAGACAACATTTCTAAGATTTTGTCTACGAATTTTCATCAGAAATGGTTTTAACTCTAGATTAACCTTTACAAATGTTATCATTAAAAAGCCCATTGCTAACACCACCAAAAATTGAAAACCGGCAACCCATTGTGAATCTTTAAAATCTACCTATGTGGTAGAATTGTTGGAGAGATTAATCATAATTATTCAAAAGAATCCAACATATATCCAAAATTTAATAAAAAATATGTTACATTTTAATTAAAATTAAATGACAAAAGTAATGTTATTTTGATAATTTGATAGTGTCATATTTATGTCATTTACCAATAACTTTAAATGGTTAGGATTATCACTCGATTATTTTATACATAAAAAAATTTATTTATACATAGTATTTTTTTTTTAAAAAATCCTCATTCCATAATTACATTCAAATTAATATTAAAATCAAGCATGTTGTTTTGATTTTTTCAATATATTTATTTATCAATTATTACATTATAGTGTATCTGTAGAATTTTATGTTCCACACAAACATGGTCGGTTCTTTTTCATCAATGTTTTTTTTTTTTTTGAATTTATCTATTAAAAATTGATAGCAATATATAAATAAGAATGGCAGCTCACGAAATAGTAAAAATTTAATTTGTTGAAAGTCCAAACTCTTTGGACTACTGTATACCCCCTAGAAAACAGAGTAGCTATGCATCCCTTTCAGCTGCTATGCATCTCTTTATCTCCACTGGTTCCACCTGATCAGTACCAACTTATTCCATGGGTAAAGCATTATAATCACGCTCCCACTCAACCGCCTCTGCTTGCGCAAACTGAGTCTTAACTACATCCGGATAATATGCAGCTTCCACCTTAGCTGCTGCTCTTATGGCCTCAAGAGCCGTGCGTCCGAAAGTCGCAAGTTCTGCACTGCAGTCTGTTGCTCTTCTAGAGTCCTTTGCTCTGATAAAGCTACCTCATACTTCCATTTCCAATCCTCGACCTCCAGCTTTGTTGCATGTAGTACTTTTAACAAATTCGAGCATTTTTCCGGCAAAGAAAGGTATTTATATCGCAAATCAGCCAAATTGTTATAATCAACATCTTCATCCCCTCTCCTGTCACTCTCACGCTCTTTCATGACGCCCCATAAATTTAAATTTAGCCTTCTCAAAACCTTGTAAGTCTTTGGTTAGCCTACTCACTTCTTGTTTTGTTGACTCACATCTCATGGCCAAAGAAGCATGTTCACTTTGTATCTGATCTATCTGCCTTTTCATGACTTTGAGAATGGGACCTTGCAAACTATATAGCCAAAACAATTAGATAGATTATTTAGAGCAGACAATTAAATACTGAAGAAACAAATTACAAACACAAACTTGTGCTCTATAAACGACGCTTCTATAATCCACTTCTCTGATCCAAGATGTTTGGCTTCATAATCATCCAAAAGGCCATTGATAACCTGTAAAAATCACTTTCCAATGTCATAA
Source organism: Petrea volubilis (assembly GCA_026212405.1). Taxonomy (NCBI): domain Eukaryota; kingdom Viridiplantae; phylum Streptophyta; class Magnoliopsida; order Lamiales; family Verbenaceae; genus Petrea; species Petrea volubilis. Next base: position 992,553 of record CM047870.1, read on the forward strand.
ATTCATATGAAGTTTTCAATATATATATTTTTATATATATATATATATATTGCCATATGAAGTTTGTATGAGGGAACGGTTGAGCAGAGAATCCTCAGGAATCCTATTTTTCGAGAAAGGACCTGTCGTTTTAACGGGACTTGACCTGTAAAAAAGCATTCAAGCTTCACTTAATTAAATAAGTATATGCCTCAGGAAGAACAAAGCAAAAAATAATTGCAATATAATGTAAATAAGGTAAGAAGGGCAATAGGGGAATACCGTTTGCAAGTGAGCAATTCGTGTTCGTAGTGTGCTCGATTTGTGAGCTTAAATGAATGCAAATTAGAGAGAGTTGTGTTTACCAAATGAGGAGTGGCAACCCTTTTACAAAGGTGGCTTTGCACCAACTGGCCCAAGGAGTCCTTGGGGTTACTTCCTCCGAATCAGGGAGGGCAAATTTTCCGAAAGTTAGTTGAAGGGTAGTTCCCTAAATCTCTAAGTTAGTTACGATTTAAAGATAATCGAGAGCCTAATTTGTAGGATTGGGTGGTGAGGAGGATAAGGGGTTGAACCTTTATCTATATGGCCTTATAGTGGATAAGATTTTAATTTGGTCCAACTTTTAGATGAGGAAGGACAGGGTGGGCTTCCTCCGGACTGGGCCTAAGGAGAACGGCAGGGCTACCGCTATGGACCTCCTGTCATGGACCTCCTACGGTAGGCCTAGCCTATAAGAATCCTAGACCTAAGTTGGAGATTTGAGCTTGTGTTCGAAGCATTATATCTGAGCTTTTGTCTTTATGTTGTCTCATTATTTTTTGGCCCAATGAATTGATTTTTAGAGGGCAACATCACTCCCCTCACTCTCACAGTAATACTAGAAGCCTACTGCGAATCCATTTTTGAAGGAATCATATCTTTGTTAGAATCCTTTGTTTGACTATTTGCTATTGACTGGGGGGAGTTCACTATTTTTTGTCCCGAGAGTGTGCAGAGTGGAATCTCTGCATGCAGCCTTCCACATTTAGGGATGCACTTTGTTAGGGCCTACTCAAGATCAAACTATATTCGTTTTACACTTCTGAAGTTTCATAATCTTACAGATCTAACTTTAGTTTTGAACCTAATCATATCCTACTTTCATTACAAGAAACTACTACATTCACTAACCGATCAATTCATTACAAATTTAGTGAAATCCATAACTCGACATAGTTCTATAGATGATTTCGTCCATAACAAATTTGTCAGTAAATATAATGTTAGTGATTAATTGTTACTTTAATTTTGTTTCAAATGAATTTCGTTATGAATTATCTATTGCAAGTACTTTATATCCGTGATGAAATCTCCATCATAATTTTTTCATTATTAAATCGGACGTTCTCTAGTAATGAGCTCAATTTTATACCCTTCAACTTTAATTTGTTTAAAAATAAAAGTATTTACATACACTCTTAAGTAATTTCAATATCGGTGTGTAATGTTGGAAAAGCAAAATGGACAAAAATGTGATTATTCTATATTTATGTTTAGAAAATATAACTTTCAATATACATATAAAGACATGAAAGAAATGAAAATTTTAATTCGAAACTGCCATATACACACACTTTAATGAGGTGATTTACAAATATTTGCGGTTTCAAAAATATTTCTAAAATAGAGCCCTTATAAATTATTTCGTTACTGTATTCGATTTCATTCACATTACACTATTACAGGAGTAAGCAAGGGCGGCCAAGTGCGCCTACACCGCCGGCGCCGGGACACGCAAGCGCCGCAAGGTCCACATCTACGCCGACGGAGGCGAGACCCGGTGGCACAAATCCGGCAAGACCCGACCAGTATCCGCCGCCGGCAACCTCAAGGACTACAAAAAGATCCTCGTCCTCAACACAAACTACGGCCGACAACGCAAGCCGGAGAAGACCAATTGGGTCATGCACCACTACCATCTCGGCGACAACGAGGGGGAGAAAGACGGCGAATTGGTGGTCTCAAAAGTGTTCTAGCAAACGCAGCCTCGACAATGCGGCTCATCGACGATGAAAGAGGCGATTATTAGTAATAAATCTTCTAGATGTTCGAGCAAGAGCACCGCTGAAAGCCCTAATTTCGAAGAGTACTATTATCCGCGGCGGCGTACATTTCGTACAACGTTGGTGGGAAGAGTATGAACTGAGACAGCCCACCTGCGCTGATTCCTAATTGGGTCGTCCATGGCGATGGGTCGTCTTTTATTCATTTGCCTTCGTCTAAAACTAAAGGGCAAATGAATGTTATTTTGAGGGTTTTGGCTAAAACGTTGTCGTGTTAGGTTAACTGGACTGGGGTGGATGATAAGTTAAAAAGATTTGATGAGGCAATTGAAATTGAATAAAATGATGCTAGTTTGTTTACCGAAGGGTCTAAAAATCATATACAAGCTAATATCAGTTTAAGCTTTAATTTCTTGATGTTACTGTTTTATTAGGATTAATGGTCTTGTTTTCAGAGGAGATGAGGTTCATCATACGTATATTTGGAGTCTCATACAAGGAAGTATGTACAGCTCAGGATGATAAATTTGTCTATTATAATTGAAATAATTTTGCGACGATTTGCATTTGTTGATTTGTTATTAATTGTGTATATAATGACTTTTATCTTATTTTTCCACAGAGAATAAGCTTCATTTTTTTTTATACAATTCATTCAAAACACCCTTCCTTAACACTTTTTTTTAATTATATATATATATATATACACACACACACAATCCACTCAAAACAACCCTCAACACCACACGCAAACTCACCCAAAAAAAAAGGAGAGAAGAAGATTCGAATCCAAGATAAAGTTCGAAGCCCACCATTGTACTTCGTTTTGTTTCCCCATTTCTAAACTAAGTTTAGTTATTTTAAATTTCATCATCATATCATTGCATTTAATTAGCAAAAGAGATTAATTTAACAGTCATATAACAAATAAACATGACAAGACTAACCAATTAAATAATCAACATAAAACATCCGCCAAAACATAAACCAGGTGCTTTTTCGGTACTTTCGCAACGAAAATTTCATCCAAAAATATTTGTCTACAACATTTCATTGCTTTCCAATTTCCAACATCTCATTCACATAACATGCAGAGTTTTGCTTGATTCAATCATGCCGATCAACGATAAACAAAGAGCAAAACAGAGACAGAAATGAAGAAAAATTTGAACACCATATAGGAAACAGCAATCATTAGTTAAGTTACAGAACACCATTAAATAAAAACACAATGAAACAAACTCCCTACTCCAAATCCTTACACAAATAACTAACACCCTCTACAACAAAAACACCTACTGTCAGGCCATACAACGCTGATTTCTGACGTTATAAAGCCAGCGACTCACTGCCTTAGAGTAACGACAAACCAACTCCGGGAGAAAGCATTTTCTAACCAAGAAACTGTTTGGACAAACAGGTAAAATACCGGAGTAGTATCACACCAACGACACCTAGTAAAATCAATACCTCCAGCCAATATTCTAAGTTCAACTCAAGGGTTTCAGAAAATTTCTACCTGATAGAGAACAACAATGTACACACAGCCAAAAGAGTTTTAAGTTATAATTACAACCATTAGACTTTACCTAAATTATGTCTTCTTCACGATCAATCTCTCATACAGAGCTAGAAGGTCCCTTTTGTTGGGATTCCTCAATTTCAACAGTTCATCTCCAAAATCATGTTTGGTAAGTTCTTGCTTCAGTTCCAACATTGTAAACCTAGTATAGTCCTTTGTGTTGGTTTGCTGGCTATTGGTTTGCTCGTCACCCCTAAACACAGAACCACCATCTTCTGGACTGGCAAACTGCATAGGACTAGTGGTACTCTTGGACCTTTTGTTTCCTCTGGTTACTCTTTCAGGCATGCCCGTATCATGCACCGAGTCGACCCCCATTTCATAATCATCTGTCCTACCACGTTTGGCATGGGAGCCAGTTCTTTTGTCGCCATAACGGAGAGTAGCCAGTTCTTGAGAGAGTTCATCAAGCTTCCCTTGAGTGGCCTGTAGCTGAACAGAGAGGGCCTCTGCCCGGTTATTGGCCTCTGCATGGGCAACACGCTCACTCTCCAGTAAACTTTCGAGGACCTGAACAGTACTCTTTCTCTGGCTGTTGTTTGACTGCAAAAGCGAGTCAATTTCTTTTTCCTTCTCTCTAACTCTCTCCTCAAGCTTTTCCACCTTAAACAGAGCATCCCTTTCAGCTGCTCTGTACCGTTCAACTTCTTTGGCTAAGTCATCTATTCGCCTCTTCAACATCTCAGCGTGCCTCTCGGCCCTCTCTATTTGTGCTAATCTTTCCGTTGCCACATGTTGAAACTCACTTTTGGCCTCCTGAGCAGCGGCAGCTTCGGCTCTGGCTTTATCAGCCATCTCGGTTGCTCTTTTAGCATCAATCTCAGCTGATCTACACCTTTCTTGGAGTTCCTCAAATCTATTGAACTGAGATCTGTACTTCTGCTCCAGGTGTATCTTCTCCTGTTCCAGAATCTGAGCCTTGCTTTCAGCTGAAAGAGCAGTTGAATTGGCATTTTCTACCTTCTCACCCAACTCCTTGATTTCAAGCTTTAATGTTGATGTCTCCAGGTCATAGTTCTTAATCTTCGATTCAGCAGCCTGAGTAAACCAGCGCAAAAACAGGTAGAAAACATCAGATAAAACCAACATTTTGAAATGATCGTACGGAAACGTGCACTGCTATTCTAACCTTATCGAAACTAAATTTGACCAAACAGCAAAATTAAACTTTGCATGTACCTCTGTAATATGTTAATATATGATTTTTTCACGAGCCACCCATTCATGTATCAAAGATTCTGTAAGGTTGTCTTTCCACATTACACACAGAAATTCAAAATATGATGGTGACCCAGGATGCAAGAATCAAGTCATTCACCAGCCACTACAGTGACCTTTTACATGCCGTATGACTTCTTTAGAAAAATATCAATTTCATTAATTATCAATCATTGCGTAGAAAAATTAACACAACAAAATTGATTTACAATGGGTTGAACACACTCGAGTATTTTGGAAATAAACTATTTAAAGAAACAATAACTCACAAAGCACCAGCACACATCTCACCTTTAATTCCAAATTTAAAGTAGTCAAACGCTGCTCAGCTCGCTCAATCTTTGAGGCCTTCTCCTTTATTTCTTCATCCTGCCACATCATACACATGAAATCAATTAACAAAATCTCCAATCAGTCAAAGAAGGCTATAGGTAATATACACACACAGATTTCCACCTTGTCTGCCAGAGCACTAGAGAATTCTTCTCTTAGAGCATTTTCTCTTGACTGCATTTGATAATTCGTGCGCTCTTGAATAGAAGCAGCCTTCTCCAGAGCATTTTTTGCTTCTCTAACGGCAATATCATATTTTCGCTTCCACTCTTCTGCCTCCTCCTGAGCAGATTGAGCTTTCTCATGAGCTGCTGCTAGTCTTGCTTCAGCAGCAGAACCTTTGGATCTGAGCATCGCAAGTTCTGCACTGAACTGCTCTTCCTCAGCCTTCTGTGTTGACAAAACCAACTCGTATTTCCTTCTCCAATCCGTGGACTCCTGCCTCACTGCGTCTAGTGTTTTTGATAAGTTGGATGATTTCTCTTCCAAAGAACTACATTTCTTTTGCAAATTGGTTATACGGCTCATATAATCCTCCGCAATCTTATTCTTGTCATTTTTAGCATCTTCATAACGCTTTTGATATTCAGATTTTTGCTTCTCACTAGCTTCCAGTTGTTTGTTAAGCAAACCCATTTTGTCTTCGATTGATCGACATTTCAGAGCAAGAGAACTCTTTTCTGTCCCCATCTGGTCTATTTGCTTCTTGATGAATTCAAAAAGGGAACCTTCCAAACTGGAAAGCAAATACCATTAGATAGAATCTCGGGAGAAAACTACAGACGATAAACAATCAGATTTAACACACAAACCTTTCCTGTAGAAACAGAACCGCTTTTTGCCACTTCTCTGGTCCATGACATGTAGCTTCATAGTTAGACAAGAGGCTATCAAGAACCTGTAACATCATTAAGAAATAACAATTCACCGAAATTCATAATAATGAAAATTATTCAGCTATCTTAGAAGGAGATGAAGTTTTAGACTAAATGTTTTTTTTCAAAGATGAAGACTTGCCTTCAAAACAGTGTCTATTTTTGCATCAGGAGAGCGGCAAGCTTTTCTCAGCTCCTTTTCCATAATTTTTATGGCATTTGTACACTGCACATAGGCCTCTGCGAAAGCATTCTTTTTAATATCCTGCAATTAGCAAACAACTATAATCAATAACTCAGCAAGTTATCAATATCATGGCATGTTCCACAATGTAATTGATCTTGCCAGGTCTTCAATTAATCATAAGTACAGCTAAAAACTACAGACATTTTCCAAAGCTCATGATAAATAAGTCACCGCTACAATGAAACCAAAATTCCATCCCAAATGTACACAGCACACTGACTAGAATTGCCCGCATATCCGACAAAGTAAGAGCAAGCCAGAATCAGGTAGGTATCAAGAAAGCAAAGTGACACTATAAGCTAGCAGGAAATGTGGATATAATATGTATTTTGTTTTGATTCTCTACCCTCTTCTAAGTTTCACTTGTCAGAAGAATGGATACTGGAAAAGACAAACTCCCAAATCTTGCTCCTTTTTTTTATTTGAGTGGCTGCGTGGGTGGTAGGGGATGCAAAAGCAAATTCAAAATAACAAGTATATTATCAACAGAAAAGTCAGCCAACAATGAGTAGTTGGCTAAAGTGTCCAACATGCGCAATGACTGAGGGCAGAAGGAAAAATTTACCTCAAATGCCTTTTTCAAGAAACTTTGAAGCCGCTTTTCATACTTTTGCCTAGTTAAGCCAGCCCCTACGGCAGTAGCATTAAATGCGGCCATTGACTTCTGAACTGCCTCTTCATGTGCCTCTCTTAGGGCAGCCTGCAAGAACCTTGAATTTAGCAAACAATCAAAACATGCAAAGCCTGAAAACAAAAGCAACACTTACTTCCTCTGGTGGTTTGGAACGGTCAAAAGCTGACATGTAGGTTTCAGTGCTCAATTCATATGCTCTCTGGCATTCAGAATCCTCAACTTTCTAAAATGCACACAGAAAAACACAAGAACATCATATCAGAACTGCAGACGAAAATATCCATGTATACTCCCAAACTAATAGCATATATTCATTTGGAACAATTGGAATATGGGATCAACTGTAGCAAGACCTACAGTTATGCCATTAAGACAACAGAAACAAATTAGTACAATGACAAGAGGGGTAGATTACATTCATGGCAGTGTCAAACCAAATGGGAGAATTTTCATTAAAATATATTGTCTGTGGAACCAATTTCTGACAATTCTATTCCGAATAATACAGGATTAAGTTTGCACAGTGCAACACTTGATACAACAGCGACCAAGAAAACTACTTATTCATATCATAGAAAATTAACTTACCAGAATAGCAAAAATAATATAGAACAGAGCTCCCAGAGAAGGCATTCAATGCAAAAATACAAGAGAGGTAGAACAGGCAAATATGCGTGCATATACATAAAGCATGCTAACCTCCCATGAAGAAGCTATTGTAGGCACGGCACCATTATTAAGAGCATCTAAGAATGATTGAGTCAGACGAGCAAATAAGGGTCCGGTCATCAATGTTGCTCCCATTTGCTTGGGCCTTGTCTTCTCAAAAACGAATCTTGTCAAGGCATCCAAACCAGCTCTAAATTCTGGCCTTAATTTGTCAAGCTGCACAATATATAAGTCATATAAAACTCAAGAATACGAGATAACAAAGAACATATAATGCACAGGTAAACACGTAAACTTAAATAAATGTTCTAAGGAGTTACTAACCGGAATCTGATCCAATCGTTGAAGATCATTCTCACTGTTTAGAGGACGAACAAGTGTGAAGCATTCTCTGTTTGGAAAAAGAGCTTGAATGGACTCTCGAATCTAGCCAATCATTTCAATCAATAGGGAACTCAATAAGCATTATACTCCAACACTATGCATTGACTCGGTGACCAACTATGGCCACCGCTTCATACATTTACCAAAATTCCATGATTAAGAATTGTTTTTGTGTGTGTGTGTTGGGGTTTTTTTTGGGGGTGGGGGGTGGGGGTGGGGTGTAAAAGAATGAAAGAAACAGATAACAAGAAACAAAAAATGACCTTATTCTTGGCGACTACATCGCTCCCGCCTCCCTCAACTGGTGTTAGAGCGAGCTCTAGGTAGTCACGCGGTGTAATTTTGCGATTGCCCTCCGCCAAGTCTAGATAAAAATCCTGCAGGTATACATTTTGCCATAAACATTTGTTTCTTTTGCCATAAACAACCCGTACAACATTGTTTTCTTTTGCCATAAACAACATAAATATAAGGTAGTTGTTAAAAACATTTCATAAATGGTGACCCGTCTTACCCTTAGAAGCCAGACAAAGATTGGGGAGAATTCCCCAAGCTCCGAAGCTGTACCCTCTTCCCCCAGAAGCTCGAACACGAATATGCTTGGTCATCTCAGTCACAAGAGACAGGTGGTCTAGTGCAGCCTCGTCAATACCACCCATCTATAGAAAAAGAATTGCTAAATCAGCTAACTTGACCAGAATTGGATCAACAAATAAAAAAGATAGGTCACACGCTACCATGAGGCATGAGCAGCATCAAAATTTGTTAATGCTTAAAGGAAAGCCTTTGACAAAATTCATTTTTACCTGGTTGTATATGAACATGCTTGACAAGAGCACAGCCAATGAGAATATTTGTGTGCTATATTTTCCCTGTCAAGAACAAAGTTCAATAGAAAATGAGAAAAAGAAAAGGAGTGCTATTAAAAGAATAGAAAACATGGCAGTTTGATTATATCACCAAGAGATGGTTTTTCAGAATAATTAAGAACAATAAGCATGCAAAATGTTCAAACTCTGTAAACATGCAAAATATTCAGTGCAAGCATGAGCAATGTACGGAACACACGTATCTGAAGATGAAAAGCAAGTAATATTAAAATGAGTTCATAAGTCATAGATGACATATAATGAAACAGGAAAGATAGATCAAGATGTCAGGAAAGGAATAAACAGGTGGTAGTCAAATTAACTAACAATGCAAGAATAAAATCTGACCGTTTGGTCATAAGCATTTATTCCTTCCGAGTCCAGGAGTAAAAGATTGTATTCCGTTCCATCAAGTGCAATTCTCCGTAGTGGGGTACTCCACAACCAAAGACCTTTGGTACACGGACGATGTGTTGGCGCCACTTGAAATCCACTGCTCCTACCAAGAAGCTGCAAGAATTACATCTAAGAAGCTGGTCAGTAACATGTGATATTTAAAATAGCTTCAGTTAAAATTTTCAAAAGTTTTCCACCGTTATATCTCTTGTTTAATGAACAAGAGAACAATATTTTCAATTAATGGACCAACTAAATGTGACAGAAACAAGAAAATATTGAGTCACTGCTCTTTTCCATGGTGAAACATAAAATATAAAGTGGTTAAAAAGAAAAACATCAATTTACCAGAAAATGTTAACGAACCTTCTTCACTGAGCAAAAAACAAGGTAGCACTAAAAATTCTAGAAAGGAACAATGGCACCTTTACCGTTTAACATTCTATTTTATATCCAAAAAACCTCACTTCTTGAACAGAGTGTTGACAAGGTACATCAAGATCAAGTATCATCATCCGCTTCCACTGTTTTCAATCAATATATCCTCAATCCAACCATATGGTAAAGGACATTTATCATCGAAAACAAGCTAGTAAAGCGCAGCAATCAAGAGACAGAGAAGAGTGCATCTTCTGTTACGTATCTATCTAAATTTCAAATTTTCCCTAGTCCCTAATAGTACCAGGAAGATTACCCCATGAACAAAATAATATTGAATATTAGCTAATTACACATTCTTGACTAATGCTAATTTGCAATTAAAGGTAATCATACAACAAAAGATTTTGATGCAACATTAATTAACAGCTAGACAAGGTATAGAGAATATAACCAAGTTGTAACCACAGTCTATATCAAAGCCTGGTATTTCACCTATTGTTAAGGATTATAAAAGAATTACCTCAGTATCAAGGATACTTAATCAGCTTCAGTAGAAATTATAGGAACTTACAAGAAATCAAAATGATCGGTTTCTTCGGTTTACATTGTATCAAAATTTCTTGACCTGTCATCAAGACTTCTGATCCCCCACCCAACCCCCAAAACTAATATCCCTCTCTTGCTCATTGTCTTGTATTTTAACAGCGCCCAAATTAATAATAAAGCTTACGACTCACCAAGCATTACGCCCAAAACCCTAATTTCAATCACAAAAAGTTAATTAAACAAAAAAAGCCCTAATGCGGAAGCAAGGTAATAGACTACATAGAGATTACGGATGAAGTCGATCGCAAGCTCATCATTGGGCAACCAACTCTATAGTTCTACCAAAACCCAACTTAACCAAGAAAACTGAAAAAAAAACACTCAAAATTCCCATTTACTCAAATTCACCTGATTCAATATAAAACTCTTGCCCTGACGAGCGCGGCCGCACACCGAAACGACGCCCACTGGCTCCTTCACCAACTGAAGCAGCGCCACCGCCTCTGGATCCATGTGAAACCTGCCCTTTTCGTCGGTGTAAACAAGGCGGATCGGCCTCGCCGGACCGGCGGACATATTGGGCGAAACCGCCGGGAGTGGAGTCGGCGGAGACGCCGCGTGAGGAGATTCTGCGGCGGAGCCTCTGCCGAAAAATTTCATCATCTTTACGAGATTTTTCCTTTATTCCCTTAGTTTTTTGATTTTTTTCTAAGGGGAAGAGAGAGAGAGAAAGAATGAAAGATAGAGAGCGCTTTTTAAGTAGGCGAGAGGGAAAAGAACCAGGTAAGAAGAGAGGACTTTTGCGACAGAGGAGGCGATGAGGGGATTTAAGATGGAGGCGAGGTGAAATTACAATATTCGTGCTCCTTAGACCCGTAGGACTGTGGCGTTATAAGGGTATTTTGGGTAATTAATTGATCCTAAGGCGAGTGACAGCTTGGTTTAAAAGCTACTACGAACTTAGCCAACGGTTCATTTTATCAATTTCCGTTTTTTAAATATAACTTGACCGACGGAGAAAAAAAAATGATTTCCATTTTTACATATATATATATATACACACATGATATTATAACGATTTATTGGATTCCAAACTTTTTTCTGGAAAAAACAATAGAAAACTCTAATGACTTGTGAGACAACCTCGTAATGATTTTTAGGATTGAAAAAAAAAACTAGGAGTAATAATATTTTGCCATTTGAATTCTGATCTCTTTTGTATTTCACCGATCAATTTTCTTTATTCATGTTTTATCTTCTAAATTCCACGATTTTTTAACATTACTACATCATACCTATTTTAGCAGAAATATTGAGCAAAAAAAATCTAAAAGTTACATATATTGTGTTCTAATGTAATTTTTTTTGATACAATCATCTCGGGACACCCTATAGATGTCAACCGGAAAACACCCCCATACACACGCACACACTCACTCAAAGGGGAAGGGGTAGAGGACAAGAGGGCTCGAACTCAGGACATTCCTGATACCACTTTCGAACCCCCACCACTCGACTCTGAGCCCAGTGGCGTGTTCTAATGTAATTAGATAAACTAAAAAACGCATAAAAGAATCATCATGTGTGATTTTTTGAGGATTATTTCCACTAGAATTTTAAGATGGTAACATATAAAAAATCGTACAATATATGAGGTAAAGTATAAGACAATAAAGTTTAATTGGTAAGTATAAAAATGAACAAAGTTGAAATGACAAAAGATTTTTTATCCCAAGAAATTACTCCATTCAATATATATATGTATGTATATACCTAGATGCAATTATTTGATATACACAAATTATATTTTGTTTCATTTATTGAGTAATTTACAAAATCATATTTTTCATGAGTATTTTATCCATTGTGAATCTTTAAAATCTCGTAGAATTGTTGGGGAGATTATTTGTACTTATTCAAAAGAATCCAACATAGGTCCTGTTAATGAGTAGGGTTTTACCTTGTTCTGACCTTAACTCTAAAAATACCCAATTAAATATACCTTATACCCTACCTGATGTGACCAAGTTTCCCTCTATTAGATTACGTCACCTTCCCACCGGAGAGATAATACCAAGTATGAAGCCGAATGCCCTCGAATTGGTGTGCTGTCCTCGAAAGAGGTTGTAAGCCACCAAAAAGAGGGCTTCCAAGTATGCCCTCGAATGGGTGTGTTGCCCTCGAATTGGTGTGCTGTCCTCGAAAGAGGTTGTAAGCCACCAAAAAGGGGCTTCCAAGAAGGCCCTCGAATGGGTGTGTTGCCCTCGAATTAGTGTGCTGTCATCGAAAGAGGTCCTAAGCCACCAAAAAGGGTCTTCCAAGTATGTCCTTCGAATGGGTGTGATGCCCTCGAATTGGTATGCTGCCCTCGAAAGTGGTCCTTAGCCACCAAAAAGGGTCTTCCAAGTTTGCCCTCGAATTGATGAGTTGCCCTCGAATTGATGAGTTGTCCTCGAGGGAAGATGTCCCATTCGAGGGCATGTCCGGTGGATCCTTGGTGAGTACTTGGCCCATATAACAGCTAAGGGGAGGCCCAACTACTCTGTCAGACGCAGACAACCCCAGCCACCAAAATATGCCCTGACAAGATAGGTGGACCCTTTAAGTTGCAGGTGCCTTAAATGCTCCCTTATAAGTGCAATCTCAAGCATTAAATGCTTAAGATATGCACCTAATGCAAAAGTCAAGCCCCATTAGTGAGAGTAGGGCCCCAACCGCCATTTTGGACTTCAAGATGTGACAAAAAGCATGTTCACTTGTACTCCCTGGGTCAAATTAGATGGTCAATCCCCATCAACCCCATCAAATCAAAGACCCACTCTCATTATAAATAGGCAAAAAGCTCTCCCACATGAGGTATCTTACGTATCTTGCATTTTCTTCTAAGAAAATAGCACTTTACTATTCATCATCTTCTCCAAATACCCTACAACTAACTTGAGCGTCGGAGAGCCTACGCCAGGGCAAAACCGGCTAGTATCACGTGCGTTCCTCCCTCTTTGGCAGGTGGGCCACCAGCAAGAACATCCCGGAGTACAATTTACCCCGACACGTGGTCGAACTAGATTTAGGCCGCATCACTACCCAATTTAAATATTTACCTATTGATGGTATATCCTATTTTTAAAATAGAGTATGTACCCTACCCAATTATATATATTTTTTTATTTGCCTTTTTTTGATATTGTATTTTTTTTTAGCTCATACACACAGTTAACACATACATATGCATTTACACACACTGCACACAAATAGTTTTCACACACACATGCATGCACAGCACATATTGCACATGCACACACACACACACACACACTGCACATGCACGCACACACACAACACACATACACACATTGCGCGCGCACACACACACACTGCGCGCGCGCGCACTCACACACACATTGCACACACACATACTGCACACACTGCGCGCGCACACACACACAGAGTTTCACACACACATACACAGTTTCATACACACTGTGTGTATCTGTGTGTTTGTTTTGTGTGTGTGCAGTGTGTGAAAACACACACTGCACACACACACACATAATGTGTGTGCAGTGTGTGTGTGTATGTGTTTGTTTTGTGTGTTTTCACACACGCACACACACAGTGTGTGTTTGTGTGCGTGTGTGTGTGTGTTTACACACAATGTGTGTGCAAACTGTGTGTGTGCGTGTGTGTGTGTGTTTACACACAATGTGTGTGCAAACTGTGTGCAGTGTGTGTGTGTGAAAAATATGTGTGCGTAGCGTGTGTGTAGTATGTGTGTGTGTTTGTGTGAAAAATGTGTGCGCAGTGTGTGTGTGTGTGAAAAATGCGTGTGGTGTGTAAATATCCGTTGGATAATGATGTGTATAGTGTGTGAATATCCATTGAGTATTATTATCTAATGGGTAGTAACGGGTAAGGCCCTACCCTAGCTCATACTACAAATTAATGGATTAGAGTAGGGTATGAGTAAATTTTAAAATTTTAGGGTATGAGAAGGTATGGGTAGATAAAAAATTGGTACGAATAGGCCTAATCCAACTATTTATCCAAAATCTAAAATAGAATATATTATATTTTAGTTAAAATTAAATGACAAAAGTAAGTTTCTATTGATTAATTGATAGATTGATAATGTCATTTACCAATCACTTTAAACGGTTAGGATTATCAATCAATTATTTATACATCAAAAAAAAAATATTTATACATAGTATTATTATTATTTGTTTTAGTATCCTCCAAGTGACTATATTTAAACATAAAGAATGTTATTGGACCAAGGACTAATATTTATGCTTTCACGAATATTATGCCATATAACGGTGTTATATCTATCGTTGTAAATATCAGTACAAAACATTTATACTGATAAATAATGAAGATAAGGAAAAAAAAAATATAAACTGGAAAAAAAAAGGTTCTGAGTTGTTTCATGTGCTGCCAATACATGTATGGTGCAATAGATGCATGAACGTGAATCAATATCTTTGGAGTTTCATCTGTATGCGCTTGATGGATTCGGCGTCTGTCTTGGAGCAATATCAATTCAAGTTTGATGATAACATGAGGGTATCTAATTGCAAAAACTTTGCTCTTGGAGAGGTTAAAATTATAGAAAAAAATTGAAAAAAATAATTGAATTATTAAAATACATAGTGTTTGACAAAAAAAAAAAAAGTAAAAGTACAAAAGAAAAGTAGTTTGAAGTGTTCGAAAAAAAAGGAACAAAAACTTATGAGCATTTCGATGTGATTCAATTAATTAGCAAATAATTACTAAATACTAAGAAGCAAAGTTGATGCATACCTACTTCAACCTTCTAACATTTTTTTTTTTTTTTGCTGAAATAAAGCAGAAGCTAGTCTGCTGATTAAATATAGCAAAAAATAGAAAAGTGATTTGTTTTTCAGTTAATGACCTGACTAAATTCTAGCTAAGCCTTTAATGACTCCCAGCAGTTTAGCGAGCTGCTCAACCCTGTCACTGGCTTTTCGACAAGCCACATGTTCGTCCTCCAACAAACGCTCGAGTTCCCGAACAAAATCTTTTCTCTGGGCGATGTCCGCCTCCAAAAGGTTGTCGATTAGTTTTTGCTTTTCTCTAACTCTATCCTCCAGCTTTTGGACCTCCAGCAATGCCTCCCTTTCAGATGATTTGTATCTCTCTACTTGAATGGTTAAGTCATCTCTTTACCTCTTCCATGTCAAAGCAAGCTTTTCAACCGTGTTGATTTCTTCCCGTAACCTTTCCATCACCTCATGTTCCACCTTAAGGTTTGACAAAGGCACCTGATATTTCCTTTCCCAATGCATGACCTCCTGCTTTGATGCACTCAAGAAACAATCCTGCATTTAACATGCCACTTTAATCAATCACTGTGCTGCAAGTACACATTGGAAAAAGCATCCACTAAGCTGGAAACGTGATTCTCTTCTATGAGGAACTTTTCCGATGCTTATGAAATGCTCTTCACTATTACAACAAAATCGAGATTCCATCCCAAACGAACAAACACATCATAATGATTAGAACTGCATGCATTATCAGATATCAAGTAAAAGCAAACGCTGCAATCGAATAGGACATGAAGAAAGCCAAGTGACACTATAAACTAGCAGCACAGGTGGAATAGAAGTTCTATTCTCTTTTGATTTTGATTTCCACAAAACATTATCTACTTCCCTCCACAACTTTTCAGTATATGCCACGGGCATACTTACTACGGAAGCACCTCCTATTTTTTGGCAAGTGTCTATTTAATCTCTCTCTCTCTCTCTCTCTTTTATATTACATGTCTTTTTTTAATTTTATTTTGTTTTTTTCTTCTCTCTCCTCTCCCGCTTTTCACTATCTCTTTTTTTTCCGTTACTTTCTTTATATTTGTTTTCTTAATTTATTAATTTTTTCACTTTTCATTTATTATTAATTTAATAAATATATTAAAAATAGTTAAAAAATTATATTTATACAAAAAATAATAAGTATTTATAATTCTCATACTGCTAAAATTTAAATGCATAACTAAATGTGATATTTTCTTTATATTACACACATCGAGTGTGCTTTTAGTATTAGTATTTATCATTTTACACCTATTTCTATAAACTTTGAGTTATTTGTCATTTTTTTCAGCTAATTTGGGTTTTCATTATTTTATTTCTACTAAATAATAACAATAATAATAATAAAAGGAAAAAAAAGAAGTGCACAACATAACAACTTCAAAAATTTGAATAAAAAAATAATGGCCATTAATTAATTATAGAAGAAAAAAAATTCTCACATGAGTTTATTGATAATCGCATCTCACATGAAAATTTCTATGTGGGAATAAAAGAATTATAAATGTTCCAAACTTATAACGTGATTTAATTGGTTATCAGACTTGGATGAGGAATTAATTATGCATCAAGTCATAATTAAATATACATTTTAGTCAAATTAGTCCCACAATACAAAAGCGCTAGCCGATTTGGTCCCAAATTTTCAAAATTGATTAAAGTAGTCCCACGTGTAACTCCCTTCATTTAAAAATTAACGGCGCAGTGAGTTGCACGTGCGTTTCGCGTTAGTTTTTAACAGAGGGATCATTTTAAAGAGAGCACTATCCAGTGGGACTATCTTGGCTAAAAAAATTTTTGGGACAAAATCGGCTAGCTAATATATCGTATGGGACCAAATTGGCAATTATCTCCTTTCAGTGTATACTCGAGCATTTCAACACGCCTCTCCGCTGTCTCAATTTGTTCTAATCTGTCCATTGCCAGACGTTGAAACTCTCTTCCGGCCTCCTGAGCAGTGCTGGCATCGGCGCTGGCTTGCTCAGCCATCTCCGTTGCCATTTTTGCGCTGTTCTCAGCTGATTTGTACATCCACTTAAAGTGTATCTTCTCCTCTTCCAGAGTCAAAGCTTTGTTTTCAGCTTTAAGAGCAGCTGAATAGGCATTTTCTCAGCTGAATAGCTTTAAGAGCAGCTTCTCCTCTCTTGGAATTGATTCGGTATGATAACATGGATGACGCATATTTAAGACACAAAAAGTCTTGCGTAGTAAACGTAGATACTCATCATCATGTGGCAGCGGCGATGGGGCAATATTGTTTAGGGCCTTATCAATGTAGTTGGAGGCAACCCAATCTGGGGACTTATGGCCAACCTTTCTACAGATGTTTTTAAAGCTTTTAAAAATGTAATGCATGGACTATCGATCTGTACGACTATTGATTTGTACTGCATATTACATGTATCAGAAGAATTTTTATTTTTTATTTTTTTGGTAAGATATTTTACATAGTAATTATGATATGGAATTATTTAATAAATAAAATTCAAGTTTATAATAAAATTATGTTAATGACTACAATTCAGAATGATATTAATAAACATGATGAATAATTTTCACCCCCGAATGGCGAAATCTGACTGTAATTATCAAAAAAAACAAAAAGAAAAGAAAAAATAAATTTAACTATACATGCCCAGCTCCACTCAAAGGCCGGCTCAACAAATCACCCAAAAACACACACTATACACTGCTCAAATTAAAACCTTCAAACGATCCCAACTTCTGATGCTGCTCAGGCCGCTTTGATCAGCTACATTTCGTATGTCTGATCTTTCAACATTTTCAACCCCATCATCACTCATATAATAATCTATATCCACAGATGGAGAGGCATCAATAGTACCAAAAGAAGGAGATGATTCAAGTGATGCATCAACTGAAGCGTCTAATGAACGTAATCCCAAATTCTTGTTCTTTTTCAAGTTTCTTCTGGCTCTCACGCGCCATCTTTTGATACCTCTGACTACTCTTTCAGGAAATACAGAATTTCCCATGGATGTGCCCATCTGTTTAATACAAATTTCAAGAATTAGAACTTTGAAAGTTAAGAATTTAATAGGAAGATGATGTTTTGTTTAAGCATGTTTGTGTTTGGTTACCTGTGTAACTAGAGCGTATAAAGGGAGAGTGACATAGCCACAGAGGATGGGGATTACTACACCCATTGCTAGCTTTATGACAATATCTTCAGTTTCTCGGTGGAAGCAAGATCTCAGTCCAAATTTTATCTGCTCAAAAAATTAAGTTTAGTGGCATTGCAAGTCGTGAATAATGTAACGGATCAATGCTTAAAGGCGAGAATTCAGTTGGCCCAATAGACTTACCCAAGACCATGTGAAGAATGCCAGTTGAAATGAGTTCTGCATTTGCCAGAAGTAAGTTTTTTGTGAGTAAATGTATCTATAATTTGATAGGCGACTATTTAAAGTTGTTCAGATCTTATATTGTCCTAACTACTAAAATAATTTCATGCATTATAAAGCTTGTTAGCTAGAAGGGTAGGTTAATCAAGAAAAATCATGAAGTACCTGAAATAGGATTAAGTGCATGAGATGGAGGAGAAATTTGGGTCGATCAAACCAGAAGAAGTGATCGCTCGGCTTAACAAGCAGAGTTCCTCGGATAACATGGGACTTATCGCTGCTGTCCAAGCACATTTTAGTGATGATACCTTGTAGCTTAGTCCCGACAACGAGTAGCATCTGCAACAACAATTATTAATTTCTTTGCCATTTATGAGGTTACTCTAGCAAAAATATATACTCCATATTCATCTCTTACCACTAATGGGATGAAGGGAAGCCAAGCAAAGTTGTGAAATACTGCATTTGGAAAGGAAAGATATATTGATCAGCTTCAGTTTTGCAGGCTCAAAAACTTCAGACATAATGTTATCAGGTTGTTTAAGCCTTACCATATGCATTGAAGAATATGAATAGTATAGAGAAGACCCAACTCCAAAGACTGAAAAAAGAAGGTGATATTGTTGTTAGTTTCCCCGGAAATTTGCAGGAATATGTTTTCAGTTAGCCAATTTGCAACATTGTAGAACTGGAATACTTACCGCATGCCTACTACCACCTCGAAATCTTTTTCAAGTGCTCTATTTAGGTAATTCTGAAAGTTAAAATTGCTTCCTTCAGCAAAATGGGCCTTAGTAAAACAATAAGACCAAACAAAAATGTCAAGCTTAAAGTTTATTTGTTAAAAGCATTCAGGAAACAGCAAGTTAAAATAAGAAAATTACCGTGATGAACCCATGTCGAAGAGTAAGATGGTCTACTTTGTAAACAGATCCATAGAATTGACGAAGAAAACTAAGCTGCAAAGATGTGTTAAACATCAGATTCAAATTCTAATGAAACAAAAATAAATCAAAGAGGTATTATAAAGTTAAAAAAGGTACTATAGTTGAGTACTACCGGCAGGCGAAACAATCTGCTTTCACTCCAGAACTTGAGATGCCGCTTTCCAAACGATGTTTGATGAATGAATTGGAACCTCCTTGGATCTAGATGGTAAACAAGCAATTAAGCTGAATATCACAGTATTCATGAAAGAGATCCTTCTACCATTTACAACAAACAAATTAACAAGTATTGAGCCCTCTTATTTGGAAAGAATGTTTGTCATTTTTATCTGCAAGATTTATTTCATAACTTTCAGATACAACCAATTCACAATTTTTCCGAAGATGCTATGCCCAGATCGTAAGGTGTAATGGGTTGAGCAATGGATAATTCTTTTGAACAAAATGCATAAAAGTAATCTGAGAGAGGCGGATTATCAAAAACGAAAAAAAAAATCTGAGAGAGGAAGAAATGTTTATCATCTTGCCATATTTAATTCCTCATTTTATGTACAAGTTCAGCATGAAATTAGGAAATTGGAACAGCAAAGATTCTAGATTACGCATCACGACAGTTAAAAGTACCAGCATATTTTTACGTAAAAAACATAAATATGAGCGGGTCAAAAATGGCTGTAGACTTCTACGGTTTTCCAGGCCAAAAAAGAAAAACTCACCATTTGAAAATTGATAGTCCAGTGTTCTTGTTTCTGCCTCCCAATGTTCCCATCTCTTCATCTGGAATTTTTCAAAACGACAAGCAGTTGAGCAAAGAGGACCGAAAAGTACATTACGACTCCTTTCAATAACTTCCACCTTTCATCTTTCTAGACTAGTAGACTTTTTGCGTATGCAGAGTTAAATAAGTTCTAAATACATTGCGGAACAGTTCAACCGTCAAGCCCGCCAAAGAACAAGAAAGATGACACGGATAGAAAAAGTTTCTTCCAGAGGGCAGAATATGAACAGAGGAAAATCTTATGAGAAAACTAAAGAGGCTTTACCTTTGCGGTCCCGAGACTGAAAGTAATGAAACTGGACAAAACGTGGGAGAAAGCTAGAAAGAATATCAACATCTGAAGTTGCTGAACACCAACCCTGGACATTAAGGACACCTTTCCCTGCATCCACATTATGAAATAACGATCAACGAATATGCAAACAAGGCTCCCTTCTCATAAACATTTAATCGAACACCGTAAAGGAAATGAAGAATTGATACCTGCTCTTGACATTTGGATCCCTCCTCATCTTCACTTGTCAAGCTCTGGCAAGGAAGAAAAGACTCAGCCACACCCTCTGGGATACATATGTTCGCAATCGGCCTCACGAGAACAGTCAGCATCAAGGAGATGAACCCCAAAAGCATCAAGTCTGAAATATCCAATATGAATGTCAGACAAAAAATTCAATCGCGATTGAAGTTAAAATGTTACTGGTACAAAATTATCACCTGATTTGATCTTGTTTAGAGCTTGAAGCAGAGATTTCCTCCTCCTCTTCCCCAAGTACTACATCAAAAGAAAAATCAAATGATTACGAAGAGCAGCAGGCATGTGTATGTATTAACAATAACCATTTCATCACATGTTGAATTATCAATAATTTCAGACACCGTTAAACGCTGATTCAAAATCACAATACAAACACGCGCGCGCGCACACAAAAAAATATATACATATATATATATACACACAATCTGCAGAAATGACCTTAGCTAACAGATGAAGCGCATGCTCAATGAGAATGGAGACGGTAATCAGAATGAAACAAACAGTGGCCACCGCCCACGTCGGCGTCGATTCAAGCGTCGCTTCTCCTTCTCCGCCACCTTCACCAGCCGCCATGCTCCGCCGCCGCGATTCTACCGTTACTAATAAAACAAAAAAAATTCAAAACCGATTGTAAAAGTCCTCCCTGCTTCTCCGTCGTCGACGGCATTCGCCGGAGGTACAATCGCCGGAGGGGGAGACTCTTCCCCGTCTAAACCAAGACAAAGAAATTTCTTCATAGTTGCGGTATGTGTTTCGGACAGGAGAATACTTCTTTTTCTGACAGGAGAAGGAGAAGAAATAGCTCGCTAGGGGACAGCAGGGGTTTTAGCGGGGCAAAGTTTACAAGGTGGTTTGGGGGTATTTTGGACAAAGCAGCTACGAAAACTCGAATAAGAGAACGATGATAAAGCCTCGTTTGTGTTCAAAAAATTTATTACATTACAGCTTATGTTTATTTACCGTACAGTTATTTAACTTTCTTTCTATCGTTCCTGTTTCGTCAATAATGTTAGAGATAAAAAGAAAAAAATATAGATAATTAAGAAAAATCAATTTCGTCATAAAAATTAAAAAGATCTATTAAAAACAAGAGACGTCTCAGCTAATATGAAAAATCTTTCACAATTCTTTTTCTTAGTTGGCTAGACAAGCAAGCAGCTGAAAGATTTTTCTATTTTTCCCTTTTAACTTTTATTATTCTTTTTTCCTAATATTTTTCTTCCATTACCCTAATTAATGTTTGGAACAAGCACAAAATTTAGTGTGCTCTTGTTGAACCTTGTGTTAATTTTTCTTTTACGGGAAATTCTTACTTGTACCGAGTTTCATGACACCAAATTGAAATCAAACACCAAATTTGTTGTGTGTATATATATATATTGGCATATATGTAATGGCATTCTTCTATTCTCAACTCCCTTATGCCATCCACTAAAAGTATGGATCCCCACTTTTTGAACGAAAAACATTACTCATTAATCCATATATATAGGAGAATTTTTATCTAAATATGGTATGGTCATACTTAATAAATCATATAATAAGTGTAATATATTTTTTATACGATTGATAGAATCATATAATTGATCATATGAGCTTATGTCAAATGCAATACACTTGTCACCTAATTAACACTCATTAAAAATTTTATAAAATAAAATAGCTTATTCTACCAGCACGAGTCTTATAAAAGACTTTATTTTTTGTTATGAGATGACATGTTTTGGTAACTATCCATATTTTATATTTGTTAACTGTTAAAGCTTCACTGTAGTAATTACATGCATTTGAATGTTTTCCTATAAAAATAATGGTTTAGTAGTTATCATTTTAACTGGAGATATTACCTAAATTTGTTATGAGCATGGACACAATTCCAAAGGTGTTATATATATATATATATATAAATTTTTCAGAAGAGATGTCATGTGTCTTCTATAGCATAATTTTTCATTAGCTAGAAAGTTCAAATTTTCATGAAATAATTCATCTACCCTTTTAGAATAATATCCAGCATCTTTTATGGTTATTGAATCAAATAATCGATTTTTTTTAATTCGTATATTCTATTAAGTTGAATATATATATTTTTTTATTTGGTAAGCAAGTTGAACATATATTTGTTTTATTTGGTAAGCAAGTTGACTATATATTACACATTTATTCACATAATAAAATATCGAAATTTGATCACCAATTAACAAATTAATCACTGCGAAAGTTAAATTTGAAATTGTCCAAAAACACACTCGGCCAGCATCGTCCCACTACAAACCCCGTTCCTCATTCCCGTACAGTGTCGCCCTACTGACATGCAAGCCCTCCAACTCGGCAGCGTGGTCCCAACACAAGCCCGTTCCTCATTCCCGTACACTGTCTCCCCACGGACCACCTCCGACTCACCTTCACCCCTCTTCCACCATGCGAGCCCTCCAACCCGGCAGCTTTACCCAGCAACAACACCAAGCCTCCAGCCAAAAGTCTCCCCTTCAAAATCTCAACTGTTGCGTCGCCCAAGCGCGAGACGGACTCCGAGAAGCGCGCCGTAATCAAGGGAATGGGCTCCGTTTCGGTGTTCGGGGACGATGTGAATGCGTACAACGAGAAGTTGCTTGCCGGTGAGAGCGGCTTCACTCCCATAGACCGGTTCGATAAATCGAAATCCTACACGGGTACATTGATGGGAAGGATGATCGGAGATTGAACGATTGTTTGAGATACGGAAGAAGGCGCTTGAGGGTGCCGATCTCGGAGGCGATAGACTAAGGTATTACTGATTTTCGGAGTTCAATTCAGTTGATTTCAAGTACGTCAAGTGCTTGGTGTCTTTTAGTTGGTTTGTGCTTCAAAATATGGTTCTCCCCTGCTTTCTATCCTTTGTTGATTTGAATGCTCAAAGCAATAGACTAAGAAAGAGCTTGGTGGGTTTGATTCCCTCCCTCCACGGCCCAGGTCCCAACCCCTTTGTTTCTAATAAATTGACTTTGCTTTGCATGTCAGTTGGTCTTATTGTGTCGGGTAAAGTCGTTAATCTGGAAACTTTTCACCACTGGCATAGTATTTCAACTGGAATTTTTCTCATGTAACATGAACTTTTCCTCCTCCTATTCAGTTTGGAAGGGCTCTTGATTGATTCTGACACTGAATCTTCTGACTTGGATTGGTATACTGGGGTAAATTCTAGCCTTTCTATGGCGCTTTTAGAAACAACAAAAGGAAACCAATAGGGGCTCTTATCCTTTTTGTCGAAATCACTAGATTTGTCACATATATACTGGTCATAAGTGTTTCCACTTCATTTATTCTCTTAAATTTGCTCCCAGCCGGTTTTATGGATATCTTACTGCATTTCCCAGAGTTTGATATAGTTTTGGGCTTAAGTTCTGCTAATACCCGAGCTGGTGTTCTGGTTGGGGCAGGAATGGGTGGTCTTAGTGTATTTTGCAATTTTGTACAGGCTCTAATTGAGAAAAGTTACAGGAAAGTTACTCCAATTTTCATAACTTATGCAATAACAATCAGGGGTTCTGTATTGCTTGCAATTGATATTAGGCCTTGCCCCGATGGGGAATTATTCAATTTCAACTGCTTGTGCTACCTCAAATTATTGCTTCTATGCAGCTGCAAATCATATTCCTTGGCTTGGCTGATTATATGATTGCTGGTGGAACTCAGGCTGCAATTATTCCAACTGGATTGGGGGTTTTGCTGCATGCACAGCTTTGTCTCAAGGAAATGATGACCCAGCGAGCTGCTTCTAGACCTTAGGACAAAGATCGAGATGGCGTTGTTATGGGTGAAGGTGCTGGTGTCTTGGTAAGTATGCTGCTATTGTTTTGAACCAAGGACTGAGTGAATAAACACTGGGAGTATTTCTCACTTATGTGATGAAATTACTGAAAATTTGTAGGATAATTCAAAATGAGATGTTTGAATTTTTTTTGTCCTGTGTGCGTTTTGTTGCTGGAGCATGAAACATGCCATGTCACGCAAAATGTATTAAAGTTTAGCTTGTGCAAGGGGATAGATATAGAGAAAAAGGATTGGTAGAGATATTGAAGCTCCTCCTTTGGCAAGAAAAGTTGGAAGCAGGTGAAATGAACACCCTTTCCCCCTCAAATTGAAACATATAAAGCAGAAGAAAGGTTCAGCGATGAATTCCAGTTAAGAGCCTTTAGATTTTTCTCTTCTTGTTTTGTTACAGCATTCTCTAAATGCCTATCTATAGAAAGGTCAATTAATGGGCAATATCCCTCTTTCTTGAAAAGTTTCTGGTTAACACTATACATAGGATTTTGATTTCATAGAATTTTGTCGTCCCTGACATTCCTTCAAACCAGAGCCTTGTGTCGAGCTTGACACCGTTGCAAACCAGCACTTGCACAAAGTCAATGTTGGTAAGATGCTTCAGATTTCCACTACCATGTATTGTTCTTTGGGATATTAGAATAGAACGCCGATTGATGATATTTTTTGCAGTTCCTGCTGTTGATCCTTATTTACTTTGTTGTTTATCATATGCAGCCATTT
Organism: Petrea volubilis; assembly: GCA_026212405.1. Taxonomy (NCBI): domain Eukaryota; kingdom Viridiplantae; phylum Streptophyta; class Magnoliopsida; order Lamiales; family Verbenaceae; genus Petrea; species Petrea volubilis. The sequence continues at coordinate 1,017,704 of CM047870.1, forward strand.
CAAATTCATTTGGATTCGGTGGACACAACTCTGTTGTGGTATTTTCTGCGCTAAAGCCGTGATTTGATTGCTTATTAGCAGGACCAATCTTCCTCATCAGGGTGCTCCCTCTCTCTCTCTCTCTCTCTTTCTCTCTCTGAGTTGTTTCATGTGCTGCCAATAGATGTATTAGGGTTGTGCAATAGATGCACGAACGTGAATCAATATATTTGAAGTGTCATGAGTATGCTTAGCGCAATAACCAAATCCCAGTTATGGAAAACAACATTCGTTTGTCTAAGATCTACACTATGTTCGGACAACACGAGGACTTTAACATATTGTAGAAAAAAGTTGAAAAAAATACTCGAATAATTAAAATACATAGTGTTTGAAAAAAAAATTAAAAGTACAAAAGAAAAGTAGTTTGAAGTGTTTGAAAAAAAAGGAAAAAAAAACTTATAAGCATTTCGATATGATTCAATTAATTAGCAAATAATAACTAAATACTAGGAAGCATAAAAAGTTGATTCATAACTACTTCAACCTTCTAACTTTTTTTGTTTTGTTTGCTGAAAAAAAAAGAAGACGATAGCAAAAAGTAAAAAAGTGATGGTTTTTCAGTTACTGTCCTCAATAATTCTAGCTAAGCCTTTAATGACTCCCAGCAGTTTAGCGAGCTGGTCAACCCTGTCACTGGCTTTTCGACAAGCCTCATGTTCGTCCTCCAATAAACACTCGAGTTCCCGAATAAAATCTTTTCTCTGGGGGATGTCTGCCTCCAAAAGGGTGTCGATTAGTTTTTGCTTTTCTCTAACTCTATCCTCCAGCTTTTGGACCTCGAGCAATGCGTCCCTTTCAGATGATTTGTATCTCTCTACTTGAATGGTTAAGTCATCGTTTTGCGTTTTCCATCCCGATGCAAGCTTTTCAACCGTGTTGATTTTTCCCCGTAACCTTTCCATCGCCTCAAGTTCGACCCTATGCTGTGACAAAAGCAACCCATATTTCCTTTTCCAATGCATGGCCTTCTGTCTTGATGCATTCAAGAAACAATCCTGTAATTAACATGCCACTTTAATCAATCACTGTGCTGCAAGTACACATCGGAGAAAGCATCCACTAAGCTGGGAACGTGATTCTCTTCCACTATCAACACTTTTGGATTAAAATGAGGAACGTATCCGATGCTTATGAAATGCTCGGCACTATTACAACAAAATCGAGATTCCATCCCAATCGAGATTTCACGTGAAACTGAAACCCTTTCTTCACCCTCACTGGGCCGGGACTAAGGTTTTATCATTTTTCGTATATACCTTTTTTCACGGATCACTAAAAAATTATATATGTGATAAGATATGTAGTATTTGAGTGATGATATTTTATATTTTATAATTAATATTTATAAGTGGTGCTTGTCTATTTTTACCGAGTACCTCAAATTTGTAATATGGGAAGCTGAGATTTGGCGTACATCGCAGGGAATAAGCGATTAAGAAATAAACATGCAAAATAGCAGTTAGAATCCAACTGACTTAAATTAAAGATCGATCAAATATAATGAAAGCGAATCAAAATAATAAAGACTGTAGGAAAATAGTTCAAAATCGTGTATGAAATCGTGCTCAGGCATATAAAAATGAAAAATATTAACTACGAACGTGATTTTCGGCCCGAAAAAGGTTTTTGGGCGGTCGGGCGTGCAGCGCGTGGATCCCACGCGCCGAGAGCATTCGCCCAGTTTTCACGAGCCAGCGCGTGAACCAGCAGACGGCTATCAGGGCTTGACTTTGTGGCATCACCTTGAGGTTTCCGACCAGCATCCGGTGTTGCTACAGTCATCCAGTGATTGTACAGTGGTATGTTCCTTTGTTCTAAGGTTTGTGGTAAAATCAAACTACTTTTGCCCTTGTTTTTCTTGCTTCCATCTGCTGTGTTGTGTGAAATTGAACAATAGCTGATAATAAGAAGCATCCAATGGATAATAGCATTCATAATTCAACAAGTGAATTGCAACAGATTCAAGGAGCTCATAGATTGAATGGTAAGAATTACTTGAAGTAGTCTTAATTGATTCGTACTTTTCTAAAAGAAAAGGAAAATTGAGTCATTTTTTTGGTATGGGTCTGAAACCGGTGACCCAAAGTTTGATGCATGGGGCACATCATGCGTATGTCGGTTTGCTGCCGTGCCCTGTGCCGTCCTTTCTATGGCTCGTAACGTAACAACGGCAATACCATTTTGTGCAAGATTGTCGATGGGGGGTCTAATACGTATATATGGGAATGAGGGTTGTTAGTGTCTATCAACCCTCATGCGAATCAAGAAGAATGATTATTTGGGTTAAGAAAATGGGAATTAAGTGGTTGGGTTAGTTGGAAAAAAAGAAAAAGGAAAAAAAAAGGAATGGGCACTGTCTTCAAGTTTGTTAGGATATGTGTGAAACTTTATTCTCAGTTTAACCCTAATCATATCTTGGTCAAAATGGATCTTTCGTCCTCATAACAAGCATTGGGGTTGCCTTCCCAAATCTGGCCGCTTTCCTGGGTTGGATTGCCTTCTCCGATGGATTTGCCTTCTTGGATCGAATCATCTTTTCGGGTTGGGCCTTGTGTTCCTAGACTGGGCTTTCTCGATTTCTCAAATAGACTTCATTGGACAACAAAAGAATATTCATTGGTCTAAATAGCTAACAATTATAGAATATCAATAAGGTGATGACAACTTTTTTTTTTGGTCACAATATAATTTAATGATTACACAAATGAATTTTTTATAAGTTTTTTCACTAAAGACATGATTTTTTTTCCTTATTTTACTTATAAAAAACGTTGCTATCATTGATGATCAATAACATCCCGACAATCCATAGTAATTCTTTTTTTTTTTTATGATAATTTATTGCAATATGGGTGTCGAGATATTGACAACAAATATAATTTTTATCGTCACTCACCATGTACAAATTATTTTGGTGGAAATTGCAAATTTTTTACGGCACTTCCAACTTTCCTTTACCCTTTATTGTTTCAATAATTGGGCGGGCTGATTTTTTCTTTCCTATTTCCTTTTTGACTTTGTTGATGTTATGTACATGTATATGTACAGTACATTGGGCCGAAGGTACAAACGCCCTGTTGGGGGAAAAGGGGCCCGAGCCTGAGGGCGCGGCTAAGTGGGGTAAGTGTCTAGCGACAATAATTGTTAATGAGATGGTTTGTCATTGTTAGTTATTCATAAAACTCATAATTAATTAAGCTAAAATAAACCTAAAAGGGTGTGTATATATATTATATAAATTGTGTTACATTATTAATTTATTTATAAAAAATTAATAAATAAAATATGAGGTAAATTCAACAATTTGATCCAAGTACTAGAATTTTACGAAATGAACTGTCTTTTTGGGTTTTATCCATATATAGTCTTTTATAAAGATTAAAAGGGGGTGCCGAGTCAATATGTGTCATCCTAGAACATGGTTGCCCTAATTTCGATGCGTATGATCTTGAGGACTTTTAATGTGTTATTATATTGGGCCTACTCGAAGAATGTAGTTTAATCGGTTACTTATCTTTAAGCTTAGTGGGACTTTTTAATGGTCCATATTAGTAGTACCATGTTAAGGGTCCACATCACATGTTACGACGTACGACTATATAAGCCGTTAGCGGTACCAGGCTCGAGATGGGCCGGAAAACCCCTACAGCAAGCCCAACACAAGGAGCCCAATAACCCCCTCTCTAATAAAGCCAGTTGAGAACACCATTGCAAAAGGCCCAAACTATGATTTATAATTTTTCCATTAAACTGTGAGGGTTTCATAAATTTAATTTTTATAAGGGAGTATAAAAGTAATTAGTCAAATGTGAGTGACCCATCAATGATTACACCTCATTATTCCATTTTTTGTTGATGATGTTTGAAATTTTATCACATAACAAACAATTAAATTTCTTATATATACATATATATAATTTAGACGCATTGAGACTATCAAATTAAGAGCCATTTATGCATACACTTGAATAGCCTCATTATAATCTATTATGCCACGTAAACCAATAATATTATTTAAAATCTTGATGGTTATATTATTTTTTATTTATTTCTATCCAAAAGAATCCAAGATTTTGCAAAAATTGAGTTAGTTAAAGATATAACTTGAATTCAAATTTTATCAGGTAGATAATAGCCTTAATTAGGCGATGTATGGATAAATAAAGCTGAAATGTCACAAACCAGATTGGATTCTTGCTAGCATTTTTATTTTAATGAGAATTTCAAAATTTTAAATTAGATTATACTTTATTGTGAACTAATTTTGAATAAGCAAGATGGAAATGAAGCATTAATGTAGGTCATAGGCCACAAAATAGGATTCATGATAACTTTTGATAATTTAAAATCTAAATTTCAATTGCAAGTTTTAGATATTAATCAAAATATGATTTTCTTCAAATATTAAAGATAACACCGATGAATGTATCTTTATATATATATTGCATATCTTTATGTATATGTATTTATATAATTTCAAAACTAATCTCATAATTGTTTTTTTGTTTCTCCATTTTTTTTTCTTTCTTTGATCTGCATCATTGTTTTTTGTTACTCAAACTTTTTTTTCTTTAATTTATGACTTGTTTTGAATGGGTATGTGATTTTTTTTTTTCATACAATCACTCACAAGTTACGACGTTATGGGATGATTTATTCATATCTTACTATTTTAATTAATGTTTTGCAGGTATTATGTTGGAGATGGTCTTTTTCTGAATTTTAAATTGAATATAAATGAATAAGTGAATTATATAAATTCATACTTTATTCCGATGCAGATTATATCATGGAATTGTCAATGGGCACAAAACCCACATTTTAGAAGGAATTTTTGGGAAATAGTCCGACTACATAATCCGGATATATTTTTTTTTTTTGATTGAAATAAAGGTTTGCGAAACCTAAGTAGCGATCATTGCCGCACGGCTAGGGTTCTCTAGTGTCTGTTGTGCCCCAGCATTAGGCGGACGGGGTAGCATTTGGAAGCTATGTAGTGACGCTAATGTTCTAATTAACGTCCTTATGGTCACAGAACAAGCTATTCACGCCGTCATCGGGCCCAAGGTCGATGAAGGGTGGCTTTGTTCAGGGATTTACACCAGCCCCAACTCGAAAAAAAGAGATGACTTTTGGGCATCTATGCAAATTGTAAGCCGAAGCATGGACTACGTATCCCATGTGCGTAGATATTATCGACTTAGTTTGGGTGAAGGAAGGAATTCTCTTAAATTCTCTGATAGCCCTACCAAAGACCATGAGGGATTGGAACAAATATCATTTTAGGAATATCTTTCGTAGGAAAAGAGAACTCTTCGGGGCAACCGAATCTAGAAAAATGTTATTGATGGGAGTGTTCTTTAAGAGAAATATGTTGCGGCAGCAGGAGTAGGCATGTTAAATTCTACCCATATCCATCAATTATTTACCCATATCCTACTTGTATCCTAAAATTTTAAAACCTACTTATATCCTACCCAAACGCATACTACTACAAATGAATGGGTTAGGTAGGGACTTGCCCATTCCCACTTGTTGGGTAATGAAATCCAATGGATATTCTTACTATTAGTTTAATTTGTAATTTTCTTTTGTCTCAATTTTCAAATTTTGAGATTTTTATGTGTGTTTGTTGTGTCATGTAAAATTTCAAAATTTATGACTGTGTGTGTAATTCTAGATTTTGTGTGTGTTGTGGGTGTATGTGCGTGAACTAATTTGTATGTGTAATTGTGTGTGCAGTGTGTGTGAAAATTATATACAGTGTGTGTGCAAAAAATGTGTGTGTGTGTTAAAATGGTGTGTGCTTTGTGTGGGTGCAGTATGTGTATATGTTAATTGTATGTGTGAACTAAAAAAGACACAATGTCATAAAAAGACACCAAAAAAAAAAAACTAGATTGGATCTGGACTATACCCTAAAAATAGGATAAACCCAATATACATATTCAATAGGTTTGTATTTAAATAAAATATGATAGGATAAAGTATATGGTATTCTTTATTAGATATTTTTTGGATTAGGGTCAGGGTAAGGTTTTACCCTACCCTACCCATTAATAGGGCTAAGCGAGAGGCTTGTGACTACCAAGGTAAATGGTTATTCGAATTCTCAATAACATTGGGACAGGTCTCCATTATAGTTGCTGGACTTCTAGGTCTAATAGAGCCATAGAGGGCCTGCATTTGGCTTGGGAGAGGAGGATTCCACGCCTTCAAGTGGAACTTGACTCTGTTGTTGTGGGGTACTTGGTGACTTGTACAAATGTGGACGAACATCCCCTTGGGTTGATTATTGACGACTGCAGAAGTTTACGATATATGCATTGGTCCACCAATATAGTCAACACAAGGAGAGAAAGCAATGGTATGTGTTGACGGACTCGCCAAGCTTGGACGCACTTTAGCTCAGAAACATGTAATTTGGGAGACTCCCCTACCAGAGGTGGCTGGCTTGGCAGTTGCTGAAGAACGGGCCTAGAGTCCTGTGTCCATTGACCTAAAATAAAAAAATAAAAAAAAAAGATCTAAGTTTGGTCATCTATGTCTTCGTATATAGTCAATCTTATTCACAAAATGCAACTTTTGTTTAAAAAATAAAAACTTCTCTATTTTACGAAGATTAAATGCATGTATCTCTTCTTTGGGAAATTTCAAATTCTCAATTCATGGAAATGGAATCACTATTTTGGAAGGTATGTACTCACATATTGTATATCATAGTATATTTTTTTTATTAACTTTGTCATCTTAATCATTTGCTATAATTTTAAATAGAGATAAAAAAAATTAACCTTCTGAACTATACGCTTTTTTAGGCTTTACAACCAAAATTTATTTTTTTGACATTTGCCACATAAATTTTGCATTTTTTATGTATTGTCATATAAAAGCATTTTTGCCATCACATGATGACATTCATGTGACTTAACTAAGGGCAAATGTATCATTTCAAATGGTTGGGTTTTGACCGCAAAATAAATTTTGCAACGTAAGGGATTTGAACCCACATTGACAGGTGACATGCCCTTAAGTTTGCCTCCTGCACCATTTGAGCACACTCAAATTTTATTATTATTATGTACATAAAAATGTACCTTTTCACATTGTTTAAGTTCAAATTTCAAAATTTATTATCTAATTTTGATATTTTTGCCTTCAATTCTTTTCAAGTACATCGAATATATTGATAAAATAATATATTTTTTTTCCAATTTAAAGGAATGAAGTCAATTTATTTCATTGGTTCGAATTTATTTCTATAACTTTACTAATTTATCTTCAATGCATATGCTTATGAATTAAAAAAATATATTTATGTCACAACTCTGCCTGTATATTTGATATATTTAAAAAAAATGAATGTAAAATATCAAAAGTAGATAAATAAATTATGAAAATTGATCTTAAAGAGTTTAAAATTAATTTATTTCATAATTTTATAGATATATTGAAAAACAATTAATTTTGTCCTTTTAACTTGAAAAGAATTATTTATTTCATAATTTTGTCCGTATATTAGATATATTTGAAAAAATGCTGAAGAAAAACAATATATTAAACTTAGAGAGAGAGATTTTAAAAGTTGAACTTGGTGGGTTTACAAATAAGCATATAATTGTAAAGAATGATTCACAACAAAAACTAAATGTGTCCAAGCGGTACAAACATGGCCTTGAATGCTCCATAAGTTTGTCATGATTTTTCTTTCCTATTTTTTCAATTATATGCAGTTTATTTAATAAACTATGCATGTACTAAATAAGTTTGAATTTAATAAAACATTAAGGGAACTTCTTCCTCCAACTTTAAATAGAAGTAAAAGAAGTGTAAGTTTAAATAGATTGGATAACTTTATGTAAGACATATATCCACATAGTACATACGTGATATACAATTGTATAGTTTGTTACAAATACTTTTGTTTACATATTTTTCACAAACGATATCAAAATATGATAATCAAATAGAAGATAAATAATTAGTATATATCCATAGTATTAGTTTCAAGACATCAAACTAAAGATATAAATTATTTATACATCTGTGAAAAGATATGTCATAACATTTATCTATACATATATAAGACATGGGGCGTATAACTAGTTATGTTGTATGAAATCCAATCTTATGTATTTCAAGGTCAAAATTTATGTCGCGTTTCCAGCCTCATATTAGAACGTGTCTAGGAGATAATTCCTGTTCCATTGTACCCACGAAAAAAAAAAAAAAGGAAAAAACGAGCTGCACAATTATAAAGCTATTCTCATAATCCCATCTACATGTTCTGGTAAACAATTAACATCGTAAAATCAAATTCTTCGTGGCAAAACCCTTTTACACGGCTCAACATATAATATCTACGCCCTAAAATTAGAATTCTCTACTACGTCAAAGATATTATATACGAAAACCTCAATTTATCGCACTATATATGAACAACCTGAAAAACCAGTTATAAAATCTCTTTAGTGAATCAGAAGTGCCAAAAGTGTTCTGTGGAAAGATATTTTCCCTTTCATCCCACCCTTTCTGCGAGAGTACTAGAGGATTCACCTCTCGACGAAACATACTTTCCCTTCCAATAGCTCGCTTCCCGAGCATCTAGAGCTTGTGATTCAGTTTCTTTTAGTCTTTCTTCAGCAGCACGACGTTCGGAATTAAGCACCGAAATTTCTTGATCGTGCTTCTCTTTCCAACTCCTGGACTCTGAGTTTTCTGAATCAAGATAATCTCGCACGTGATCTTCACTTTGGTCCTCTTCAACAGTCTGACGGTTTGATAAAAGCTGGTCATATTTGGATTTCCATGCCGAAGACTCCTCCTCCGCTTGCTTTTGTGCTGCTTTTAAATCAGAGTATTTCCGTTCCAAAGCCTTATATTTATTTTCGAAATTAGCCTTAAAGCTAGTATAAGTATCTTTGAGCTCCATTTGGCGATTATGACCCTCTTCATTTAACTCCATAGCTTTATATTGTTCCATTTGAGAAGTTTCTACTTGGTCCTGAAGCAAATTCACTTGGTTTTCCAATGAGTTAAGTCTCTGAATCAAAGACATCTTTTCTTTTTGAGCCCTGTCTACTTGCCTATTGATGACGTCGGTGATGGGACCTTGCAAACTGGACAAAAAATACCATTAGCAGAATCTTGGGATGAAGATAACGAACAAACAAATTCCATAAATAAACTACCTTTGCCGTAGAAACTGAACTCCTTTTTGCAACTTCTCTGGACCACAACATTCAAGTACATAATCGTCAAACAGGCCATCGAGAACCTGTTGAATAAAATGCCAATCAAACTATCTTAGAAAAAGATAAGTTTGACAATATATATATATATATATATATATTGTTTCTCAAATATAAAGACTTACCTCCAAAACAGGGTGGAGCTCTGCATCAGGAGTAGAACAAACTTTCACCAGATCCTGTTCCATTTTCTTTATGGTATTTACACATTCCTCATTGAACTCCACGAAAGAATTGTTTATATGATACTGCAATTAACAACAACCAGATGATTACCTTAGAAAATGCAACACTAAAGTTTTTGAATTGACGAATAATTTGAAGACTTTTCATGTCAATATCACAATTTGTTCCACGAGGTTAATCTTGCCAGGTACACAGCATAACATATGCATTGCATGCATATCTGACATCAAATAAAAGCAAAAGGTGCAATAGAATAGGCCATGAAGAGAAGAATGACGTTAAACTAGCAGCAAATATGGAATAGAAGATCTATTCTTCTTTTGGTTTTGATTTCCATCAAATATAATTTTGTCTTTCACTCCCCAACCCTCTTCTAAGTTTCAGTCGTCACAAGAACAGACACTGAAAAGCAGTTCTTTTTCCTTTGTTGGGGTGTGTGTGTGGTGGCGGCGGATGGAGTGGGGGGTGAGAATGCAAATCCAAATGACAATAACTGTATTATTTTTTCGACTACAGCCATCTTTCTAATATCCACGGTGCTTGAAGATTGAACGAAAAATTTACCTTATATTCCTCTTTCAAAAATCTCCGAAGACAATACTTGTAGTCTTGCCTGGTTAATCCTTCTTCCAATAATTTCCGAAGACACCTGTTGTTGTCTTGCCTAGCTAAGCCGGCCCCCACAGCAACATTAAATGTAGTACTTGAAATCCAAACGGCATCTTCATGTGCCTTTTGTAGCTCTTCCTACAAGAACCCTGAATTTAGCAAACAATCAAACATGCAAAACCTGATAACAAAATGAACACTTACATAATCTCTAAGACAGTAAGAGTGAAGCACAGATTTGTAGGCCTCGCAAGCCATTTCATATGCTTTATCGCATACAACCATCTCAAGATCCTGAAACACACAAAACAGTTGCGAGGAAAAACAAAAAAAAGAAAGAAAGAAAAAAAGACATTGTACAAAGTCCTTTAATGCAAAAAACTGAAGCAGAAGTAGGACATACACGCATATACATAAAGCATGCTAACCTTCCATGTAGGCAGTGCATCCTTATTCAGAGCATCTAGGACTGATCGAGTAAAAGCAATGAATACGGGCCCTATTATCACTATTCCTCCCATTTGCTTCGGCCTTGACCTCTCGAAAACAAAGCTTGTAAAGGAATCCAAACCTGAACGAAACTCTGGCATTAATCTGTCCAGCTGCATTATAAGTAAATGATATTAACCCAACAATACAAGAGAAATCATAGTATGAAGCAACTTAAATAAATGTTCAATGAAATTTCTAACCGGAATTTGATCTAGGTGTTGAAGATCATCCTCCTTGCTTACAGGGCATACAAGCGTGAAACATTCTCTCTCTGGAAAAATAGCTCGAATGGACACTCGAATCTATGCAATCATTCCAATCAATAGCGAACTCAGTAATTAATAAAATTCAAATAAACACCATTGTGTATTGACTCTGATCCCAATTATAGTTTCCAATTTATGCATTCACGTAGATCCCAGGATAAAAATAGGATAAGAGACAAAAGTACCTCATTCTCAAGGGCTACATCCGTCCTGCCTCCCAGAGGGACTGATGCTCCATCGGTAAATATCGATATGATTCTGCAAAAAGAGTTGATGAATAAGGCTCACTCTCTCGTCTACAAAAAATAGACATGTGCCTTACCTCTGGGAAATTGACTCCTCTCGAGCTGGTCTCAACGCGAGCTCTAGATAGTGACGGGGTGTAATTTTGCGATTGTCCTCTACCAAGTCTAGATTAAAATCTTGGAGGTATGCATTACAAAGTTGTTTTCAACTGTAAGAAACAATAGAAATAAACAATGTCGAGATTTGTCTACCCTCAGAAGCCAAACAAATGTAGGGAAGAATTGCCCAAGCTCATAAGTTGTGCCCCTTCCCAAAGTACGTTGGCCACGAATATGTTCATCTATCTTTCTCACAAAAGAAAGACGACCGAGTGCAGCCTTGTCAATACCACCCGCCTACACAAAAGAATCAAAGAGTACGTTAACCTGACCAGGAGTTGATTATTAACAGAGAGAAGGAGAGGTCACTTTTTACCTGGTTATGTATGAATATACTCGATAAGAATACGGCTAAAGAGAATATCCGTGTGTTGTATGTTCCCTACCAAATACAAATTTGAAAAGAAAACGGAAGTTTATCAAAAGAATAACAAACGTGGTACAAATAAGATTGGAGCAGTGACCATGTGAATGGTAGAACTCAGCAAACATGCAAAATATTCATTTAGTAGAAGCATGGAACAAAAGTATCTATAAAGATGAAAAGTGATTAAAATTGAACTGAATTTGTAAGTCATAGAATGACCTATAAAGAAACAAGAAATATAGATCAATTAGTCACTAAAATAACAAAAAACAGGTAGTAGTTGTCAAATTAACAAAAAATAGAAGAAGAGAATCTGACCATTTGGTCATACGCATCAATTCCTTGTGATTCCATGAGTAGCAGGTTGTATTCTGTTCCATCCAGTTCGGTTCTCCGTAGTGGCTTACTCTAGAACCAAAGACCTTTCTTACAGGGACTTTGTGTTGATGCCACTTGAACTTCACCACCCTTCTCGAGAAGCTGCAAAAATACATCCAAGAAGCCGATAAGTAAACAAGATATTAGAAATAGCTTCAGTTAAAAATTTCAAAATATTTTCCAACATTAGATAGCTTGACACAACCTTCTTGATGAAAAATTCAGCAATTTGGATAACAGTCATAAACAATCATACGCATGGCTATTTGCTACTCGCATTCCCACAATCAGCCAACACCCTTGCACTCCAAGAAAACAGTCAAATACCTACGGAAAACCTACAGAATTTATGTTTTCCAATGGAAAACCAACGGAAAACCTACGGAATGGATTCCGTCAGAAAAAGTGTCGTCGGTAAGCTTTTGCTAGGGAATTACCAACGGAAACTTCGATCATGACTCGCCAACGGATTACCGACGGAAAACCATCGAAAACTTCGACCTGATTCACCTACGAATTACCTAGATAAAATCAACGGAAAAAGCACCTACGACAAACCTAGGAAATTTTGTTAGATAGTTTCCTACGGATTACCAACGGATTGCCAACGGAAAACCACTGCAAAATTCCGTTGGTTTTCCGTTGGAAATACATCTAGTTCGTCGGAGCACCGCCACCGGTCGGGCTATCTCTGCCGCCGCCGCGGACCCTACCGCCATCGCTGACTTCACCATTTGGCGGGCCCCCACAGCCGTCATCATCACTAGAATAGTGCCCCCATAATTTGCAAATTTTTGCAACTAAGGGGATTTGAACTCGTGACCTCAGGCTTGTTTGTCAAGCCCTCAACCACCAAGCTATTGCAAGAACTTGTGATATGTTTTGTTTTGTTTTATACTTATTACATATTTGTTTGATTATTCTCATTTTAATTTATTAATATATTAGTTTGTTTTATACTTATTACATATTCTTATGTTGTTAACTTATTTTAATTTTTTAATATATTATTGGTAAAATATTATTTGTATTGTTTTAAATATCAAATATACATTCTACATTTGTAAATATTATTTATATTGTTTTAAATAACAAATGTACCATCTACATAGGTATTTACATATAGAATTTAGCAAAACAAGAATTTTAAGAAAGTAATTGTACATACATTTTTTAAAAGTTGAATTTATTTGTATTTTTAGATTTATTTTGATGATACATGAATTTTTCCAGGAAAAATTTGTTATAACGATATATATTGCCATTTATTTTGATGATACATTGAACTTATGACCTGTTGGATAGAAATGTAATGCTTTGCAACTAAACTAATTTCAAGACCAACTCATTAATATATTTTTTTAATAATTACAAATAATATTCAAATATTTTAATTTCTATTAAATTCAATTTATTTAATATTATTTTATGAATTGCTGACAATATTCTCTTAATTCAATCGAGAAGATAAATTAATTATAATAAAGATATGTATAAATTATAATATTAATAAATTATAAAGATAGTATAAATTATAATATTAATAAGGATATGTGTTAATTTACATATAGAATTTTGTAAGGGATTTATTAAAGGTGATTACCAAGGGAAAAATCCGTTGGGAATCCCTTGGAATATTTTGAAGGAGATTACCAAGGGAAAATTCCCTTGGTATTCCGTCGGGACGTTATTAAAGGCTATTACCAAGGGAAAATCCCTTGTGAATCCCTTGGTAATTTTTGAACAAGATTACCGATGAAATTTTCCCTTGGTTTTCCTGTCGGGAAATTTTTAAAAAAAAATTACTAAGGGAAATATCGTTGGGAATCCCTCAGAAAATCTTGAATGAGATTACCTAAGGAAAAATCCGTTGGTTTTCCGTCGGGAATTTATTAAAAAAAATTACCAAGGGAAATATCCGTTAGGAATCCCTCGGAAAATCTTGAACGAGATTACCTAGGAAAAATTTTGTTGGTTTTCCGTCAGGAATTTATTAAAAAAAATTACCAAGGGAAATATCTATTGGGAATCCTTCGAAAAATCTTGAACAAGATTACCTAGAGAAAATTCCGTTGGTTTTCCGTCGGGAATTTATTAAAAAAAATTACCAAGGGAAATATCCGTTGGGAATCCCTCGGAAAATCTTGAACGAGATTACCTAGGGAAAATTCCGTTGGTTTTTTGTCGGGAATTTATTAAAGACGATTACCAAGGGAAAATTCCCTTGGGATTCCCTTGGTAAAATGGCGCTACTTCTCCCGCTATTTTCATTGCAAATTTTCCTACGAAGTACCAACGGATTACCAATGGAATTGCATGTTACCAACTTCCGTAGGCTTTTCGTAGGATTTCCGTTGGTATTTGCAAGGGATTTTTTCCGTAGGGTTTCCGTAGGAAAATTCCGTAGGTTTTTGCCTGTTTTCTTGTAGTGTTGTACTCGCATGTAGTTGTCAAATACTCCTCAGTTTTAATATTATGCTGCAAATTAGCTATTTTTCATGAAAAGTTTTTAAGCTGCCAAGCATATGGAAACTAAGAATAATTTTCTTGGAAAGCCATATTTCCTTCAAATTTTTTTTTCTTTCCTTTTTTAAACCAGATAGTGCCTAACTTGATAGGGACAAGATAATAAAAGATTAACCAGGAAAACTCCACACAACCATTTAATTTGAATACTTGATGGAGGGTTATAGCTATAACTTGAGAACCTGAGATGAATGAAACATGAGTCAAATGACAATGACGAATCCTACTTTGATGCTAGCTAGTACATTATTATATTCTAATGCTTCAACTCTGTTTCTCAATTAATGAACAACCAGGCCCTTGTGAGCTAGCAAGACGGAGATATATATGGTCCTTGAGTATGTGAATGGTGGTGAACTGTTTGAGAGGATTGTAAGTAGCTTTTTCAGGTTCCATCAGTTGATCTTTTCTGGAAATAGAATCAGACAGATGTTAATTTTTCCATGTCAACAGGCATCCAAAGGAAAAATACCTGAAGCTGAAGGCAAGAAGCTCTTTCAGCAGTTAATTGATGATGTTAGTTACTGTCACAACAGTGTAATTCATATAAAGCAAATGAAGTGTACCACTCTTGTGATCATCCTAGCATTTCATATCAAACACTTAGCACTTGTGTTGTTGGATAAAATGCAATGTGACAATGTAATTCATAGAAAACAAATGAAGTTTACTTGTATCGAACACTTAGCATTTCAGTAGTAACAATGTAGTTCATAGAAAACTAATGAAGTGTACTACTCTTGCCATCATCCTAGCATTTCATATCGAACACTTAGCACTTGTGTTGTTGGATAAAATGCAGCCAGAAAATGTGTTGATTGATGCAACTGGAGTCAATAAGATTAAAGACTTCGCCCTCAATGCATTACCTCAACATTTAAGATCTCATTCTTCCTTTAAATTCTTCTTCTCATTTACTTGAATGTTTTCCAAATTTAGGATGATGGATTAATGCATACAACTTGTGGAAGCCCTAACTATGTCGCCCCTTAAAATTCTTTTAAACAGAGGGTAAGATGTTGCAGCCTCATATACATGGTCACGTGGTTTTATCTTACGCGTAATTCTCCACTTATTGAGTTTTAGAAACCTCTCTGTCTTATAACCTTGTTGTAACTCAGTTTTTCAAGCGACATACTCAGACACCAAAATGGAAATGAAATAATATCCCATCGCAAACAAAGAAACCCAGCTTAACTGAATATATCCAAGCTCCAGATTGATTAAACTTCAAAAATAAATAATCACCTGCTTTAGTACGAATGATTTTCCTTCATGGGGGCGACCAAAGAGCAAAACCAAGACAATCGCCGGAGGGGGAGACTCTTCCCCGTCTAAACCAAGACAAAGAAATTTCTTCATAGTTGCGGTATGTGTTTCGGACAGGAGAATACTTCTTTTTCTGACAGGAGAAGGAGAAGAAATAGCTCGCTAGGGGACATCAGGGGTTTTAGCGGGGCAAAGTTTACAAGGTGGTTTGGGGGTATTTTGGACAAAGCAGCTACGAAAACTCGAATAAGAGAACGATGATAAAGCCTCGTTTGTGTTATTAATGAATTTTATGAGTCAAAAAATTTATTACATTACAGCTTATGTTTATTTACCGTACAGTTATTTAACTTTCTTTCTATCGTTCCTGTTTCGTCAATAATGTTGAGGTTGATTATTTGTTAGAGATAAAAAGAAAAAAATATAGATAATTAAGAAAAATCAATTTCGTCATAAAAATTAAAAAGATCTATTAAAAACAAGAGACGTCTCAGCTAATATGGAAAAATCTTTCACAATTCTTTTTCTTAGTTGGCTAGACAAGCAAGCAGCTGAAAGATTTTTCTATTTTTCCCTTTTAACTTTTATTATTCTTTTTTCCTAATATTTTTCTTCCATTACCCTAATTAATGTTTGGAACAAGCACAAAATTTAGTGTGCTCTTGTTGAACCTTGTGTTAATTTTTCTTTTACGGGAAATTCTTACTTGTACCGAGTTTCATGACACCAAATTGAAATCAAACACCAAATTTGTTGTGTGTATATATATATATTGGCATATATGTAATGGCATTCTTCTATTCTCAACTCCCTTATGCCATCCACTAAAAGTATGGATCCCCACTTTTTGAACAAAAAACATTACTCATTAATCCATATATATATAGGAGAATTTTTATCTAAATATGGTATGGTCATACTTAATAAATCATATAATAAGTGTAATATATTTTTTATACGATTGATAGAATCATATAATTGATCATATGAGCTTATGTCAAATGCAATACACTTGTCACCTAATTAACACTCATTAAAAATTTTATAAAATAAAATAGCTTATTCTACCAGCACGAGTCTTATAAAAGACTTTATTTTTTGTTATGAGATGACATGTTTTGGTAACTATCCATACTTTATATTTGTTAACTGTTAAAGCTTCACTGTAGTAATTACATGCATTTGAATGTTTTCCTATAAAAATAATGGTTTAGTAGTTATCATGTGTCTTCTATAGCATAATTTTTCATTAGCTAGAAAGTTCAAATTTTCATGAAATAATTCATCTACCCTTTTAGAATAATATCCAGCATCTTTTATGGTTATTGAATCAAATAATCGATTTTTTTTTAATTCGTATATTCTATTAAGTTGAATATATATATTTTTTTATTTGGTAAGCAAGTTGAACATATATTTTTTTTATTTGGTAAGCAAGTTGACTATATATTACACATTTATTCACATAATAAAATATCGAAATTTGATCACCAATTAACAAATTAATCACTGCGAAAGTTAAATTTGAAATTGTCCAAAAGCACACTCGGCCAGCATCGTCCCACTACAAACCCGTTCCTCATTCCCGTACACTGTCGCCCTACTGACATGCAAGCCCTCCAACTCGGCAGCGTGGTCCCAACACAAGCCCGTTCCTCATTCCCGTACACTGTCTCCCCACGGACCACCTCCGACTCACCTTCACCCCTCTTCCACCATGCAAGCCCTCCAACCCGGCAGCTTTACCCAGCAACAACACCAAGCCTCCAGCCAAAAGTCTCCCCTTCAAAATCTCAACTGTTGCGTCACCCAAGCGCGAGACGGACTCCGAGAAGCGCGCCGTAATCAAGGGAATGGGCTCCGTTTCGGTGTTCGGGGACGATGTGGATGCGTACAACGAGAAGTTGCTTGCCGGTGAGAGCGGCTTCACTCCCATAGACCGGTTCGATAAATCGAAATCCTACACGGGTACATTGATGGGAAGGATGATCGGAGATTGAACGATTGTTTGAGATACGGAAAAAGGCGCTTGAGGGTGCCGATCTCGGAGGCGATAGACTAAGGTATTACTGATTTTCGGAGTTCAATTCAGTTGATTTCAAGTACGTCAAGTGCTTGGTGTCTTTTAGTTGGTTTGTGCTTCAAAATATGGTTCTCCCCTGCTTTCTATCCTTTGTTGATTTGAATGCTCAAAGCAATAGACTAAGAAAGAGCTTGGTGGGTTTGATTCCCTCCCTCCACGGCCCAGGCCCCAACCCCTTTGTTTCTAATAAATTGACTTTGCTTTGCATGTCAGTTGGTCTTATTGTGTCGGGTAAAGTCGTTAATCTGGAAACTTTTCACCACTGGCATAGTATTTCAACTGGAATTTTTCTCATGTAACATGAACTTTTCCTCCTCCTATTCAGTTTGGAAGGGCTCTTGATTGATTCTGACACTGAATCTTCTGACTTGGATTGGTATACTGGGGTAAATTCTAGCCTTTCTATGGCGCTTATAGAAACAACAAAAGGAAACCAATAGGGGCTCTTATCCTTTTTGTCGAAATCACTAGATTTGTCACATATATACTGGTCATAAGTGTTTCCACTTCATTTATTCTCTTAAATTTGCTCCCAGCCGGTTTTATGGATATCTTACTGCATTTCCCAGAGTTTGATATAGTTTTGGGCTTAAGTTCTGCTAATACCCGAGCTGGTGCTCTGGTTGGGGCAGGAATGGTTGGTCTTAGTGTATTTTGCAATGTTGTACAGGCTCTAATTGAGAAAAGTTACAGGAAAGTTACTCCAATTTTCATAACTTACACAATAACAAACAGGGGTTCTGCATTGCTTGCAATTGATATTAGGCCTTGCCCCGATGGGGAATTATTCAATTTCAACTGCTTGTGCTACCTCAAATTATTGCTTCTATGCAGCTGCAAATCATATTCCTTGGCTTGGCTGATTATATGATTGCTGGTGGAACTCAGGCTGCAATTATTCCAACTGGATTGGGGGTTTTGCTGCATGCACAGCTTTGTCTCAAGGAAATGATGACCCAGCGAGCTGCTTCTAGACCTTAGGACAAAGATCGAGATGGCCTTGTTATGGGTGAAGGTGCTGGTGTCTTGGTAAGTATGCTGCTATTGTTTTGAATCAAGGGCTGAGTAAATAAACACTGGGAGTATTTCTCACTTATGTGATGAAGTAACTGAAAATTTGTAGGATAATTCAAAATGGGATGTTTGAATTTTTTTTGTCCTGTGTGCGTTTTGTTGCTGGAGCATGAAACACGCCATGTCACGCAAAATGTATTAAAGTTTAGCTTGTGCAAGGGGATAGATATAGAGAAAAAGGATTGGTAGAGATATTGAAGCTCCTCCTTTGGCAAGACAAGTTGGAAGCAGGTGAAATGAACACCCTTTCCCCCTCAAATTGAAACATATAAAGCAGAAGAAAGGTTCAGCGATGAATTCCAGTTAAGAGCCTTTAGATTTTTCTCTTCTTGTTTTGTTACAGCATTCTCTAAATGCCTATCTATAGAAAGGTCAATTAATGGGCAATATCCCTCTTTCTTGAAAAGTTTCTGGTTAACACTATACATAGGATTTTGATTTCATAGAATTTTGTCGTCCCTTACATTCCTTCAAACCAGAGCCTTGTGTCGAGCTTGACACCGTTGCAAACCAGCACTTGCACAAAGTCAATGTTGGTAAGATGCTTCAGATTTCCACTACCATGTATTGTTCTTTGGGATATTAGAATAGAACGCCGATTGATGATATTTTTTGCAGTTCCTGCTGTTGATCCTTATTTACTTTGTTGTTTATCATATGCAGCCATTTCAAATTCATTTGGATTCGGTGGACACAACTCTGTTGTGGTATTTTCTGCGCTAAAGCCGTGATTTGATTGCTTATTAGCAGGACCAATCTTCCTCATCAGGGTGCTCCCTCTCTCTCTCTCTCTCTCTTTCTCTCTCTGAGTTGTTTCATGTGCTGCCAATAGATGTATTAGGGTTGTGCAATAGATGCACGAACGTGAATCAATATATTTGAAGTGTCATGAGTATGCTTAGCGCAATAACCAAATCCCAGTTATGGAAAACAACATTCGTTTGTCTAAGATCTACACTATGTTCGGACAACACGAGGACTTTAACATATTGTAGAAAAAAGTTGAAAAAAATACTCGAATAATTAAAATACATAGTGTTTGAAAAAAAATTAAAAGTACAAAAGAAAAGTAGTTTGAAGTGTTTGAAAAAAAAGAAAAAAAAAACTTATAAGCATTTCGATATGATTCAATTAATTAGCAAATAATAACTAAATACTAGGAAGCATAAAAAGTTGATTCATAACTACTTCAACCTTCTAACTTTTTTTGTTTTGTTTGCTGAAAAAAAAAGAAGACGATAGCAAAAAGTAAAAAAGTGATGGTTTTTCAGTTACTGTCCTCAATAATTCTAGCTAAGCCTTTAATGACTCCCAGCAGTTTAGCGAGCTGGTCAACCCTGTCACTGGCTTTTCGACAAGCCTCATGTTCGTCCTCCAATAAACACTCGAGTTCCCGAATAAAATCTTTTCTCTGGGGGATGTCTGCCTCCAAAAGGGTGTCGATTAGTTTTTGCTTTTCTCTAACTCTATCCTCCAGCTTTTGGACCTCGAGCAATGCGTCCCTTTCAGATGATTTGTATCTCTCTACTTGAATGGTTAAGTCATCGTTTTCCGTTTTCCGTTTTCCATCCCCATGCAAGCTTTTCAACCGTGTTGATTTTTCCCCGTAACCTTTCCATCGCCTGAAGTTCGACCCTATGCTGTGACAAAAGCACCTCATATTTCCTTTTCTAATGCATGGCCTTCTGTCTTGATGCATTCAAGAAACAATCCAGTAATTAACATGCCACTTTAATCAATCACTGTGCTGCAAGTACACATCGGAAAAAGCATCCACTAAGCTGGGCACGTGATTCTCTTCCACTATCAACACTTTTGGATTAAAATGAGGAACTTATCCGATGCTTATGAAATGCTCGGCACTATTACAACAAAATCGAGATTCCATCCCAATCGAACAAACACATCACAATGATTAGAATTGTATGCACTGTCAGACATCAAGTAAAAGTAAAAGTAAAAGCAAAAGCTGCAATCGAATAGAGCACGATTCGCACGAAGAAAGCCAAGTGACACTATAAACTGCAGCACACGTGGAATAGAAGTTCTATTCTCTTTTGGTTTCTATTTTTGACAAATGTCCTATTTTATTTCTCTCTCTCTCTCTCTCTCTTACATGACAGGGTTTTTTTAATTTTATTTTGTTTCTTTCTCTCCCCTCTCTCATCCTCTTTCTTCTCTCTCCTCTCACTCTTTTCACTCTCTTTTTTTGTTACTTTCTTTATATTTGTTTTCTTAATTTATTAATTTGTTCACTTTTCATTTATTATTAATTTAATAAATCTATTAAAAATAGTTAAAAATTATCTTTATACAAAAAATAGTAAGTATCTATAATTCATACTGTTAAAATTTAAGTACATAACTAAATGTGATATTTTCTTTATATTACACACACATAGAGTGTGTTTTTAGTACTAGTATTTATTATTTTACACCTATTTCTATAAACTTTGAGTTAGCTGTCATTTTCTTTAGCTAATTTGGGTTTTCATTATTTTATTTGTGATCGATTTTTCTTTTTTATGGACAGTAAAATATTGTACTACTAAATAATAATAATAATAAAAGGAAAAAAAAGAAGTGCACAACATAACAACCTCAAAAATTTGAATAAAAAAATAATGGACATTAATTAATTATAGAAGACAAAAAAGAAAAAGGGAAGAAGGTAACAATAACAATGGCAAGCAAATAACTTTGGAAGAAGAAAAATAAATTACAAGAAAATATATTGAGAAAATAAGTATAAAGAAAGTAAAAGGAGATAAAAAAAGTGGGAGATGAGAGAGGACACAGTAAAAAGAACATAATAAAAAAATGTGTAATAAGAAAGAGAGAGAGAGAGAGGTAATTAGGTAGGACACTTATCAAAAATAGCTGGTGTTTTCCTAGTGAGTGTGCACCTAGGATATACTAAACCCTCCACAACCCAATTCTAAGTGTTAATGGTCAGACCAACGGGTCATTGAAAAACAAATCCGGTAAATACAAACTTCAAAACTTGCTTTTTTATTTTGTTGGGTTGGGGTTGAGGACAAAAGCAAAGGTAAATACAAACAAACGAAAAGTGTATTACTGAAGATGGAACGAGAAAATTACCGCATATGCTTCTTCTAAATAACTCACAAGACGCTTGTCGTACTTTAGTCTGGTTAAGCCATCCCCTATAGCAGTAGCATTAAATGTCGCAATCGACTTCCGAACAGCATCTTCATGTGCCTTCCTTAGAGAAGCCTGGAAGGCCCCCGAATTTAGCAAACAATCAAAATATGCAAAACCATAAAAATCAAAATGAATAATTACTTTCTCTTGAGGATTGGACCGGTCAAAAGCAGACTTGTAGGCTTCACAACCCAGTTCATATGCTCTCCGAGCATTCAACTTCCTGGACACTCTGAAACACACAAAAAAAAGGATCAAAACAACAAACAAGAACATTGACATATCCTAAAGTGAAAGAATATATTGGGGGCGTTTTGAAAAATTTTAAGAAAAGCACTTTACTACTTTTAACTTCAAAAAGACTACTTTAAGTGTTTGGTCTTGTAACTTCTGCTTAAATTAAGTTGAAAAAAAAATAGAAATTGAGAAGTTAGGAGAAAGCTGCTTATAGCAACTTAAAAGTGTTTCTTGGTATTTTTATAAATAAATTGAACTTTTTTAACTGTTTTCTACCAACTTTTACTACTCAACTTCTGTTCAACTTTTTCAATAACTTCAACTCTAAAAGGAAAAGCAATACCAAACACCCTCATTAGCTTAGAGCATATGGAATATAACGTTAAAAGACGGTAAAACCTCGTGTCATGGAATCAAGTCAAGACCAAAGGGGATAATTTTGACTTACAATATTGTCTTTCGAATGATTTTTTCTTTTGAAAATTCTGTTTCCGATACCATACAATTACTTTTGGCACTCGTCACATTTCAAAAGTTAATACTACAACATCTACAGAAAATAATTAATGTCACTGAAGATTAACTAACCAAAATCACAAAGAAGAATAGAAAAGAGAGTTGTACGAACCAATTAATGGAGAAAACAAACAGAAGGAGAACCAGAAAGGGCAAATATGTGTGCATATACATTAATCATGCTAACCTGCCATGAAGAAGTTATTGTAGGCACTGCACCCTCATTAAGAGCATCTAGAAATGATTGAGTAATACGAGCAAATATGGGTCCTGTCATGACTGTTCCTCCCATTTGCTTAGGTCTTGTCCTCTCAAAAACAAATCTTGTAAAAGATTCTAAACCTGTTTTGAAAGCACCCTTAATCGGTAAGGCTGCATGAATATTAACCGAAAAATAAGATAGAAGTCAGATAACAAAGAAGATACGACAACTAAGCTAAAAATGAAAAAATAAATATTTTATGCAATTACTAACCGGAACTTGATCCAGTAGTTGAAGATCATTCTCTAAAATTAGGGGACGTGCAAATGAGAAGCATTCTCGGTCTCGAAAAAAAGTTCGAATGGACTCTCGAATCTAAAAATCATTTCCATTAATAGGGGATTCATAATCATTAAACTGTAAATAAACAACATTGTATTGACTCTGATCCCAATTACAGTTACCATGTAATGCATTTATGTAGATTCTATCATATGTAAAAAGGATAAGAATGGACCTCATTCTTGGCAACTGCATCTCTCCCACCTCCCTCAACCGGTCTTAAAGCAAGCTCTAGGTAGTCACTCGGTGTAATTTTACGATCCTCCTCCTCCAAATCTACGTAAAAATCCTGCAGGTATGCATTTCACGAATTGCAGGACAGTACAATTGTTTTCAATTGCCATAAACAATAGACATATATGGCAGCCGTTAAAAATGTATGGATACCGGCATCCTTGTTATATAAATTACCCTCATAAGCCAGACAAACATTGGGGAGATTTGTAAGAATTCCCCAAGCTCCGAATCTGTACTCCTTCCCTCAAAAGCACGTGTATGAATAAGCTTGCTCATCTCAGCCACAAGAGACAGGCGATCAAGTGCAACCTCATCAATACCACCCATCTGAATCAAAGAATCAAACAATAAGTTAATTTGACCAGAAGCAGATTAAGTTTGGGGGTGGCGGGTGTGTGGGGGGATCTTTTTACCTGGTTGTATACGAACATACTTGATAAGAGTACAGCCAATGAGAATATCTGTGTGCTATATGTTCCCTGTAAAATACAAATATAAAAAAAATGAAAAAAGAAAACAAAACATTATTGAAAGAATATTATACCACCAAGAGATTGTAATTAGAATAATTAAAAGCAGTAAACATGCAAATGATAGAACTAAGTATACATGCAAAATGCATGCTTAGTTCAACTGCAGATGATAAACAGACATTAAATTGAATTCATTAGTCATAAACGGCCTATAAAGAAACAAAAAAGATAGATCAACCAATCATGAAAACAATAAACAGCGGTGCCACAAACAATGAAGAAAATCTAACCGTTTGGTCATAAGTGTCAATTCCTTCCGAGTCCAAGAGTAGAAGATTGTATTCTGTTTCGCATTCTATTTCACCAACTGTAGCGCTCTGTAGTGGAGTACTCCAAAGCCAAAGACCTTTCGTACAAGGACGATGTGTTGGTGCCACTTGAAATCCATCGTTCCTACCAAGAAGCTGTAAAACAAGCTATCCTCAAGACATGGGTGGCAAAATGTTCTCAACTCATATAATTGAGATTGATATTGAGTTTTAAAGGGTTCTAAATGGATTAGGACATAAACAAATTTTTAGTATGCTAGAACTAAAATATTTTTTTTTAGGTACAAGTATAATAACATGTGTTTTAACGAACAGTGTGTCACTTTACTGATTAAAATTACTAGTAGAACCCTCATAAAATTAATTTAATCAAAAAATTACTTATTAGGCTTTTTGAAATAAAAGATTGATGGAACAAATATTATCAATTGCAAATTACGATCACTAGTCTTCTTGACATAAAGTTTTATTCAAAGGTTTTTTTTAGTAGTTTTCCTGACATTTATAATATTAGTGCTATTTATTAAAGTAAAACCATTATCCTTAGAGAATTAAACATTGTAAACTAATTTTGTGTCGTTAATAGTTAATATGCTACGGCAAAAACAGAATAATGTAACTTTGAAGGTTGCAAATGCATTTGTAGATACTGGTGGATGTGGCACTCTGTGTATGTGCAAAATAATATTAATAACAATCATGAATATAAAATTTTAAAAATTATTTTATTTTTATATGAATATATTTATAGCTATTTTTAATATAGTTATTAGATTTATGAAAAAAAACTGATTTAATATTAGATAAAGCATATAATTGAAAAATAAATAAAAGTTAAATAAATACTAAAGATAGAGATATGAATGAGAAGGGGGAGAATAGAATAGAAAAAAATAAGGGGAAAATACACTTTATCACATGTACTATGCCATTCGAAGCCATTTATAACACTTACCCCGGTGCTATTACAAACATTATTTACTTTCTTAAAATTGATTACCATAATTGTTAGTGACAAAATTGGCACGTATATTATATATTATTGTTTTACTATCAATATTTGTGTAATAGTTAATTTAATTTTGTTTCTTATTACAATATATTCTAAAAAATGTCAAACAACTAGCTAATTTATAGATGTTCATCTCTCAAGTAATGTATTTATGCATGTACATTTTTTATGAAAAAATAAATATTTAAAATAAAATATAAACAAATTCTTTTTCAAACTACTTAATATTAATTAGTTATGCATAATTTTGTTTCTAATATTTTAACATTAATTTATATTATATGATACATGCATAATAGGTTAATTTTAAATCAATTATTTCCATCAATATCGATATTAAGATAATAGGACAAAGTAGTTGTATGATAAAATAAAGTGCAATTTTATCATTTATATTTAGAATAATCAATTTTAGGGGATAATTGTTAAAAATGATATAGTAGGGGGGCAAAGTGTTCTGCCCAGAAAGGAAAAAATAAGACCCACCACTGAATGAAGAATGAAGAGTCTCTGTAATTGGTAATCAAATACGTCCATAGTGTCTGTGTGTGTATATACATATGTATGTGCTTATTTTAATATATTTATTAAAATTATAATATACTAAAAGAAATAAAAATTACACTAAGTATATGATTGAAAAAATAGGTAAAGAAAGAAAATAAAATAAATATTGACATGAGAGAAAAGGAAGACAATAATAAGAAGAGAAATAACAACACTATATGGACCAAGCCAAAATTTTTGTATTGGGAGAGATGCAACTTTTTATAAAATATTACTACCTCCGTTCCATAATAATTATTGTCTTAAATTTTTTTTATTTATAATATATATTATTCTCATATATCAAAAAAAAAATTATTGCTATACCCTTAGAAGAAAAATTAATAATTAACCAGAAAAATTAATAATTTAATTTATTAAAAAATTATTTTAATTAAAATAATTTATAATTAATGTCTTTAATTTATTTTTTTTTAATTTTTGTGTATATCTTTAAAATAATAACTATTATGGAACAATGGGATAATTAGTTTTCAAATATTTTAAAAAGATATGTGAAAATTTTAGCTCCGTCAAAACCCCTTCGCTTCTGCTACAAATTAACGTCGAAACTGACCTGCTCTCCTTTTTCCCAAATTTATTTACCTGATTTAAAATAAAACTCTTGCCCTGACCAGCGCGACCGCATATCGAGACCACACCGATAGGCTCCTTCATCGACTGAAGCAGCTCCACCGCCTTCGAGTCCATTCGAAACATTCCCTTTTCGTCGGTGTACACGAGGCGGATAGGCCTGGATGATCCGCCGGATATATTGGAAGAACCTGCCGGAGGTTCTCCGGCGGAGCCTCTGCAGAAAAGTCTCTTCATATTTACCAAAATTTTGCCCTAACTTACTTTATTTTCCAAGGGGTGAGAAACAGCCGTGGAAGAAAAACAAAAGTGATGGGCCTTTATTTTTAAGTACAGTGGGGAGAGCAGGGGATTTAATTTTGGCATGCAATTTACCAAGATTTTGCCCTAACTTACCAAGAGTAGCAGCGGTGCCATGAAAAAGAAAAGGGAAGGACTTTATTTATGTGCAGTGGGGAGAGCAGGGATTTTCTTTCCATTCCTTTTTTTTTTTTCTTGTTAATTAACTCAACTCAGGGATGGCAACGCCGCGGATTTGGCCAACACCAGGATCACCCGTCAGGAAATTTTTGGATTTGCACCCAGATTCGATGGATCCGAATTAGACCCAATAGATGTAGTTTATATTTTTAAAATAATTAAAAAGATATTTTTTCAGAAAAATTTTAAATTATCATAATTTTCAAAACATAAAAAAGAATATTATTACCGAATGAATTATGTATAAATTTATATGAATATATTTTAATTTTTAAAAGGTTAAATATCATAATCACATATATATTTTGCACATATTTTTAACTTATAACTTAATTACTAATATAATATAATTATTTATATATATAAGAATGTCGTATTTATTTTTTTATGTTACTATTTATATGATATATATTTTTGTACGTGAAGTATAGATATAGATATATATATGTCATATATATTTATATAAAATAATAAATAAAAAATATGAATAATCATAGCGAGATGTGTTTCAAATTTCAAAATGAAAACCCAAAATCCAGGACGAGTCCGGATATAACTCGAACCCACTGGCCATCCCTAACTCAACTAGCATTAAAGAGAAAAGAATTAAGTTCAAAGTTACAAATCAGTTTGACAAAGAGTGATTAACGACAATGGATGAATAGTTCTTGCCACTTACAACACCAGTCCAAAAGAACTCAAAGGCCCATTTAAGCAAGAGAATGAAGAATAGAATTTTCTTCTCTTCTAACAGATCAGATTTTTCGGTTAGGCCAACGATTGAGCAGCAAAGAAGTTTGTTTGACGTCAGCTTTAGAAGCTCAATCTGATTTGTCTCCCAGATTTCCCATCATCTTTACAACAAGCGGACAATCACTTTCACATCTACTAAGGGACATTGTTGAATATTCACCAAAGGCCTCCTCAAAATCAACATTTTATAGTCCGAGTATTGATTATAGAAGGGGTACTTTTGGTAATTAAGTCTGTCTTTGGACGAGTGACAGCTTAGAGCCTGCATGGGATTTTCCTAAAGAAAAGAACTTAATTTAAAAAAAAAAAAAAAAGTATTTGACTAGGCTTTTATTAAAAAGTAAAAGTCAGGAAAATAGCTCAAATATTAATTTTTTTTAAAAGTTATTCAAAATAAATTCATTGCATCAAAATGCAGCACTACTTAGTTTTAAGAGAAATAAAAAAATCTACCATGAAAAAAAATACGATTGGAAAAGAATTTTTTACTATCCAAACTAGCCCGAGAAGCAAATATGAACTCAACCAATTGTTCATCATCAATTTCTTCCAACTTTATATATATTTTTTTGTATCCCATAACAAAATGTACAACTTTAATTTTAGATACTACAAAATCTCGTAATGAATTTGATTTCAACATGTATTTACGGAAATTTAAGAAAATCTCCCAAAGGCACTTATAATCTCACATACTACTAACAATTTCAATTTTGAGTTTACTCTCAAATAGTTAGGGATGGCAATGGGGTGGGTCTGGCCAAACTCGGGGCCCACCTCGTCAGGAAATTTCTGGACCCGAACTAGACCTGGCTTGGAACCCGTTAGGCCCAATTATTTTTTTTAAATAATTGAAAAAAATTATTTTTTAAAAAAAATTTATGTTATTATAGCTTTCTAAATAAGAAAAAAATAATACTCTTATCAAAGTATTAATTTCAATTTTAAAATAGTTAAAAAGAAATGAGTAACCTTGTATAGTGAATATAAAAACAAAATCATGTATATATACACATGTATAAATTGATATCCACTAATTCTATAATAATTAAAAATAATAATTTGTCTTCTCCTTAATAAATACATACTAGTCGGTCGGACACACTCGATGCGTGTACACACAAAAAATAAAATATGATTTAATTACATATTTAAATTATGCATATAAAGTTAAAATATTATATTTATTGGATTTATACATTATTGTATGTTTTTTAATTCTTTGTAATGTATGTATTTTATTAATTTTATTATAGAAACAGTTTAAAATAGAAATAGAAGTATAAGATTAACAAATAAATAAGAAATAAAAATTTAAAATAAAATAGAGATGAAAAAAATATATTGATGGAGAAAGATAAAAGAGAAAATAATGAAATTGAAAACACGTTAATAGTGAGAGATGAGAGAAAATATAAATGAGAAAGTGGAGATACCAAAAGAGACCAAAGATACCAGGATGGTTATTAGACCTTCCAAGTGCTATATTAATAGTATAGATGATACATATATGCCACATGAGTAATGAGTCGATTAATTTATTAAATTTATTTGTTTCAACTAAGAGTTCAATAAAATTTGTTAAGCCCTTCACAATTACAAAGAAAAAATAATATACAAAATCTTTCATTTTTAGCTATAGTTTATCGGTTTACTGAATTGTTAACAAAACCAATATACCTAACAAGAATATTAAATCCTGGGGGATTTTTTAGTCGAAATAAGATTATTGTAAACACTTTTGACATTTTTTTCAAATGATTGTTCATTGGAAACTTTCGATAATTGAATATATCGGAAAGAAACGGTCACCGACGGTTGGTTAGTCCAGGAACATTGACCCCACTGACTGATAGTTCTGCCTCCGCCATTGCTCACACTTATGTATTGATACAATTTTTCATTGAAATTTAGATGTAGTTATTTGACATTTATTGATTTACCTTATCACATTTATTTAATTATTTTTTAAATTTAAATTGTCATGAGTATTTAACGAAAGATTAAATCCATGCTTGGTGCAAAATTTTATTAAATGAATGAAAAGATAATGAATGGGACAAATGGGTGATTAGATGTTAGAGAGAGTACTATTAAAAAGAACAAAATGTAACCTAATCAAGAAAAATTCAATTTTCTTATAAGAAGCAAGAACAATAAAAGAAAGACTTAATTTGCTTCTCTTATATCTCAACGTATCAATTTGAAGAGAATTGAGGATCAATCAGTTATTTTTAGATCAGTTTTAGATTATTTTTTTAAGATAAGATTTTATGATAACCGTTAGTTGTTATCTATTATGTAACTTTTATGTACTTTATATATGTACTTTATATATATATATATATAGGTTGTATTTATAGATTGTAAGTAGATTGTGCGTATAATTGAAATACATATTACTATTTCTTCTTCTTCTCGTCGGTGCACTCTAGTTACCGATTGTATACACTCATAATTTTTATTTTAAAATTTTGCTCACAATCACTCATTCTCTCCCCCTCCTCATAATATGTTTTCACACAAGTTAACAAATTCAGACTTTTGTACATTCCTATTATTATTATTCTTTAACTAACATTTGCACTTCCTCAATCAAGCCAAATTGAAATGTCTTTTGATGCAAACATGTTGAGACTTTGAGCCCTGTTTTTCATTGACATAATGTCATGTTTAATTATATTTACTCCTTCATTTACATAGATAAATAGATAATGTATCAAGCCTAAAATCCTATGGTTTCACCTAGCTAATCAAAACATATAAAATGGAATGATATAGTAATCATTTATTCTTTGTATTGTTTTTACAATTACATCGAAAGAATAATTTATTTTTTACAATTATATTTAGAAAAACAAATACTACATATAAAATGCAAATTAAAATAAAGCAATCAACCTAGACCAGACAAAGTCCAAAAATTTTTGTAATTTATAACCATAAGTTTAATTATTAAATGGAAGATATCTCGAATGAAGGCGTGAGAGCAATCCAACGTTTCTTGCTTTTCGTACAATCAAAGCTTGCATCTCCAGACGGGGCCTTCTATATCTTGTTGCCATTCTCATCTGATATTTCACCTTTCCTTTGACGACGTGAAAATTCATAGTTTTTGAAATTATAGCACTCCTGCAAGTCTTCAGTAATTGCTTTTCGATCGAATCCCGAGCATGCAATTTCAGGATTGTTGGTACTGATCTCCCTCTTCAGCTCTGTGATGGTTCCTTTGTGGTGAATACATCATAAAACCCAATCATCGAACTGAGAAAGTTTGGAAGGAGTCGGGAATTTTAATTTGACGGATGCAGGGACAGAAGTCAAAAAAAATTATTTTGAGTGGGCGAGATCAAATTTTTACAAAATGTTAAAAGAATTTTTATTATTTAGAGGGACAAAATTTAAAATTTTCGAATATCAATATGAAATTGAGAGTGGGCAGTCTGTCCCTGGAAGGACCGGCTAAATTTTCATAGAATGCCAAATATACTTTTACTATTTCGAGGGAAAAAATTCTAAGAATTTTAAAATAAAATATGTAGTTAATATTATTTGGTAGAATTGTATTAACCTTCTAGAGAATTTGACTATTGGCAAGCACATTCCCTCACATTTGAAAAATTCCCAAGTGATGATATCGGAAGTTGGATTGCCACTTGAAGATGATGTGGAATAGCTGCTTCAATGATCAAAGAGAATGAGTCCCTACCCTGCTAGGATAGAAAATATGTGAATCTAGTCGGAAGTGTCTCCGACGAAGACCCTATGACGCTCAAGTCAGTAAACGAGACATGGATGCAATGGCTTTAGGGAAGAATCGAGCAGAGGACTTATGTATAGTGGGAATACGTTGTTGTTGTTACTTGTGGGGAGACACTTGTGGAATATTTATAATAGCCCAAACCCTTGGGATTTGTGGAAGTAGGTAATGGTACTTAGGATGGCGGTGCTTAGGTGCAAAAAGGTGGTTGCAGGCTATTACGATGGTTGCAGAGTAGATTTTTAGGCGACAGGAGCCAACTAGAAGTGCCAATGTATGAAGGATGGTGACAGTGCAACAATATGTATGTAGACAGTTGTGTTACGACATACCAATTTCAAATTGGTGAAGGACATTTTCAACATTTTATCATGAAAATTTTTCAAAAAACACCTGTAATTTAAATAAGGGGGCAATGTGCACTCTTTCTAAATGCATGAGAAGGTTAGCTGACTATTTATTTTTCATAGGGGGTTTTTTTGCTCATTTCTAAAATCACAGGGGGGTAAATCGCATTTACCCCCAATTTCAGATGCTTTTGAATACATTTTTTTAAGACTTTTTATTCATCATTTCCCAATAATTCCTCTATTATAGGTTGAAAAGAAACACATTACACATAGTATTATATTCATTTTTGTCGTCCAACACACGCACACACACATCATACGCAATAATTCACGCACGCCTCAAGGTAATTTGTGAAAATTTCGTCATTACCCGAAATTGAACTAAAATTTAATTTATTCATGAAAATAAAAAACAATATATCAGTTAAAAGTACAAGAGTTTATCACTTACGGTGGCCGAACAATGGCAGGTTTTGAGTAGTGGTAATGATACGTGCGTTTTTAGTGATTATCTAAGCCAAAAAGGTTAATACTTTGTGCCATGATTTTTATTACTTTTGGCTATCATCTTGTTTTCCATTTTTGTGGATAAGATAAATTTTAGTTCCATTTAAGGTTCGGATGAATTTTTGTGATTAATTTAAAGTGTACATATATTATTGTGTGTGTTTGGACGGAAAAAATAAAAACTGAAAATTGCCCAAGGCAATTGGCACATTGCACCCTCTAAACAAACTTGTTTAACACTACACACCATAAAATTAAAATTATGGCATTTTGTACCATTAAAAATATATTAGCTTGACACTTGTACCCTCCACCCAGTCTCATTGAAATTTTCCACTGGAAATAATTCCTGTCAAAACCTAAAAGGGCAAATTTGATATTCTATATAAAAATAAATAAATAAAGCAATCAATTGAACACCGTTTTTTTACTAAAAACTAGGATATATTATAGAAAAATTGAGAAAAAAATAAAAGGCAAAGGAACTCTCTGCACAACGGCTTGAGCGCTTCTCAATATCTCTTCACTTTTCACCTAGTTTTTAACAATAAATTGAAGAATCTTAACTATTAAGATTAGGTAATAAACAATCATGGTAATATTAAGAGAAGATGATGACAACGAATGAACACTTTACATTGAGA
The DNA here is from genome assembly GCA_026212405.1 of Petrea volubilis. NCBI lineage: Eukaryota > Viridiplantae > Streptophyta > Magnoliopsida > Lamiales > Verbenaceae > Petrea > Petrea volubilis. The sequence goes on from CM047870.1 coordinate 1,050,798, forward strand.
ATATACCATATTTTTATTTGACTATTTTTTGTTGGTTTTATTTTTATAGAACAATGCATGATAATACACAAGTTCGCATCTTTGTTATTCAACAATAGCCTTGTTTCTTGAAATTGTGAGGTGATTTTAAAGTGATTGCACTCATGGCCATGCCAATTTGATTGAACTTTTTGCTAGCGAGTGTTTTGAATTTAAGATAAATTATTGGTAATATTTAAGCTAGGTTTTGAATTTATGAAATTATCTTTTGGTTTTCAAATTACCCTATGAATTCTTGACATGTCTAAATTTTGGCCGAAATATTATTTTCGGTGGAAATTTTTAATGAAAATGGATGAAGGGTACAAAGTACCCAAATTTTAATTTTATAGTGCATAATGTCAATTAAGTATGTTTAAAGGGTACAGTGTGCCAATTTTCCAAATTATCCACGTAGAATATAGGAGTTTTAATAAATGAAGGAGGTCACTCGAGAATTTCCCCTATACTTTATAAAAATTCGATGAAATCACCAAAAATTGAGATTCTCGTTTTTGCCCTTGTATTATACTACTATTTTGCAGCTCAAAAATGGAAACTCAACTTCAGCACATAGGGTTAACGATGTATGAAGTGCTTGGTTAAGATATATACTAAGAGCCTGTTTGGATTATTTTTTTTTTAGAAGAGAAGCACTTATTTTTTAAAAAAAAATATATTTCAGGGTAAAAAATTGTGTTTGGGGGCTTATATATTATTGAGTTTATCTATTTATTTTTTCTTTTGAGGCTTCATGTTCTGTTATAAATTTATAATTCGAAATGAAAAGGTCATTTAATTTAGACGAATGAGATGTGCCTTGCCTGGTTAAAATGATGAGTCTCGTAACCTAAATTTGCAGACAATTTATTTATTTATTTAATTTCGGGTGCCTAGATTTTTTCAGTTATATTTTTGCACTGAATGGGCTTCGGAGTTGAAATTGATCTCAACATCTCAACAACATAAAGCTTTTTAACATTGTACTCTTCTAAAATTAAATGTAAACTACGTCCACCACGAATGCAAAATCAGCGCGTTCGTGCACGATAGACACCAAACTTTTCTTGTCATATTGTCACTCTAATTACAGCTCAATTACATTTTTGTTTGATTTATAAATTTCCCATTCTTAAGCCATTCCAACATCCCGAAATCCGAAAAGACGACGGCAAGAATTTTGGAGCTTTATGTGGTCATCACGATAACGATTCAGTTCTTCAGCATACTCCTTCCATTGAGAAAAAAGCGAGTCAATTCTTTTCGTCCTCTGTCTCACTCTATCCTCGAGCATTTCCACACGCCTCTCCCTCTCTTTCAGTGTATATTTGAGTTTTTCAACACCCATCTCAGCTGTCTCAATTTGTTGTAATCTGTCCATTGCCAGACGTTGAAACTCTCTTCTGGCCACCCAAGCAGTGATGGCGTCGGCCCTGGCTTGCTCAGCCATCTTGGTTGCCATTTCAGCGTTTTTCTCAGCTAATTTGTACATCCACTCAAAGTGTCTCTTCTCCTCTTCCAGCTTTAAGAGCAGTTGAATGGGCATTTTCTACCTGTTCGTGTAGGTCCTTGATTTCAAGATTTAATTTTGATGTCTCCAGATCATAGTTCCAAATCTTCAATTCAGCAGCCTGAGTAAAGAGCAAAACCAAGCAGGAAAAAACATCAGGTAAGACAACATTATGGAATGATCACACACACAAATACAGGCACTCACTTGTATTCTATCCTTATCAAAAATATATTTGACCAAACAGCACAATTACGGTTTCGCATGTTTCTCCATAATATTTCAATATGATATTGTTACAAGCATATTGGTGTGAAAAAAAAAACTAACACAAAAATCAAGACAGTTATGGGATTAACACACTTGAGGACCTCGCACAAACGAAAGCTACAAGGTGCAGTTGAATTATTTAAAGAAAGGAATAAGGCACAAAGCACTAGCACACAGATGATTGTGACAATAGTGAAATGCACCCAATTCATATGTTCTCAGGCATTCAGCTTCCACAACACTCCGAAATGCGGAGAGAAAAAGATAAACCAAAATAATATCAGAATTGCGAAGGAAAAATTGATGTCTAATCCCACACTGATTACATTATTAACATGGAGCAAATGTGATACAGAACAACCAAACAGCTCATGGCATTAAGACAACAGAAACAAATCAGCGCAACAAGAGGGCACAGTTTGGATTCATGCCCAAGTGTGAAACCAAATGTGAGAATTTGTATTAAAACATTGTCTGTCGAACCATTTTCTGACAATTCTGTTTCTGATAACACAACATTATTTTTGCACAGTGCAACAGTTAATACACTACAACATCAGGGAAAAACAACTTATTCGTGCTATAGAAAATGAACTAACCATAGTAGAAAAAAATTCATAGAAGGGAGCTCTGTGGGAAGGCATTCATTGCCAAAAAAAGGAGAGATCACAACAGGCAAATATGCATGCATATACATAAAGCATGCTAACCTGAAATGAACAAGTTATCGTGGGCACTGCACCATTATTAAGAGCATCTAAGAATGATTGAGTAACAAGAGCAAATAAGGGTCCGGTCATCAATGTTCCTCCCATTTGCTTGGGTCTTGTCTTCTCAAAAACAAATCTTCTCAAAGAATCTAAACCGGCTCTAAATTCTGGTCTTAATTTGTCCAGCTGCATGATAAATAAGTCATTTTAACCAAAGAATCAGGGATAACAACAAAGATGTCATGCACCAGCTAAACACTTAAATAAATTTTCTAAGGAGTTACTAACCGGAATCTGATCCAGTCGTTGAAGATCATTCTCATTGTTTACAGGACGTACAAGTGTGAAGCATTCTCTGTTTGGAAAAAGAGCTCGAATGGACTCTCGGATCTAGTCAATCATTTCAATCAATAAGGAACTCAATAATCATGAAACTTCAACAATATGCATTGACTCTGAGACCAGCTATGGTCACAGCTTAATATATTTATGAAATTCCATGATTCAAAGGGGGAACATAAAAATGAAAGCAACAAAAAACAAAAATAACCTTATTCTTGGTGGTTACATCTCTCCCTCCTCCATCAACTAGTCTCAAAGCGAGCTCTAGGTAGTCACATGGTGTAATTTTATGATTGTCGTCCACCAAATCTAGATAAAAATCCTGCAGGTATACATTTCGCAATTAGTATATGCTCCACGAATTGCAGACCTGCATAGCACAATTGTTTTCGAATGCCAAAAACAACAGAAATATAAAGTAGTTGTTAGAAACATTTTGTAAATGGTGACCCGTCTGATATAAAATACCCTCAAAAGCCAGATAAAGATTGGGGAGAACTCCCCAAGCTCCAAAGTTGTATTCCTTTCCCAAAAAGTTTGGAGGAGAATATGCTTCGTCATCTCAATCACAAGAGAGAGGTGGTCTAGTGCAGCCTTGTCAGTGCCACCCATCTAAAGAAAAAGAATCAACGAATCAGTTAACTTCGCCAGAATTGGATCAACAGAGGAAATGATAGGTCACAGCTACCATGGGAAACATCAAAATTTGTTAATATGTAAATGAAAGCCTTTGAACAAATTCATTTTTACCTGATTGTACATGAATATGCTCAATAAGAGCACAGCCAGTGAGAATATTTGTGTGCTGTATTTTGCCTGTCAAGAACAACATTAAAAAAAAAATAAGAAAAAGAAAACAGAGTGCTATTAAAATAATAGAAAACATGGCAGTTTGATTGTCACCAAGTGATGGTGTATAGATGCAAAGTGTTCGAACATTGTGAACAGGCAAAATATTCAGTTCACCAGGCATAATGACCTATGAAGAAACAATGAAGATCATCTAGCTAGTCAAATTAACTAACAATACAAGACGACATTCTTACAGTTTGGTCATTAGCATCAATTCCTTCCGAGTCCAAGAGTAAAAGACTGTATTCCGTTCCGTCAAGCGCAGTTCTCCGCAGTGGGGTACTCCACAACCAAAGACCTTTGGTACAAGGACGATGTGTTGATGCCACTTGAAATCCACTACTCCTACCAAGAAGCTGCAAGAATACAAACTAAGAAGCTGGTCGGGAACAAGTGTTAATTAAAATAGCTTCAGTTAAAAATTTTAAAAGCTTTCTTTCCACCACTAGAAGGCTTGCTTAAGGTAAAAGAGAACAATATTTCTATTTATTGGATTAACTAAAAATGACAGAAATAAACCAATATATATGTATATTTCTTTTCATAGTGAAATACAAAAAATGGAAATGGTTAAAAAGAATAATAGAATCATACATTCTTGATTGGCCATAATTTGCAATAGAAGATAGTTATACAGCAAAAAGATTTTGACGACAATGTTAATTAACCAGTTTCACCTTCAACTAAACAAGGTATAGGTATAAAGAATATGAATTGAGTTGTAGCCAGTCTATTTGAAAGCATGATATTTCACAAATTCTTAATAACATTCAATAAAAACTACAGAATTTTTTAAAAAAGCAAAAAATATCAGGTTCTCCGGTTTAACAGAGCCCAAACTAATAAGTTCAACGCTAGTCCATCACTACCCACGCATTACAACCAAAACCTTAATTTCGATCATAAAACAAACAAAACCAAAAAGTCCTAATGCTCAAGCAAGATAATCGAATCCGTAGCGATAATCAATTGTAGACGCATCATTGCCCAACCAATGTCCTAGTTCTACCAAAACATAACCTAAATAAGTACACTAAAAATAAACTCGAAACTCATTTGATCCGCTTTACTCAAATTGATCTAGTTTAATATGAAGCTCTTGCCCTGAAGAGCGCGACCGCACACCGAAACAACAGCCACGGGCCCCTTTACCAGCTGAAGCAGCGCCACCGCCTCGGGATCCATCTGAAACCTTCCCTTTTCGTCGGTGTACACGAGGCCGATCGGCCTCGCTGGTCCGGCCGGCGTATTGGGCGAAACCGCCCTCGGAGACGCAGCGTGTGGAGATTCTCCGGCGAATCTTCCCCAGAAAAATTCCATCATCTTTACTCTGTTTCCTTAACTATTCTCGGGGGTTGGGGGGGCGGCCGAGAGCGGGAAAAGAAAAAGGCCAGAGAAGAGGGACAAGTTGAAATTACGATTTTCGCACTCCCAGACTACTAGGACTGTTGGCCAAAGAAGGGCATTTTTGGTAATTAACATGATCCTAGGGCGAGTGATAGCTTGTTTTAGAAGCAACTACAAACTCAGCCAACGACTCACTATCGATTTCCTTTTTCAAATATTAATTCACGAAAGGACCAAAAAAAAAAAAAAATTCCTTTGTAAGTACATTTTTTTTTATAGGTAATTTCCTTTTAAAAATATATATATACAGTTATTAATATAAGAAAATTCCAATGATTTATGATAAAACCTCGTAATGAGTTTGACGAGCGAAAAGGGCAAAAAAAAATTCAATTTCGACATTTATATTTATACTATATAATGTAGTAGAGTTATGTGATCAAAATCATTCAATTTTTCCCGAATTTTGAATTCTTACAGATTTTATTTTTGATTAGTTAAATATATTTATTTGTCAAATCTCAATTAATAAAATTAACTTACTTCTTAAAATATTTTGCAAAAATTGGTATGGAAATTGAAGCGATTCATTTTCCTTTAAATAAAATGTCAATGACCATAAGTTAGTATGAAAGTGTAATTAATATATAATCCTTTATAATCTTACCTATTTTAAACCCGTCAAGCTCCCACATAAACGAAAAATTCTTGTCCAAACTTGTTTTGGCCGTACCCAACCAATCATATAGTAAGTGTTAATATACTTGCCATTTGATTGGTCACTCTCCTAAACTGTACACTAATCACATGACAAATGTAAAACAATCGTCACGTGATTAGTTTCGGTGTGGCCGAACCCAATACGGGTAAAAATTTTCACACATAAGCCAAATATTAGAATCTAAACACGCATTTTATAGCTGTGTTATCGTGCTAAATTATAGTTACTTTTTAATTTGGCAGTTGCAGTAGTTTATTGAAAAGTAATTATTCTGTATTTCATATTTGATTTAAATACTATTATATTCATTAAAATATGTTCAACCGTCCCCAATTAAATTCAATGATTAGATATGGATAAGATACTTGAGAAGTACACAATTATTTGTTTAATGGGATGGGAATAATATATACCAAAAACATTAAGATAAAGAAGAATTCTAAATCTGGGGATTATGTAGTTAGACGGCTATGGACTATGGTACGACATACCAATTTCAGATACTGATTAATAAATTTTCCCAATGCTTATTTTTATTTTAATTTTTATCCATCAATTCACAATAATTACACGACTATAGATTGAAAAGACACACCATTGTTGCAAGCTCAGCAATGAATGTCTTCGGCAGAGCGAATAGTCGTTGGAGGGTGCAGGTGCTCGTCTAAATTTATATCGAATTAAATTTAGATTTTTAAAAAATATAAATTTTGCGCCCTACCCCCCCGCCCCCCCAAACAAATAATAATATGTTCAATATTTTATATAAATTTGATCAAACTCTCAATCAAAAATTTATAGTTTTGCGACGTAGAGCAATTTATGAAGATTTCAATAAAAATGATGACCCAAAATTGAAATTATAAAGGACTTTACCAAAATGTAAAAATTGATTGGTTCTAATTTTCTACTCTCTTTTATGGATGTCTCTTAATTTGTTTGTTTCGTGTACTTTCTAAAATTTGAAAATTATTCATGATGCTAGACGGTTGTACATTCAACTGGTTTAAGCACCATTAAATCATATGTGATAATATTAATATTTCATTTACCTATTATCATATGCTCCCATCCATACTACAAATTAAAGAAAGAAAAAGTGAAAAGTTGGCGACAGTATATCAATAAACATCATAAACGTTGTCTCGAATTATTAAGTGATAAACATTTTATTTCATCACAAAAACAAAATAAATCAAAAGACTAGTAGCGGCACGTTTGTACTTAAGTTGTTACTAGTGACAGTTCAATGATATTTCTATAGCGACAACATACTATCAACGAAAATCTTACTTGTACTTGCTAGATATCCCGGTGATAATTTTTACATTGTCGCTAACTTTTGTATCATTTACATGATATTTCTTTTCGTAGCACTTGACATGTAATTCATATATATTCAGGCGTAGTAACAAACTTCGTTACAGATACAACAGCGTACAGTATTTGTCGCGAGATTAGTCGACTGCAGTCAAACCTAATCCGCCAAAATTAATGTTCCCCAAAGAGAAGAAAAAACACCTGCATCAATTAGGATTGAAGGGACAAACTCCTATTTAAGTTTTTAATTACATTGTAATGTAGCAATTAATGAGTTGTAAGGCAACTGAACAACTACAATCCACTTGGGTTATAAAACCCTGATTATCTCATGACTTGAAACATTGTCAAGTTGTGCTAAGGGGGTGAATTTATGGATAATTAGCAAAGTTCATGCACTTTCAGGTGAAAGCCAAAGATTTGAAACTGAAAGCTTGGATCAAATGCCATGTTTGATGTTCCCATATGATGTGCCAACTTGTGCCACATCGAAATTCAACTCTCTTGGCCAATAAAGTCTGTGTGGGGGGACTATATATCAACCATCGCCGTCAAGACGACATAGTTTTGTCACTATACAAACCTTTTTTTATATATAAAAGTTATAAATTATATATTCCTCAAAGTATAAATTTTTTCGAAAAATTTTCGTTTCCAACCTCATATATCCGAAATGTCTCGTATTGCATTTCATATCTTCCAACTTGTTAAGATTTCAGTCCGCCAACTAACTTCAGTTAGACTAGTCAATGAATTATTTGTGATAAATTCATTCACTCGCCGATGGTGGTTGGATGATTAAAGTGAGTTTGGGCAAATGAAATACATATGTGAGACATTCATATTCAATATGACCAAAATTAAATAGAGTTTTAATGTACTGAACCTAAAATGATTAGATTTTCTTGATTTATTTTTTAAAAACTTTACATGTGACTTTCACGGTGAGTTCAATCCTAGAACAATCTTTAAATGTCGAAATAATAACAATAAGAAATGAAAAGAATCGTTTCGTACTTATCTTTCTATTTTATAAAAATTCAAGGCCGCCACCTAAAATTGAAATTCTCACTTTTGCCCTTGTTCCCTACTATTTTCTAGCTCAAAAATGGAAACTCGACTTAAGCACATAGGGTTAATTAAAGACGTTGGAAGTGCTTGGTTAAGAAATTGTTAGATTTGTTGCACTAAATGAGTATTGAGGAAATTGAAATTCAAAACCTATGCATGAGCATTACCAATGAGAAGTGATCTACTCGTAGCAATTTATTGTCACCGCAATTAACCAGTTGACATTTGTGTTAGAGTTCATTAATTACATTAATTAATATCACCCTTAATTTTCCTTATTGCTGACAATTGCAACAAGAATTGTAGAATTTCTAACAATTGTTCTAGGTCATACTAAACTAAGCTACCTCTAATCTATCTATCTATTTATTCACAGTTTTTTTCCGATTTTTTATTTTGAGTTTATCTGATTATTTATTTATTTATTTTCCTTTTGGGGCTTCATATTCTGGTGTGTGTGTATATATATATATATATATATATGTATATAACAAATTATTCGAATATACTATCATGTAAAAGAATCATTTTCTGAAAATTAGACGTATGAGACGTGTTCTTGTCTGTTTCAAATGATGAGCCCGTGCCTAAATTAGTAAACAACACACACACACACACACACACACATATATATATATTCTCCTTTTACGGTGGCTATACTGTTTAGATTTATTTTTCGTACTGAATGAACTTGGGAGTTGAAAACTCTAGAACATATACTAATTTCAACAGCGACAAATTAAAGTCGGCTACTCAATTGCACCTCAAATTTTTCAAAATTAAAGCAATTCTTTTGTCTCAATTTCTCATCGTTTAAGGTTTCTTTTAACATAAACTAATTAAGTCAATTCATAGGTTTTTCTTAGATAAATGTATACAACAAACTAATTGTCATTGGGCACAGAGCCGAGTGGTGGGGGTTCAAAAGTGGTATCAGGGAGGTCCTGAGTTCGAACCGTCTTGTCCTCTATCCCTTCCCCTTTGAGTGAGTGTGTGCGTGTGTATGGGGTGTTTTCCAATTAACAGATATAGGGTGTTCCGAGATGATTGTATCAAAAAAAAACTAATTATCACATAACAAATGCAAATCTGAATGACTTGCAACTAATTTTAATTTGATTCGTTCAAATTCGATTTGAACTAAAATTTACATAACTTTAGACCATCAACGAAGGCTACTTATTTAGGATGCATACACGAAGTATCCTATATTTCATTTGAAAGAGTGATTTGACTGTCGGATGATTTATAATAAAAAAAAATGTGTTTAAATTTAACATACACATCAATAAATCTAAGTAAGTAAACTGTAGTGCTAGAAAAATGATCAATTAAAATAGTATAAATTGTCACAATAAATGAATATTATGACGCTTTTAATTTTGTAACGCTAATTAAAATATAAAGTATTATGTGTCTAGCGCCTCCCTAAAAATTTTGGTGACATTTCATAATGTCCTTAGAATATGTTTTAGTACATAAAATATTTAATATATAAACATATATGTTGCTACCCTCTATATAAGTGCTTCAATCTCTATATTGTCGAAATAGTTTTAAACAAATGTTATGTTAATGTGTCAAATCAAAAGTTTTTCTTAGAAGTATCGCATTCATTGCACTCAACCAAGGGGGCGGACATTTGGATCGTATAAATTTGAATACAGGCAAATTTTGGGTTTTACTTTTTCATCCGAAGAATCCTATAAGGGATTCAATTAAAATTTTCAAAAAGAGAAGGAAATAAAAAAATATATATAGAATTTAAATTTATATAAAATAATACTCCTGTAATTTTACTTTTTAATAGATGAGTTTTATCTTTTAAAAATTTCAGTCTTGCCAAGAGATAAATTTACTTTCAAAAATTTGTATGCATAGGGGTGGACATTTGAATCGGGTGTTTTGTCTTTATAGCTAATGTCATAATGATATTAGTATCAAATAATTTAATGAAAATATAATAATATTTTATAATTAATAATTGTAAGTATTTTAATTTTATTTTTTAACATCAGTGTGTGAATTGAATTTATAAACTTGCGGTGAAGATGTTATTTTTTAAAATAATTAAATTTTCATTGCTACATTAATACAATTAACAAAATTTATATTCATCAAAACTTGAATTCGATCAGGTAAAACCTGTACACGACCGAATACCCGACTAATTAGGTAGTTATATAATTCGGATTATATTCGGGTGACAATTTTAACTACCCAATATATCATGTACCCGACCTATAAAATTTGAACGTACAATTTACCTGACCCGAGACCCACCCCGACACTCAATCAATGTAACGTCTCAACATACGAAAAAGGCTAGCATTTTATTTGTAATTTATAAAAAGCAAGTTATATGTATGTATTCATGGCTTTTAATTAAATTTCCAAGCGAAAAAATTGCAATTAGTACGCAGGGCAACCCCACGTGACGGGCGCGTCCATGTACGACAATGACACGACACCAAAATTGTCTTCTCCAAGTTGTAACCCTTAATATTTATCACGCCTCTCAATTCTTTGTTTGGTTTATAAATATAAATAAACCCCCCATATTTCTGAAATCCCATTATCCCTCCGCTAATGATAATTACTATTATTATGCAACAATAATGGATAAGCACTTGCAATATCCCCAAATCCGCAAACACCAAACCAAACACAAGAAAAGGCTAACCCAGGACCAGGTGAGGTTATTAGAATCCAATTTCAATTTCAACAACCGGCTCGACCCGGACCGCAAGTCCCAGCTGGCGGCTCAGCTCGGCGTGCCGCCGAGGCAAGTCGCCATTTGGTACCAAAACAAGCGCGCCAGGGAGAAGAGCCAGAGCCTCGAAGTCGACCACAAGGCGCTGCAGCAGCGGCTCGACGGCGCGCTGGCCGACAATGAGCGGCTCAGGGAGGAGGTCGAGCGTCTCAGAGCCGAGCTGAGTAAGATCCAGGGCGTGTTGAACTCGTTCAACTCGCCGAGTTCGTGCGACGAGGTGGGGAGCTCGAGTTTCTACGCCGCTTTGATTGGCGGTGGTGGGGGCGCAGGGAACTTCGGTGCACCCGATGGATATGATTTCTTTGGTTAGGGTGGGTTATTTTTCGGATGGTAATTTTTCGTCTATTATTCAGATGGTATACTTGCTTTTTATGTTGCTTGTTTATAGTTTTACAAACGGATTAATGTCTCAATTATGCAAGAAAAGCAGCAGCTGAAGGTGCTGTAAAAATTATGGTAGAATAATTAGCAAGAATTTGCAATTTTAACTTCGTCTGACAACCTTGCCTAATTCGGGTTTTCGTCTTATAAATTTATCTGTCACAAAAAACCATATAGTTAACTTTTAAAAAAATGGCATATTTAGTTTGAATTTGGCCGGAAAATTTTCCGGCCAAATTCAAACTCGTGCGGATCGCATTTGGCTGAATTCGGACTAAATATACCATTTTTTCGGAACTATTGGACGTTTTGTATAAGAGGTAAACTTAGATAAACGAAAATCTGAAATGAGCAAAGTCATCGAACGAACGAAATTTGCAATTTTACTCCTAGGGGTTTTATACATTGTGCACCTGATATAGTTATTGTGTTGAATGGATGGACAACGTGTGTGTATTTAAATTTATCTCTTTCTTTTTAATGGCCGCTGAATATTGTTGTGTTACTTTTGCACGCTTATCATATATCCAATCATTTGATACATTGGATTAGATGAGGGCAAATTGTGGTGTTAAGCGAGTGAAGTTCGAATCCAACTTTTTGTGTCGACCTTTCAATCTTTTTTATATTTAAATTTAAACTCAATTTTGAAAAATATTGAGGTTAAGTTGCGTTTATTTATACAAACAAAACTTAGTATGATAATTGAATTGAAATGAATTACATTCTTCAAATTATTTGATTATAACTATTACATAATAGATTTTTTTTAGAGTAAATTACGTTAAGCACCTCAATCTTTGATGTGTTTTACACTTTGATACCCAATCTTTCTAAATGTGCGTTTTAATGTCTAATTTTTATTATTTGTGCATCGATGGTATTTTTTTATAATTTTTATGGAATCTTTGTGGAATATTCGGATATATTATAGGAAATATTGAGGAATATTCTACCGAATTAGTGTAAAAAAATATCATCAGCACACAAAAGATAAAGGTTAGGTACCACAACGCATATTTACAAAAATTGGGTACTAAAGTGCAAAACAACTCAAAGATTGGGGTGCTTAACGTACTTTACCCCTTTTTTTTTATTATAGTATAAGTAAATATAGAAGAATTTAGCTATGTTATAACTTGCCTTGGCAGTGTTATTTGTTGAATGATTAAAGTATGATATAAAATTGTTTTATTGTCTGATATTACGGTCGTTAAGAATAACAATTGTTATTATTACCATCCTTTTGATAATAGAATATAGTATAGTTACTAAAAAAGGTAAATTAAAAAGATTTACGAGTGAGGTTTCAAATATATATAGTTCTATTTATAGAGTGTTTGGCTGAGCTTATACGCTCCTAAAAATATTTTATAAGTTGTTTGGTAGCATATAAGTTTTTTAAAAGTGCTTGATACTCTTTTTAGTAAATGAACTTATAAATTCAAAAAATAAGATGTCAGTAGCTTATAAGCTCCAAAAATAATAAGCTCCCCCTAATATTTTTTTTTTTCAAATAGCTTATAAGCTATTTAATGTTAAAAGATAAAATAACATAAATATATATTTTATTTTATTTTTTTCAATTATCATTACAATTAAAGAAACATATAAGCTCTTATTGTTACCAAACAAAATTACAGCTTATAAGATCAAAAAATATCTTATAAGTTATAATGTCTTATTTTATCCAAACACTTTAAAATTTTATTTTTAAAATAAAATATATGAACTTATAAGCTCCAAAAATATTTTATTAACTCTTTCAAATAATCTTAGCCAAACGCTATCTCAATCTTTAGTCAAGGGCTACAACTGGCAGCAGGAGGGAAAGAAAAATAAAAATAAAAGCAAAAGCAAAACAAAAGCTAAAACCACAAAAAAACCAAAAAAAAAAAAACAAATAAAAGTGGGCTTGAGCCTGTTTGAGAGTGCATTACTTTACAATAATTAGTTGCTTGTTAATACTAATTAATTGTTAATATGGAGATGGCCCATGTCTCTAATTGGGCTTAGCCCAATTGTTTTGTGCTTTGCGTAGCCCAATAGTCGGTCTGATTATTCTTGTTTGGTACAAATAATTTCTAGATGACCCGAAAAGAATTTAGACATATATGTGCCAAAAATTAATGCAGTAGATTTAGGAATATATATTTATTTATGGGTGTCAAAATAGGTGGGTTGGGTTGGATTTACATGAATTGGGTTTGAAATGGGTTGGGTTGTTAATTGGGGGAAGGCTATGAGTTTAAAATGGGTTAGGTTTGGCTTGGGTTGGAATGGACCCAAATGGATCAATAGCAAACCATACAATTTGCACTGTGCAGATTAAATTCAATTTTGATCTAGGCAACAAATGGTTTATTCCCATTTTTGTGGTTGAAAGGACATTCGCCGTTATAACGACGTACAAAGACGAAGGACATACATTCTAATTAACAAGATTAGACATAGAACCTAATCGCCTAGCAATGAGACGAGCCAATAGGTTCGTTGGCAGTCTAACATATCTAAAATACAAGTATTCTAAATCCTTGCTAATAAAGCGACAATCATCCAATATTAGACCCAAACTTGACAATTGTGGTTGAAAGGGCTTATGGGTATGAACTGATTGGATACTGTTCAACTTAGTGGTTTTTTTTCGATGTTTTTTAAACAAAATAGTTTTGTGACGAAAAATTAAACTTTTGTATTGTGAATGCTGTCTAGCACTTTTTCGTAATCGTGTTAGTACTTATTTATCATTAAAAAATAACACTCACTCTCTCTCTCTCTCTCTCTCACACACACACACACACATATATATATATATAGAGAGAGAGAGAGAGATGAAAATAATTACATTATAATGACAATACATAAGTGCTGAAATATTTGCCTTAATTTTGATATTCTGTATTCATCTGTCATACAATGTCTATCATTTGCAATTTTGGTCTGACAAGAAATATAGCGGGAAGAATATTCTTTGAAAAAAAAATTGCAGCCAAATAAATTATGACTTTGAGCAATTGTAATTTCGAGGAAAACATTAGCCGGATTTTACACAACATTAAGACAACAAAATGCGAAAAAATCAACCATTGTATAAGTCCAAAAAGTCGGAAAAGACATTAAGAAAAAGAAGAAGAAAAAAACTCATCCTTATACATTAAAAAAAATAATAATAACAAATATGAACACGAGAAAAGAATTTTTGTATAAATTTTTGTTTATGAGCTAACTCATTGTCGATCCAATAACAATCCATTACCAACTCATTTAGAATTCAATATGTAAACATAATATTTTCAGTCTATATTTTAAATTTCATATTTGCGGACGTAATTCTTTTAAACAAAAAATTATTATTATTATATTTTTTTTGATAGTGATAGAAAATTATTTATTATATATCAATCAATTTCATTAATACTATTGTCTATTGAACAAAGATTAAATTCTTACATCAATTGTCAATAATTAAATTTCGTACACTGTTATTCGACTGATTAATACGTAATTTAAATATTTAAAAATTTGAAATGATTAAAGGTGGAGAATGATAACAAAATGATAAAAGGATAACGTTTCAATATTAGACATAACTCCACTAAAAATAAAAAATAAAATAAAATTCCCACTATGTATAATGTACGTAAGCACACTAAGTGGTCAACAAAGCCTTAAAAATGACGTCACTAGCTTCGTCATCATGATAAACTATTCCACGTAATTACAGTTTTAAAAGTTTGACTTTCAAAACACCACTAATTTAAAAAGGCTGGATTTCGTTTGTCCCCACAAATATATTGTTAATTGATTATTGATGATTACATAAAGTTAATTAATAACTTTTCTTTTTTTTCCCCCTAAAAGTTGGGTGAAATTGAACTAATCACTATTTTTTCTTTAGACCTGATGAGGATTAGTGGATTGATTGGTGGATTAACAATTATTAATGCGATTTTGTTTTTGTTGTTTTATAAGGAACTATATCTAATATATTGTTTATTTATTTTTTATAATACAAGTTGTACTATCATTGGTGGATTAATATTCACATTAGTAAAATTTGATATATGTATTTAAAATATAAAAATTATGATATTAAGCTTTTATGTGGATATGCATTTTCACTTATTTTTATATATTTATGCTGATGGGGAAAAAAATATTTGAAGTAACATGAGTTGTGTGATCGAGAGAGAGAGAGAGAGAGAGATGTAGGATTGGGAGAAATAGAGAAATAGATACTAGAGATCGGAAAATTTGATATATTAGGTTTAAATATGTCATGCGTGTTATTTTTTCCTTCATGCAAGTGTGTTATCTCATGATTACATTTTGCCAATTAATTGATTGTTGATGATTATACTAATTAATCAATTAATGAATTTATATCACAATATAACGATGACATGATTACTTTATGAAAGAGGAAAAAGGGAACGAATCAATGTCCAAAATTAACCTCATTGTTAGAAAGCAACTTCATATCAAATAAATCCATGAATTGAACCAACAACTATACATGAGTTCACCTTTTCTTCTTGTTTTGGAAGGGAAATTTTTTTTTTTTAAAAAAAGAGAAGATTTTATTGAAAAAATTATTGCTCGAAATGATAAAAGGGAGGCTTCATGTTCGCGACTCAATAATATATATTGTGATAATCCACGATATAAACCACTCACACACATTCGCTAGGATTTGAATTTTAACCATTACACTTCCGACGCCTTTAAGGCGAAGTACGTGTTCATTAGCCGATTGAATAATAATTTATACTTGATATGATATATATAGTGATTAATTAAGGGTCGATTTGGATAGGATTTAAAAAAGTACTTGTGGAGCCATGTTTTTATACTTGAGTTTTCTTTTCTTTTTTTTAAGTCAAACAATTATGCATTTGAATGTAATAACTAAAAATATTTTTTAAAAATTATTCTTGATAGCTTCCAGAAAAAAAGTCAAGTTCTTGCTTCTTTATTTTTAAAAAGTCTTAGTCAAACTTAAATTTTTTTCAATGACTTTTTTTTTCAAAAAATAAACTATCCTCTTCTAAAAAAATATTCATCCAGATCTAAATGTCCTCACTTGCATTTAAATAAAAATGTAAAAGAAGAGGAAAAAAAAGGGGGAACTTCCGGGACAATACTGGCCTTAGCCTTAGTGCCTAGTGGGATTATGAAAAAGAACATTAATTAATTAATAGTGAGACGCGTTTCCGGGATTGCTAAGCATTTATTAAATAATCAATCCACACCACCGGATGCTGGTCAATTGCGTTGATTGAGGTCACACACACACACACACACACACACACACATATATATATATATATAGTCATATAGTGCATCCCAGCATTTGAGGGTGACTTTCACAAGTTAATGCGTAATCTAGGTACATTGAGTACTCATGATTAACCATAACTAATTTCATCCTAATCGCCAATCGAATTTGGAAACAGTCGCGGAGTTACATACAGCAAGGCCACGCATAGTCATCATCTGACTTAAAAGTTATCTTACATATTTATTATTAAATTTGAACAACTGTTTTTATTTACTACAAGAAAGCATTTTCTTTACTAACAGAATTTTTGCGACGTAGAGATTGTATCTCAAATTTAAAAAATATGTGATGCATTAGTGACAAAATTCAATGTATATAGAAGTAAAAAACAATAAATGACAAGGCACTTAATAATGAAATTTTTATAAATTATATTCATTACAAAAACTAAATTTATAGTGTATTAATTTTTCATTGAATTGAATAGTATGAATTCTTGTAAAGTGATTATCCTTTAACGCACACCTCAATTGCCCCGTTACTGTACTTTTGATTTTTTATTAATTTAATTATTTGTATTATCGATAGTTCGTGATGGTTAAGTGCACCCCGTAAGAGTTCGGTCGTTCTCACTAATTTGGAGGTATTAATAGTATATCATAGTTAGTGGGTATTTGATAGCATTTATTTAGAAAAAAAAATTGAAAAAAATATTTATAATCTCTTACATTTTGTTAAAATATTTTCCAAGTTCATAAAAAAATGTTAAAGAGTTTTCGTTTCAAAAAGCAAACCCTTGGTGCGTCCTTGATAAAATATGATATATAATTATACAGTAATATAATTAAATTAAATGAATCCGTTATAATTCTCTACTCGTTGAGATATTTAACAGGAAACTTTATAGCAATTTTAAAATTTTGAATATATATATATATATTAATATGGATTTGATGTTTCATGTGTGTTGTTGCGGTCATGCGGTGCTGTCTAAGCAGTATTACAACACTGTCGGTGTCCAACCAAGATTTTTGCACTGTTTATTGGGGCACGGTGCAGAAAATATAGGGCTTGATTTATTGCGTTTCGGATAAATGTACCATTAATAAACACAGTTAATTTCAATTATTGGAACAACAATAAAGATGTCGTTAGACTAGCTGGCATCAAATTTTGGCTACAAAAGTTATTTCGGCATCGTGCTTGAGATTCTCGATTCCATCCAGTGTTTCATCTCATATTATAATATAATGATGTATTTTAAACGTAAAAATCTAATATTAATCGTATAATTAATATATATATATATATAACATGAATGTGTATTATGAGACAAGAGATAAAAAATTGACTAGTTGATCGGACGCAAGCCCCTCCTCGGACGGATTCCTTCTTTTACTTCTCAGCCTACAACATCAGCAACCATTTCCGGTTGTTGCTCCACTCCTTTATAAAGCAAATTCTCTACTACACTCCCTATTTCATTTTCTCTTTTTATATATGAGTGTACATTAAGTGTAAAAAAATTCAGGTCAAATATATAATTCAAGAAAAAATATTTATATAAATAGTATGAATGTATATTAGGATTATGGGATGAAACATCAGTTTTGAATAGAAGATGAGGAAAATAATGATGCATAAATTTTGTAGTTGGTGTTACACAACATTATTTTTATGAATTCTGGAATTCTAAGGGTAAAGACTTTGCTAAAAGATTAAGATCGATGCTCCAAAATTGAAATATGATTTCGATATCTTTTTAAAATGATCACATTATATGTAACAAATCATTTTTTTTAACAACGGTATTTGTAAAAATCAAATTACCTTATAAAGAAGAAGAAGAAAATAAATATTTTAACCCAAATTGGCGATGGTGAGGGCAATATGAAAAATTAATCAATAATTTGGATGAATTTAAAATATATATAATTGAAATGGTCTGTTTGCTAGCCGTTGAGAACTAATTATTCTCAAACCATTCACATACACTTGGGCACGCACAATTTCCCCACTTACTATGACCGTTGAAAAGCTAACTTTTCTCTTAATTAATACTCTCGTTTTTAAATTAGATTCGTTAGGAATTGAATAATTAATGTGATCATCAGTCACAATTAAACAAATTTTCTTGTCTACCGTTATATAAGTCGGGAAAAATAAAAATACCATATGTGTCAGATTTTATTTGAAAACGTGTTAGATATGTTAGAACACTAGAAGTCGTTTTCACTATAATCAACTCTCAAATTGAAAACCTAGCATATGTTTAATCATGCAGACTTTGTTAGAAAATAGGAAAAAAAAAAAGTGCATGTGATTTCGAAATAGTATAAAATAGGTTGGACAAGAGTTGTACTATTTTGTTTTTAAAACAAATTTGTTCCGTGATGGTATTAACAGTTGAATGACAATCGTCTCTCAAAATACAAAAGTTGATTTTTTTTTTTTTTGAAATATCAACACCACAAATCTGAAAAGTTGCCGAATTTATAATATTTACAACTTTCGAGATTAAAGGGAAGAGAAGAGAATCATAAAATGATTTATTATTTCTGTTGGTGTGTGATTGTGGTGGAACAAGAGGTTATATATTTATAATAGTTTAAGACTAATTGTAACTTTCTGCGAAATAAATATGAACTTTAGGATTACATCCGTTCATTGTATCCCATCGCAGAGTCATTGAACCTAAGATGAACTCATTTAATGTGTTCATTCATAATTCGTTGAATTTAAACATCATCTTTCAACGTGTCGCACCCATTCATTTCATTAATTTAAGACATTTAAGATTTCATTCATGTAATATCATTAAATTTTACAACTTGGTTGAGTGTTTTAAGAATATCAGACATGATTTTTTTTTTTTTTTTAATATCATAATCTTTTAAGAGGTTATTTTCAATGTATAGGGATTGACTGCTGAAATTTCTCAGATATGACCTAAGGTTTAATTTGCTGTTTGATTTTCTATTCATCATTGTAAAATTCCAAGAAAATGCAGTAAAACTTACCATGTAATTTCACGAAGGTGACAAAGCTTGATATGAATAAAACTTTTCCTACAAACTTGTCGCCAAGATTTTCATGGTTCAAAGTCAAGCATTACATTTCAAGAAGAAATTACAAGATTTTATCCCTGCTATTTAATTACCTGTGCTAAGAAATTTAACTATATATATATATATATATATATATTTCCTTGATGCTGTTTATGATTTGACAATTGATATCGTCTTCAATACTAAATAACAAATTACGTAAATTGCAGTGTTTTTTTTTGCTATAAATGTTCCAACATAGAAAAAGAAAAATAAATAGTTCCACTTTTGTCCGTGTCGACCTTTTTTTGTGGTGGAAAATTTCATTTTTAAATTCCATTTTTTCATATAGTGTAATATCTGAAGAAAAAAATAATAACAGATGTAAATATTTTGCTAATATTTGAACACAAAAATGGGAAATGGGCATAACATATTACTAACAAATCCAATGTGTAGAATGTGGAAAGTTATTTAGACTAGAGAGAGAGAGAGAGAGAGAGAGAGAATGGACAAAATTAAAAGTGAGAAGTGGATTTATATGAATTTATTGCTCACCCCATCCTTATTTAATAGATCAGCAGGAAATTATACCTCAGACGTAGTTTCATCGAATCAACGTTGAATATATTTATATTTATGATGTGATTGGAGTACGGGTTTGGACCAAAATTAATGATTCTGTTATGTTACTCACTGACCTATAAATTTGATAAGCTTTTTGAATTTAATAATCAATTATGTGAGTTTTTTTTTTACAGAGTATCTAAACAATACAAAAAATCACTTTGTAGGACTATTAAATTTTGATTTATAAAAGCTGACGAAGTATATATATATATATATATATATATATATTCCCCGAGACATTCAATGGTATCCTAAATTTATCTAGTTTATGCATTTGGGCATTGAAAATTTCAAATTCATAGCAGTAACTTCAAGTGAGAACAAATTTCGAAGTAATTAACATCTCTTCTAGCTGAGATTTTTTTTTTCTTAATTGTAAAATTCACCTGATATTTGGCTCGAATATCTTCAATTTTCATATGCAATTTTATAAATAAAACAAATCAATTTAATTAGGGAGTACTAAGAGTGTTGGTGACGGTGTGCAATTTGATGTATATGCTAATCATACAAGGAAAGAAGGTCATTTCTGGAAAATTATTGCCTGTTTTCAGCTTGACCCCGTAAATATATAGGACATATTTGATTCAATCTTATATGGTATTTATAACTCTTAAAATCACTTTAATTATAAGCATGTTTGATATGGTGGTTTTTTTCTTATGAGTCGGGTGGCTTGAAATTCGACTTTATCAAATGCTTAAAATATGGGGCTTGTTAACTTAAGGAATTTAACATTTTTTTTTTATAATACAATCTCAAACATGTCCACACTACTCACACAAAAAAGTGTAACTCACTCGTTGTGACACCAGTGCAATGGAATCCAAGAATTTTCCTATCATTTTCTTACTTACCTCGAGTAATATTTTACTTATTTAATTATTTTTGAAACTAACAAGGGGAAAGAATTAGTATTCAAGAATATATATATATATAATTTAGGTTATGGTGTGTATTTAATTGTTTTATTAAAAAAGGTGTATTTATATATAAATCCATACCCCAATTCAAGAAAATTCTTACTCCACTTGGCAAATTCAACCAATCATATAACAATTATATTATATTTAATGAATAATTAACTAATTTTTTAACATTATTCACAAATTACAAAATAAATATAAAATACTCATATGATTTAACACTGATTAAATCAAATTCATAAGTAAACAAGACCAAAAACAATACGCAAATGAGGCCAACTAATTTAATAATACTATTTACAGAAGTCATACCAACAATGTTTTTGGCATCATCTACAACATAATTTCTCCAACTTTTTTTCTTCCTTAAAAATGCAACAAACAAAAAAGAAAAAAAAAAAGGAAAAGGAGAAAGTTAAATCATTCTAATCCAAAATTCTCAAGGGTTGAAGAACAATTAATATTCGATCAAAGCCACAGAGCTCTAGCCGCTCTTAGCCTCGGCACCAGTTCGCCGGAGATGTGAGCGCTCATTACTTCATCCAGACCTCCGAACAGCTCTCCGCCGACGAACACCGACGGAAACTGCGGAGCCGCGGCGGCGCCATTGCCGGAAGTGTCTCCTCCGATCATCCTGGACAATTCAGCGGTCATGTCAGCTTCATTTTGCTCATCGACGTCGAGGATCGTCGGATTGACGCCGTGTCCATGCAGCAGAAGCTTCACCACGTGGCACATGCAGCAGCCGGTCCGCGCGAGCACCACCACCGCGTTCTCCGCCACCAGTTTCCTCAGATTTTCGCCGGAATTCGCGTTCTCCGGCGGAGGAGGTGCGGCGGAGCCACCGGCCGAGGCGGTGGCGGGGATCCAATTTCTATAAGGAATCGCTTGTTGCATGATGTTGGTGCGTTGGGGTGGGGGGGGGGGGGGGTTTAGTGGGGGAAGGAGAGGGGGAAATGAGGGGGTGGTGGGTCGGTTATATAATGTGGAGGGCGTGGGCGGAGACTCTAACGTCAACAACTGTGACGCAAATCCGGACGTCACGGTTACTGTTGGGTACGTGTGTGTGCGCGTCACTGATTGGTTGGAGGCCAACAGGCAGGTTCCATGTAGCGACGTCGCTTTGATGACGCGCTTTTAAATCTGGTCAATCGGTCATTAGTCGTTAATGATGCGTTAATTTTTTTGGTTAATTAAATGACTAATTTGTTAAGATGTGGTTTTGGGTAATATTTAAGGTGGTGGAGTTTTCAAGAGAGCGATGTGAAAGCCAAAACGCATCAAGTTTCACCCACCAAAATTTCGTGGGTTTAATTTGAACTTTAAAGCCATAATTAAGGGCAATTTATAATTAACTTTGGTATTGATGAGCCTTATGGATGAATATTTTATTAGAATTTTAATTTTATATTCATAGAAGAAATTAAAATTCTACTATTTTTAAAGAAGTTGATTCAATTTTTTAATATATTCATACAATACAAAATAATGTTATATGAATGAAAACAATATGACAGAGTTAATTGTCACTACAATATGCGATGAGATTTTTTTTTATTTTTGTCATTAAATTATTTTTATATACTTAAATAATGCCATATGAACGACAATTGCATGACAAAGAGCTATCACAACAATTAACGACGAGATTTTTTTTTGATCATTAATTTATTTGTATATGCTTTCGTTATTCTTTTATATCACATAACATAATATGAACTATGAGAGTGACGATGCCTGTACTGGGTTTCATTCTTGGCATGTCCCTTATCAAATTAGGAAATTCAAATTGTTAGACTATAAAAATTGATTAAAATGTGTATTATTTTATTATTCTAATCTAATTTGATGTAAGTTTACTTCACCTTTTCTTTTTCAAAAATCAATTCGATTGTTTAGTAGGTTAGGGGTCTAAAAATTTCATAATTGCCAATGCATGAATTTGTTCAATCATAATTTTATTCATGTAATTCTTATTTCGAACATTGATAATAAAATTAAAATCGACAAAGTCAGCAATGTCGCCTGATATCATAAAATTAATATATAGTTTGATTCATAATCAATAATTTCCAGAGTGCAGGGCTTATGGGGTAGTATCAGGATAATTATATATAATCCATATTGACATAAGTATTTCATTTGAATGGTGGTCCCAATTATTTTTAATCAGCCTGAGCCTGCCAATAGCACGATCCCCGTACATATGTATACACCCTCGAATAAACTATATACTAACTCTGTAAATAAATAAATACGTGTGAACTTGGACTTTTTTTGGACACAGAAACAGACCATAGCCGCAGTGACAGCCAGCCAAGATTCAGCATGGGTAAGCCCAATCTCTCTCTCTCTCTCTCTCCCTCACACGAAAAATCAGATAAGATGACCATTTCTTGCAGTTGTAGTCTTGTAGAGAATTAATTAAAGGATTAGGTGATTTTGTTGGTTAAATAATCAGGAGATGCAATCAACCGACGTTTGGAGATAAGATGATAATTGGAATACTACTTACAGACTTTGAAAACATCGAGTCTATGTGACCGAAAAGGAGTGCAAGGTTCACTAATGCTTTTTTTTCCCACTTGTTGTCAATTTAAATGTATTAAAAAATTCCAAAAAAATTACATTTAATATAAATATATGAATAAATTATGCTATTAAAATTTAAATATGTACTTATATTATATCTTATTTTTTTTTTACATATATATCGAGCGTGCTTAGTATACTAATAATATAATAGGTTACGAGGGGTCATATTAAGATAAATTTGTCCTACTTTATCAAAGGGCAATTTTTTTGATCAATGACCTTCCTAAAAATTTTATCCAGATAAATTAATACACTAAGGTTGTGTTTTGTAGGAAAATAGGATTACATATAATATGTATCCTATGGGATTCATTTTTCAATAATGCTAATCAATATGATCTATTTTATTGTTTGGTAGTAATAAAAATGACGATTGATATTCATACACAATTCTTAAAATGTGTTTGATAGGGTTGCTATGCATTATGTTGGATTAAGGTAAAGGTACCAAAAAACTATTAATTTTTATTCTATCTCCTAAATACCTTTTCCTCTTATTATTAAAAAAAACACCTCATTCATATTTCTTTTCTAGATTCTTGAAATCTATTTATTCCTCCTTACTTACATTTTTTGTTGTTGTTGATGTGTATATAATTATAATTAATTATACCCTTTCCCTTGATATTTGGATCGTGCATCTTTTATCTGTCAAATGAGATGTGAATAAATTATCAAAAATTGAAAATAAATAAATAAATCTTGAATAATACAGTCTTTATTCAAGTTTGGATAGCGACTTAATGAAGATGGAGCATGTACACAAGACCATTGAAGACTGTAACAAAGAATGTTTAGTTCAATATTATTAAATTTAATAAAAAAATTATATATATTTTTTTTATCCAAAAAGAAGTGTGAAATTGAGGAGGAATAAATGGATTATTCAAATTTGAATATAATTAACTATCGTCACTAAGTTTCTGGTTTTCAAATATATTGGTAAAATGGTGTAAGAAAAAAAAAGTAGGTCTTGGTTTGTGGAGTTATATAAGAAAAGGGTAAAAATATAAATAAACAATATTAACCAATCGATACTATTCTAAGGATAAGTTATTCCACCCTCCCCCAAGATACGAATCATAGGAATGCAAACAATTAGGTAACGGGCCAAAAATTAATATAAGGCCAGTAAGTTGGCCACGAAACATATTAATGGGATTGATACCCATTAATTCTCCCACATACATATCTACCAAACGCTTCCTAACTAATTACACTTTCTTCATCCATATTTTTTCACGACATAGTAAATATCATATTTAAATCAAAAGTTATGTACAATCTTTACTTTGCAGAGCCCACCGCTAATTAGTTTAGCATTACGGCTGTCAATGGAACTGATTTTAATTCAAATTCCGTTTAATTCCAACTTGGATTTAAGCATCATTCCTCGATTAAAAATATCCAATTATCCTATTATAAATATCTACAACGCGAGATGATTGAATCAAATTTAGGCCGCCGATCCATTAAGATCGAGTTCCGAATTTAAATTAAATGAACAATCTTATTTATAATATTACCAAAAAATCTTGAAAAAAAAAATAATTTAACCCGACTAGAATTAGGATTCTAACTCTGATTTTAGGATTTCAACTATAAGCCGACTAGGATTAGGACTTCAAACATAAGCCTACTAGGATTAGGATTTCAAACATAAGCCAACTAGGATTAGAATTCTAAGAATCTATAAATAAGCATGAATCTGATTTTTCATGACAAGAAAGCTAAAAACTCTTATTTCGGTGACAAAGTGAGATAAAAAAAAAAACACACGACATGGCAACTGTGCGTACCAAAATAGACTCTGATGTGAATAACTCACCGGAATCACATCCGCGGTGGTCATGGGAAGAAGTTCAAAATTTTACGTTGATCGGAAAGTTCCCGGACGGAAATCCGAGGCAGACTGTTTTTCACCGTAGTTTTCGTGATATCGGATTCAAGGGCGACTATGAAGTTAAGTTTCATGCGTTCAAATTTGTTCTCATCGTACTCACGAACGAGGAGGATTACGCAAAGATATGGTCGAGGAAAGACGGTCTATTCTTTGATGGCTGCCGAATGGAAATCGTCGACTACTTGTCACAGCCCAGAATTTCCATGGAGTCCCCTATCGATAAATTTCAAGAAAATGAAGTTGTTAAGTTGGTTAGGTGGGTTAAACCGTTAACGGGCTGGGTCAAACTGAATACCGACGGGGTGTCGAAGGGCAATCCCGGGCCTGCAGGTGCAGGCGGTCTGGTTAGAGATGACAAAGGAGATGTGCAGTTTGCGTTTTCGCATTTTCTTGGTTGGCGTTTCGATGTTGCATACGCCGAAATGTCCGCGGTTTATGAAGGGCTCGCCTTGTGCATCGAGAGGGGGTTTCATCACGTGTGGATCGAAGTTGATTCGGCAGAAGTGATCGAACTGATTTGCGGAAGGAAGCAGTACACTTATGTGAATCGGCGGATCGAAAATCTTGTGTGCAAGGTGAGGGAGATGCTGGAACAAGTCGCGTTCAAGATGACACACGTTTACCGCGAAGGGAACCGGCCCGCGGATCATCTTGCGAACCTCGCGTGCGCAACTAAGCAGCAGCAGTCGACAGTCTTCGGTGGTGATGAGATTGCGTTTCTAGGGCCTCTCTTGGAATTGATTCGGGATGATAACATGGATGGCGCATATTTAAGATACAAAAAGTCTTGCGTAGTAAACGTAAATACTCATCATCATGTGGCAGCGGCGATGGGGCAATATTGTTTAGGGCCTTATCAATGTAGTTGGGGGCAACCCAATCTGGGGACTTATGGCCAACCTTTCTACAGATGTTTTTAAAGCTTTTAAAAAATGTAATGCATGGACTATCGATCTGTAGGACTATTGATTTGTACTGCATATTACATGTATCAGAAGAATTTTTATTTTTTATTTTTTTGGTAAGATATTTTACATAGTAATTATGATATGGAATTATTTAATAAATAAAATTCAAGTTTATAATAAAATGATGTTAATGACTGAAATTTAGAATGATATTAATAAACATGATGAATAATTTTCACCACCGAATGGCGAAATCTAACTGTAATTATCAAAAAAAACAAAAAGAAAAGAAAAAATAAATTTAACTATACATATGCCCAGCTCCGCTCAATGGCCGGCTCAACAAATCACCCAAAAACACACTATACATTGCTCAAATTAAAACCCTCAAAAGATCCCAACTTCTGATGCTGCTCAGGCCGCCTTTGATCAGCTACATTGCGTATGTCTGATCTTTCAACATTTTCAACCCCATCATCACTCATATAATAATCTATATCCACAGATGGAGAGGCATCAATAGTACCAAAAGAAGGAGATGATTCAAGTGATGCATCAACTGAAGTGTCTAATGAACGTAATCCCAAATTCTTGTTCTTTTTCAAGTTTCTTTTGGCTCTCGCGCGCCATCTTTTGATACCTCTGACTACTCTTTCGGGAAATACAGAATTTCCCATGGATGTGCCCATCTGTTTAATACAAATTTCAAGAATTAGAACTTTGAAAGTTAAGAATTTAATAGCAAGATGATGTTTTGTTTAAGCATGTTTGTGTTTGGTTACCTGTGTGACTAGAGCGTATAAAGGGAGAGTGACATAGCCACAGAGGATGGGGATTACTACACCCATTGCTAGCTTTATGACAATATCTTCAGTTTCTCGGTGGAAGCAAGATCTCAGTCCGAATTTTATCTGCTCAAAAAATTAAGTTTAGTGGCATTGCAAGTCATGAATAATGTAACGGATCAATGCTTAAAGGCGAGAATTCAGTTGGCCTAATAGACTTACCCAAGACCATGTGAAGAATGCCAGTTGAAATGAGTTCTGCATTTGCCAAAAGTAAGTTTTTTGTGAGTAAATGTATCTATAATTTGATAGGTGACTATTTAAAGCTGTTCAGATCTTATATTGTCCTAACTCCTAAAATAGTTTCATGCATTATAAAGCTTGTTAGCTAGAAGGGTAGGTTAATCAAGAAAAATCATGAAGTACCTGAAATAGGATTAAGTGCATGAGATGGAGGAGAAATTTGGGTCGATCAAACCAGAAGAAGTGATCGCTCGGCTTAACAAGCAGAGTTCCTCGGATAACATGGGACTTATCGCTGCTGTCCAAGCACATTTTAGTGATGATACCTTGTAGCTTAGTCCCGACAACAAGTAGCATCTGCAACAACAATTATTAATTTCTTTGCCATTTATGAGGTTACTCTAACAAAAATATATACTCCATATTCATCTCTTACCACTAATGGGATGAAGGGGAGCCAAGCATAGTTGTGAAATACTGCATTTGGAAAGGAAAGATATATTGATCAGCTGCAGTTTTGCAGGCTCAAAAACTCCAGACATAATGTTATTAGGTTGTTTAAGCCTTACCATATGCGTTGAAGAATATGAATAGTATAGAGAAGACCCAAATCCAAAGACTGAAAAAAGAAGGTGATATTGCTGTTAGTTTCCCCGGAAATTTGCAGGAATATGTTTTCAGTTAGTCAATTTGCAACATTGTAGAACTGGAATACTTACCGCATGCCAACTACCACCTCGAAATCTTTTTCAAGTGCTCTATTTAGGTAATTCTGAAAGTTAAAATTGCTTCCTTCAGCAAAATGGGCCTGAGTAAAACAATAAGACCAAACAAAAATGTCAAGCTTAAAGTTGGTTTGTTAAAAACATTCAGGAAACAGCAAGTTAAAATAAGAAAATTACCGTGATGAACCCATGTCGAAGAGTAAGATAGTCTACTTTGTAAACAGATCCATAGAATTGACGAAGAAAACTAAGCTGCAAAGATGTGCTAAACATCAGATTCAAATTCTAATGAAACAAAAATAAATCAAAGAGGTATTATAAAGTTAAAAAAGGTACTATAGTTGAGTACTACCGGCAAGCGAAACAATCTGCTTTCACTCCAGAACTTGAGATGCCGCTTTCCAAACGATGTTTGATGAATGAATTGGAACCTTCTTGGATCTAGATGGTAAACAAGCAATTAAGCTGAATATCACAGTATTCATGAAAGAGATCCTTCTACCATTTACAACAAACAAATTAAACAAGTATTGAGCCCTCTTATTTGGAAAGAATTTTTGTCATTTTTATCTGCAAGAGTTATTTCATAACTTTCAGATAAAACCAATTCACAATTTTCTGAAGATGCTATGCCCAGATCGTAAGGCGTAATGGGTTGAGTGATGGATAATTCTTTTGAACAAAATGCATAAAAGTAATCTGAGAGAGGCAGATTATCAAAAACGAAAAAAAAATCTGAGGAGGAAATGTTTATCATCTTGCCATAATTAATTCCTCATTTTATGTACAAGTTCAGCATGAAACTAGGAAATTGGAACAGCAAAGATTCTAGATTACGCATCGCGACAGTTAAAAATACCACCATATTTTTAAGTAAAAAACATAAATATCAGCGGGTCAAAAATGGCTGTAGACTTCCACGGTTTTCCAGGCCAAAAAAGAAAAACTCACCATTTGAAAATTGATAGTCCAGTGTTCTTGTTTCTGCCTCCCAATGTTCCCATCTCTTCATCTGGAATTTTTCAAAACGACAAGCAGTTGAGCAAAGAGGACCGAAAAGTACATTACGACTCGTTTCAATAACTTCCACCTTTCATCTTTCTAGACTAGTAGACTTTTTGCGTATGCAGAGTTAAATAAGTTCTAAATACATTGCGGAACAGTTCAACCGTCAAGCCCGCCAAAGAACAAGAAAGATGACACGGATAGAAAAAGTTTCTTCCAGAGGGCAGAATATGAACAGAGGAAAATCTTATGAGAAAACTAAAGAGGCTTTACCTTTGCGGTCCCGAGACTGAAAGTAATGAAACTGGACAAAACGTGGGAGAAAGCTAGAAAGAATATCAACATCTGAAGTTGCTGAACACCAACCCTGGACATTAAGGACACCTTTCCCTGCATCCACATTATGAAATAAAGATCAACGAATATGCAAACAAGGCTCCCTTCTCATAAACATTTAATCGAACACCGTAAAGGAAATGAAGAATTGATACCTGCTCTTGACATTTGGATCCCTCCTCATCTTCACTTGTCAAGCTCTGGCAAGGAAGAAAAGACTCAGCCACACCCTCTGGGATACATATGTTCGCAATCGGCCTCTCGAGAACAGTCAGCATCAAGGAGATGAACCCCAAAAGCATCAAGTCTGAAATATCCAATATGAATGTCAGACAAAAAATTCAATCGCGATTGAAGTTAAAATGTTACTGGTACAAAATTATCACCTGATTTGATCTTGTTTAGAGCTTGAAGCAGAGATTTCCTCCTCCTCTTCCCCAAGTACTACATCAAAAGAAAAATCAAATGATTACGAAGAGCAGCAGGCATGTGTATGTATTAACAATAACCATTTCATCACATGTTGAATTATCAATAATTTCAGACACCGTTAAACGCTGATTCAAAATCACAATACAAACACGCGCGCGCACACACAAAAAAATATATACATATATATATATACACAATCTGCAGAAATGACCTTAGCTAACAGATGAAGCGCATGCTCAATGAGAATGGAGACGGTAATCAGAATGAAACAAACAGTGGCCACCGCCCACGTCGGCGTCGATTCAAGCGTCGCTTCTCCTTCTCCGCCACCTTCGCCAGCCGCCATGCTCCGCCGCTGCGATTCTACCGTTAATAATCAAAAAAAAATTCAAAACCGATCGGAGATTTTATTCCGAAAGATGGGAGCGCCGCAATGTGTAGTTATGGTTTAGGTGAACAAAGAAACGGAGCTAAGCTAACATATATTTCAGAACAACAAAAAAGAACATGCTTTGAAATCACTTAAAAACAAACAAAAGGCGCAGGTTAGTCAAAACAAGCGAGCCTTTTGACTTTAAAGCGCGGGCATCTCGTGAGGCCCACGGCCGACGAAGGCCGTAACGGACTAATATGTACCGCCCATCGCGACGACGTCGTATGGCTCGTTGTCTTGGCAAAGCACAGTCAAGCGGACGCTGTTATTGTCACTGACCGTGGGATGACTGACCAGTTAATAGCTTACGCGTGTCTGAGAAAGGCTAAAAGGTCATTTTTGGCGAACGGCACCCCCCCCCCCACCCCGGGTGAAACGCGGGAAAAAGACGGACCCAGCGTTTTTGGGT
Source organism: Petrea volubilis (assembly GCA_026212405.1). Classification (NCBI taxonomy): domain Eukaryota; kingdom Viridiplantae; phylum Streptophyta; class Magnoliopsida; order Lamiales; family Verbenaceae; genus Petrea; species Petrea volubilis. The sequence goes on from CM047870.1 coordinate 1,081,771, forward strand.
GTTGCTTATTTATTTAATTAATTAATTGGCAATGTCGTTATTTTCAATTGAAAAAGAAGAATTATAGACAACAATTTATTATTTTTTTTTTTTGAAAAAAAAGAGTCTCTAGAAAGCAAGAAAAGAAACCTCACGGCTTTCTTTAGTTCCCATTGATCCGTACTACTTGCCCCCATGGATTTTCAGATTTTTTGAGGTCAAATTCATAGCTAATTAATTTAATAAGACGTTTCCGCAAAGCAATCCAGAATTTGATATCAAAGAGTCACCAAATCGTAAGTTACTCAAAAAATGATCCCCACTGCAAGAATTAACTCTATGAGAGAGAGAGAGAGATGCAAGGGAAACTCCAAGAAATAACTCAGTGGGGGGCGGGGGTAGAGAGAGAGTACATGTTTAATCATAATAATGCTAATACAAGGAAAACTACCATGTCAGGCAGTAGTGTTGATTTACACTTAGGGGAGACAGCCAGTGCCGTGATTTTAGACACTGGTTCATCCACAGGACCTAGACATACAACCAAACTGTCACCATTATAAATCCTTCATTAACATTGATTTTAGACACTGGTACACACAACACGGAGTTCACAATAACATTTTGATTAAACTACAAATGCTTGGAGACGCAAAGCTCACGGCCATTCTTCAACAAGCACCAAAACATCTTCTCCAGAAACAAAGCCTTCACTCTCCTTGATCCCTAGCCTAAAAATGTTGCAACCAAACATAAAAACAGTCCGATACCAAATAGAATGACCCCTCGTAACAGCAACTTTGACGTTCTCCTTGCGACTTTTCAGCATAACAATAGTATTACAGTGCTATATCAAGAAGCCGGTCTCTTACGGCATGCATATCACTAACTTTGGTACAACTGCTGGCCATTACCTTATTCATCAATGGTTCATTGCAAGGCAACGAGGTACTTTCGTGACCATATGCAGAAGCAGGTGCATTTACAGCTTCGCCCTTACCCGTCGAAGCTTTTCCCTCAGTCAGAGGAAACCCAAAGAGCCTGCAGCTATTTTTACACAATGAAACAATATTCTGGTTGTCTTTAAAGAATGGCTGAGTTAGAAGGGGTCGATGCAAAGATGCCATTGGGCCATGATCATCGGAGACTCTGGGTCTATGCAGAGCTTCCCTACTTTCAGAAGATGTAAACTGCTTCGGAATAAGCTTATTCTGACTGTTGCCATAATGCAATGGAGTGAAGAGCATGGAAGAAGGCGAAGGGCAACTATTAGTACTGTAAATGTGAGGCAGAGTTGACCAGCTATTTCCATGCCTTGGCAAGTGAACTGCATTGATCAGATTAGTAGCAGTGTTCTTTTCGTGCATTTGAATAGATTCTGGGCCGCCTCGCCCAAATGATAGGATTGGCATCGTTTCTTGACCTTGCAAGACCTTATGGAATTGAAAGGATTCACCTAATGAATTATGAGCATCTGCATGAAGATGCCTGATGCCATTGCCTCCTGCACGAATTCTTAAACTGCTGAGGGCAGAAAAGGACCTCATGTCAGACGGGTGGTTCGGCCTGGAAGCTTCTACTCCAGGATATGGAGTACTGAACCCAAATACTTCTTGACCTTGCAAGACCTTCTGGAACCTTGACGGCTCCCCAAAGTCTGAAACTTCATTCCCATCTGTAAGAAGGAAGTATATATCAGAAGACTTATAAATCTCATTCACACAACCGGCTGACATGGAAATATATTAAAGAGAAAAGGGACTGAGTGGAATCGGTAAGTACCTCCAGGAACGGGAAGATCTGGCTTTGCTGCAGGAAAGCCAACCCTGTTTCTCTTGGTGCCTGGTAAAACAAAGCTGTTAGGTCCAGAAACTGTGCCAAACGGCTCAATTTCCCAAGGAGAAACCCTATTAAGGCGATTGACCTCCATATCATCCCATCTAACCTGCAGAAGTCATTTGAAACTGATTTCATATAAATGTAGCATAGGCCATGATAAGACAGTTCCATACTTCAACAATGTAGGACAGAACCGAGCACAACAAACACACAAATAATAATTTTTCTTTTTTTTTCCTCCTTATAAAAAGGATCCATCTCTCAGTAGACTATAGAAAGGATACAATGCAACAGATATATAATACACATAATATAATATCCCAGTTACATGTTTGATTTGCGTGTATAGTAATGATCACCTTATCTACTGAGTGGATGCATCTATTGATATTACAACTTTCCCCGCCTAAGAGCTTAAGCGCATATAACTGCCAATTGCTTGACAAGATTCTTTAATTTTCTCATTTTGCTTATAGAGAGCACCACCTCCCATAATAGAAATATAAATCGCAAGTAATCTTGAGATGCATAGCTAACACTAAAAGAATGAATGCCAAAGTTGAATAATGCCTAGCCAATTCAGAAAGGAAATATGTCGTGAGCAGAAATGAACCAACTACTTACCAATAAGCATTTCCACTTGGAACCAGGCCATCTTGCAGGATCCACATCACTAACCCCAATTATAAGGCCACTGCACCTGCCAAGATACAGTTAGTTTTCTTGACACAATAAACGCATTTAGTTCCAAAACCATAACAAACCAAACCTTCTTTCAGAAGAATCTTCTGTTTCAAACCGAATTTTGAACCTCGTTCCACAAGAAAAAGAATGCGTAAGGCTCTTGGAGAACTTATGATAAGGTACAATAATCTCAGATGAGCGGGCCCTGCATAACATATTCCAGATTCAGAGGAGGTATCAAATGAAAACGAATTCATAACAAAGCAAGCGTTTGCAACACCTCATTGATATTGATAAATGATAAATGATTTAACACAAAGAAATTCTAGGGAAGAAGTGTATTTATATTTTATTAAAAAATAACACACACCAGAATCCCAAAAAACATCACTTGCAATAAAGGCCAGTGCAACAAATGCCTCATAGCAGTTCAAAGCACAAAATGCAGGACTCTAGTTTAACTTTTTAGATCCAGCTTATTATTGCTTTACAGGCCATAATAGATGTTCTGGTACCTTGAAGAGCTTTAATTAGTGAGTCAAATACCTTGGATTATAACAAATGTTAAAAGTAGTTCGCATGGAGATCGCATTCACTACGGCAGCAACACTGCTAGCATTGAACTGTTGGCCATTAGGAGGGAGGATGGTGGCACCACTCTTAACTTGTGCAGCTCTACGAATTCCAAGCCTGAGTTCTCCATCGCCGCCTCTGCAATAGATGATAAGGCATAAGATTCTAACAATTTTAACTAAAGCTTGAATCAATGAATGGTGTTATCAACCTTAGGAAAAGCACAGCATCTCCAGACACAAGCTTCTTCTTATTGACAAATGCACTCCAGCCAGTTGTCAACAAATGTCTTCGGGGCTGACCTGCAACGGAAAACACGATGATTACTAAATTATGGGGCCCAAGCAATAAGATAAACTTCAATACTCAAGCAAAATTACACAAACTAAATAAAACTTGAAATTCTACCTCTGTAGATGTGCCGAAATTTCCACTCAACACCATGCAGATCCTTCGCGACAAGCTCCTGTGAAGGTCTCTGTTGTTTATAATCCTGAAAACGGAACACAACAAACAAGTGCACATTAAGCCAAGAGATATACTTGAATCACATATTGATTCAAAATAAGAAAGAAGCATAAGGGGAAAAATCTAATTCCAGCTACCAAAGGGGGAAAGCAATCCTCAGCAGCTCGACGAGGAACGGAGAAGCCACCATGAGTGCTCGTATCCGAGGCAGTGAGGGTTTTACAGAACATGTGAGGTGTCATGGTCTTCCCTATGCCTTCAGGATCTTCATCTTCAGACTCTGCTTCTACTATTCCTTCCCTCCATTTCTGCTCAATCTGACAGACAAGATTTATTAGCTTGGATGCTCTCAGATTACCACATTAAAGCAGCATTTTGTTAATCATACCAACCACAGGCATTTCATTTTCGGCAATTACAATTACCAAATTCGGGACTTCCTTACATCCTCAGGAAAGAAAAATCACTTCTATTTGTTTGGCTTTGAAAAAGACTTTTTTTACCTTGAAGAGTAGAGCATCGTACTTGGCAGAATAACATCAAATTCATTCCTAAGAAAGATAAAGCCGGTGGATATACCAATTTCCAAATGTAATCATAGAATTTAAGCAGAATCATTGCAAGCTTCATATAAACTATACATCAAGCAAAAGGGAAAGACATTGATCACGCAAGATCTCCACACCACACGCTTTGCCTCATTAAGCAAACATTACCATTTTCAGATGATGTCAAAAGGAAGGGCTAAAATGCCATCATTAGGCAAGAAAATTTCACTGGTTACATTTTAAAGGAAATACCCCTTGGTACAAAAACAAATTGGTGCAAAAGAGAGTTTTTATATCATGCCAAAGAGAACCATAAAAATATCTAAATTTACCAAATTTGACATAAACTTAGAATGTGAAAAAAGAATCGCTGCTACAGTTACAAACAATGCAATGCGATTTTCTGAAAATCACACAGCCGCACCTGTTGATCTGGAACTAGAGAGACCTGCGCATAAACCTCGTCACTAGCCGCGTCCGCCTACCAACAAAACGCTCAACGTTCACCAAAAATTGACGACAAAAAAATCAACAAATCAAACCCCAAGGAAAATAGAAACCTAAATCATTACATGAAGTTTGACATCCACAACGCGACAAAATACGTGGGGAGGGAGATCATAGGCTACAGCGGGGTGCTCCGGCAGGTGTTCCACGTGTCCCTGAGGAAAGTAAACGACGGCGCCCCCTTTCTTAGGCAGGGAAATCAACGGTCCAGCGCATGCGTGCCACAGCTCCATACACACAGCCGACGACGACGACGGCGTAGCCAATTCCAAGTTCCCCGACGCCGCCGACGACGCCGGAGAACCAGAGGACGACGCCGTATCGTCTTCATTGTTCACGGTATTCAAATCGATTAATCCGCACATCATATTTAAACCCTAATCAGCCAAAATCCCAGAAGAAATTAGAGAACAAGAAAAAATTAGGAAATTATCAGTTGCTGCGGGTTTGTTCCTACTTACTATATACAACCATAGAGGTAAAGAAGAATGTGAGTGTACGTGAGAGGGACATATAGGAATAGAGAGAAACACAGAGAGAGAGAGAGAGAGGGTACCTTTTTAACTCAGCAGCGCTGCATTAGCTTTCTCTCACTAAAAATGGGATTGCTTTTCTCTTTCTCTTTCTCTCTCTCTCTCTGTATATCATCAAATCAAACTTTATGTATTTCAGTATTAATGTTCTACTAATACAACACTACTCTATTGTACAAGAATGCCACTTCCCCCAACATCACAAGCCTACAGATATCTTTTTTAATTGTTAATTAATTAACCAAAAGAAACAATAATTACTTAAACAAATTTATATATACATATACACATATAAACATGTACGTATATATGAGGCCTGCAAGCGGCAGAAGCAGCTGCTGCAAACAAACAGCAGCGCTGCAACTGCTGGGCGGAGGAAACAGCTACTTCTGTGTGTGTGTTGTGTGTGTGTTGTGTGTCTGTGTGGCACAGACTGTGTGTGTGTGTGGAGACTAACAAGTATATTATATTTATTTATTCAATATATTATATATTTGTGTCTATAGGATATAGATACAAGTACCTGTATGTATGGATTGGACTGTAGCAGTGTGTGGACTGCGTGTGATTTTTGGGAGTTAGTTGAGGGGGGCGCGGGCGCCCGGAATAAAAAAATGAGGGGGCGTGATTTGTGAAAGGAAAAGAAAAATGAGAGAGAGAGAGAGAGAGGAGAGGGAGGGCTCTGTGTACAACACTCCCTTTATTTTCGGGGGATGTCTATTCTGTCCCCTTTCACTTCAACAAATCTCCCTCGTGTCCCTTTGCCGTATTTAATTCAATTTCCTCCCCTCTGCAAAAAATTTTTTAATTATTTTTCTTAATTTAATCTAAAATATTAGGGTTATATTGTTGACCTCCATTTGGAAAAAAAAAAACATTTGAGATTGATCAACTATTTTGCATTTCGAAGTATTAACCAACTTAGGTCAAAGGTATAGAATATTTTTGTGTTTAGTACAATCATGGTACATACCTTGTCAAAATGACATGCAAACCCTTTTATAATGACAATACTGTAACAACCTCATTTTGCTTATTTTGACATTGTACTGCACACGAATGTTGTAAATATTACACTTATAACAAATATAATGCACTCGATAATGAGATTTATAAACGGTCAAAAATGCATTTGAACTTTTAATTACTGACATCATTGTTAAAAGTCCTATAATAATCTCATTTTACTTATACTGAGAATCTTAGACTATACGCTATCAAACCATCGTAAACGCTATATCTAATATAATATTTTTTTTCATTCATTCATTCAATTAAAATTATTACATCATTATTGAACACGTGTAAATCAATTGGTAATATACTGAGTACAATATTAAGTGATTGAAACATTTCAAAGCATTTAATTGTATGGAAGGATATAGTAGTTAGTTTGCTTTATTTTGAGATAGTGATTCATCGAACCGAACGTGTGCAACACGACATCCATTTATTTTTCAAAGTGTGTTGGATAATATGTTATTAATTCGTGTAATTAACAGCATGTCCGAAATGTTTTTTTTTTTTTTCCTTTTTCCAACTAGTTTTCCAGCTTGAGTCTGGCACAGTTAAGTAAGTGCTGCATTTTTATAAATATATTTAATTTAATTATATTTATTTAAAGACAAAGTTGGGTAAAGTTTTCTTTTAGCTGTCAATTTGTCAAGTTATGAGAGGCACTTTACCTAAATGTTTTAATGGCTCATTCCTTTTTCTTCTACTTGGTAACTACTTTGTCTGCCCAATTTTTAGGTTGGCCACATATCGCTAGGGTTTTCAAAGATATATAGAGGGCCTTTTAGGCTTTCACTTATCTCGTGAAAAAGAAATATATATATATATATATATATATAATTAAAGTCGATGGAATTAGTGCTAATTATACAATAAAAAAATATATATTTGTGAGTTATACTATTAGGATATATTTAAAAAATAATAATTAAGCACATCACAAGTATATAATGATAGTCAATTGTGATAATTGAGTTCGATCGAATCAAATTCAAGCCACAATTTTCCAAAAAAACCAGCCACATACAATGATATCAATTTGTTGAGACAATAAAGATAGTACTTAAGACTCCATTTTTTCTTTTTTTTGGTAAAGAGCTTAGGCTCCGTTTTTAGTAAGCAAGAGATGGTCCCAAATTTCCATTCATTTTTCTTGCTTCACATGTTTTTGCAATCAAAAATTTGCACATGAGATGATAAACTTCTTAGAGCACACACATATGAATTATGTGTGTACAAATGTTCAAACTTTGATTGCCATTTAATAAAATGATTAATTTGCTTTAACCGCAGCTTTGAAAAATTTCCAACAGCTTGATTAATGTACACTCGACGGGCTAATAAAAATTTAGAATAAGATATCATGATTTTTTTTTTATATAATCAACTCGAAACACTCTACAGATATCAGTCGAAACACTAAGCATGAGCACACACACTCACCCAAATGGAGGACCTCAATTGTGCCAATTCAAACCCTAACCATTGGGCCACAATCTCAACGACAAGATATTGTGAAATTAAGATAATAAAACACGACATCTAATTTTTTTTTGTGTGTAATAAAACTAAACATTAATTTATAATAAAAATATATTTACTCATTGCCAAATTAATGAACTATATTGATTTACATCCTTCAGTCGTCGTACTGACACGATTTAAATGATTTAAATATTAAATAATATTAAAAATAATAAATATTTGATAACTTCTTTGTCTGACAGCTATCGAACAAATATATATTGAAAAGTACATCTCGTAAACTAAAGTCAAATATACATGTATTTGTTCGGATACCCGCAAATATATTTCCAACATATTTAAAAAAAAAATTCTAAGTCCCTCAAAATAAAATAAAAAACAAGCATTCAAAAAGTTGATTGACCCGTGCACACAAGCGTGTGTTAATTAATCATTAATCACACTAGTGACAAAAAATGGGTATTAAAAATCAAATGTTTGAAAGAGAGGGGGGGCGAAAATGTAAATTGGGCAGGAGAACATGGACAAAAGTGCGACAGCAGTGGAAAAGAGGGAGGTCACAATCAGAGACATTGAACAGAGGGGCTAAGAGGGTATAGCTTCGGGTACACCCCTACGATAGTAACCCGGACAAAACGGGTTACTACACAAGGCCCAATTGATTATGACTCCACTTACGCTTTTATCCTATTGAGGATAACCCGCACCCCCCCGTTCCCACGCGCCCTTCTCTCCCTCTCTCTCTCTCTCTTCCCCTTTTTTTTTTGTTATCTTTTTGTTGTACATAGCCTTATTTTGTGCCAATATCCATTTTTTTATTAATTAGAAAATATACATCATAAAAATAGATACCCAAACTAGAAATGCAAACGAGCAAAGTCGAACTAAGTCTGGACCTTTTTTTCAGTCTTGAGCTCGAGTTTGAACCAAATAGATCGAGATCGAGCTCAAGCCCGATGAGCCAAAAAAAAATAGGCTCGAACTTGGGCTCGAGTCATATTCAAGCTCGGCTCGACTCGGCTTATTTGACTCGAATTTGTGAGTAAATTTTAGACTCGGGCTCAAGCTCGAGTTTAAATATTTTTAAATATTTTATTATGTTTAAGCTTCAAGCTCGAGCTCGAATTCGAAAATCAATATATATATTTATAATTATATACATAATTATATAAAAATAAAAATAAATATTAAAAAATTAAAGGCTCGCGAGCCTACAAATAAGAAATAATGAGCTTGAGCTTTGCTCGAAACTTATACGGGCTCGACTCGAGCTCAACTCAGCTCGAATTATTCGAATTCGAGCTCGAACCCTTGTGGAGCTGGCTCGGTTCGTTTGCATCCCTAACCCAAACTTTGCTAAAATTTAAATCTAAAATCTCATATAATATTAATTATTTAGTTAATTAATTCGTTATAATCATTATCAATGGTGGAGCTACGAGGGCTACACGTGCGATTCCTCCTCCCACCTCCTCAAGTTTGAATCGATAAAATTCAAATGTATTCTATTTTAATATTTTATAAAAATTTGATCTTTTACTTCTTAATAAAAATTCTTGACTCTGTCCAAATTATTATGTTTAACGTTGAAATGTTGTTCGAATTTTATTTAATTGTTTGTTCTTTTCTCCAATTTTAAAACGCACAGTTAATAATTTTATTTTAAGTTCAAACAATCGATTTTTCACTTGTATATTACTCATGCATTTATTATAAATATTGGTTGCAATATTCTATATAATTTTTTATGGTGCTTTTGCTGTGATCACTTTTCTTGTAAGATGATTAATGTTTTCAAATAAATTTAAAATTTACAATATAGTACGTTATTTTTTTTCGACAAAAATAAAGTGTAATATCCAAATCAAAACGACAGCTGGCAAAATATATTCAATATGTCTAACTGACTTTACAGCCACCATGACTTTTCAATTATCAAAAAAAAAAAAAAAGGCAACAATGACATTGTAAACAATTGTGCCACTATTTTTTACTATTTCAAAATTTACGTTACAATTTTTTTTTCCATACAAATTATTTATGAAGAATAACGAATAAGGGGGACAAACTGAATTTAAATTGTTTTTTTTTTTATCCACAACAATTATTCAATATAAAAAAAAAGCTCATTAAATATTTTTCAATCAATCAAATTTTATTTTTTTATTGTTTTTATTTTTAAAAGCTCTGGTCACGGATCACATGAAAGCAAAACACGCTTTACACGCGCTCTGATCACACGTCAGTATCACACTTTTTCTTCTTCGTCTCGCTGCAGACACTGAGAAAAAAAAAGTGACCTTTAGGGGTTGTTTGTAATTATTTAAAAAAAAAATTTACTACTCTTAATTTTAAAAAAATTATTTTGAGTATTTGGTTACATAATTTTTATTTAAATTAAATTAAAAAAAGTAGAAATTGAAAATTTTGGAGGACACTTTTCATATCAGCTTTAAAGTGCTTATTAATATTTTTGTAAATAAATTGAATTTTTTAAATTGTTAATTATCAACTTTTGACTGTTTTTTACTTTTATTTTTAAATATTCCATATTTTTACTCCTATATTTTTTTTTTTCAATTTTTTCAATAACTTTAACTTCTTTAAAAGTAAAAATAACGTCGGAACACCTTCTAGGTCATGCAAAATAAGGCTGGCTTTTTTTTTTTTTAAATCACAATTTAGGTCCACCTCTGGCAAAAAGTCCAGACTGCCCCTATCTTCCAAAAGGCTGCCATTTGTGCAACCTCAAAGCTTCTTTAATTAAATTTGGGAAGTAGGGATCATACTATTTTCATCATTCAATTGATTTTGACGTTGAAAAAATAATTTCTTTAACAAGAAAATATTTAACATTTTTTATGCTGTTTGCACCTGTGGACACAAATGGTAATTTTTTCAATTTGAGGGGGTAAGATTGACAGAAGAATATTCTTACCTTCTAAAGGAAAATTAGGCAAAACGACCGCATATTTGTCCCCAAGGCGAAGCATTTTTCCAACCGGGGGTAATGTTGTTGTTTCTTGGAACATTTGTCTATGAATAGAAAATGTGACATTATTTATTTTTATATTTATCCCAATACTATGGCATAGTAAATAATAATAATAATAATAATAATAATGCACCAAAGATTATTAAAAATATTATTTTGTGTATATCTTATCTCACTAAATTTAACAACACGAGCATAATAATAGCGAAAATTTTATCAGACATCATAATGATGAATTATTGTATCGCTGATTGTTATTATACATATGTTACTAATTGTTGATGATGATTTTATATAGTAATAGGAATGTCTATTGTTGTTTTTTCTTTTAAATTTTTTACAAACAATATTTAACATCATGGTATGGAATTATCAATTCTCAACAACTAAATATTAAATTTCAGAACCCAAAAAGCGCACAATATCTTAGACTTTCAAATAGGACTATGTATAACTTTAAAAAAAATTACACACACATATATACAGGCACAAGCGAGTTCACGGTCATGGCAGTGTGGTCACATGATCCAATTGACTTTTTTTTCTATTATTATATATTTTTTATATTAAATATTAATTAATATTATATTATATGACCCTTTAATCCCGTATTAAATTTAAAAACCTATGATTAATTTATTATCAATAGTCCACAGCAATGAGTACATATTGTATACAAACACACACACACACACACACACACACACACACACATATATATATATATATGATGATCATTGAAGGACATGATGAGCATGACTTATGTCTTAACATTTTTTAAATATTAAATCTCTACAATTACAACAGTGATCAGTGTCAACAACTATTAAATTAATAGTCAAATCAACAAACACCAACCATTAACACTATCATTATTAGGCATGATTTATGTCTAACGTTCAATCCTAGGAAATTACTATGCCTGTACGGCTATAATATAATCAGAAAGGGTAAAAGTTTTTTTTTAGTTTATTTTTTTATACAATCTACTCGAAATACTCTATAAATATCAACTTGAATACTACACATGCACGCACACTCACCCAAAAAAAAAAAGAAAAGATAAAAAAGTTCGAATTCAGGATATCAATAGTATCGTTTCGAACCCCATCGCTGAAAAAGGATAAAAGTTGGGGCCGACTAAACAAATACCCTACACTAAATTAATTACCTTATTAACAAAAAAAAAAATAGAATATGTAATTATGAAAAAGAAAATGTAGCCGCAAATTAGACTCACGTGCACTCTCGTGTAAAGCAATTGGATGGTGAAGTTAATAATTGCGTAAAAAATCATTATGTTTCACTAATTATCATTATGATTTAATTCAACCTTATCTTAACCATCCACATAATCATGTCTTTGACCAAGGTTTAGTGTGTGTTGTCATTATATAATAAACCTACTTACTGCCAGCAAACCCATGCTTTGTTTACTTTTTAGGGAAATATAACAACTTGCACCACTAATGACCAATTTTTATCATTCTACTTAATATAATTATATAAATATGCACTTTGTCCCCTGCAGTAAGTATGTACAATTTTTTTTTTAAATGTAAATCTATTTTATTTAAATAGGCGACACAAATTCTGTACATGTCTTTTAGTGTAACTTTTCTTCATTAATGATATCCCATAGGATTATACATTAATATTAATAATTGTAATAGTGTAATAATTAACATACATATTTTTAGGAACTTTTAATCATGTTTTGAAACAAATATATGTTTTTACTTTGAAAGAGAAGATCTTCCTCGTATAGAGGGGTTTGGGATTACTTTTGCTTTTTGAAAAATTAAAATTATTGAAAAAGTTGAAGAAAAAAATTAAATAGTAAAAATGGGTAGTATTTGAAAATAAAAGTTGATAGTTGATAATTAAAAAAAGTTCAATTTATTTACAAAAAATACCAAGAATCACTTATAAGTTGATAGAAGTTGCTTTCTTCTAATTTCTTTACTTCTATTTTTTTTCCCAGTTAATTTTAGTAGAATATTTTTTTCCATAATCAAAAGCAATAATATATTTTCTTAAGCAATCCCAAACACTTCATACAGTACGTGCTAAATGAAGTTGTACATTTTTATCACTTGACGGGATAAAAAAAAAAAAAAGGTGCAACACATAAAGTCGCGATGGGCAAATATGTCATTCACCCTCTTTCGTATTATCTTTAGGTGAATATTTCTACTAAAATCAATTTAATTCCCATGAAAAAAAAGGAAACATAAATGGAATAAAAAATTTGGCTAAAATCATATTTATAAAAATAAAATAAAAATGGAGATGAAAGGGGATGGTAGTATCAAGTAGTGCAAGCTGAGGGTGGGTGGTCTGGGGTGGGGTGCGGGGGATGGATATGGTTAGGAGACAAGGACAGATGAGAAAGGGTTTGGCTTTTTTAGCTTTTTGCAGAGAGCCCTCGACTTTTTCGCGGGCTTTCACTGCCATTAACCCACCCATTTTCATTTTTTTTTTTTGGGACCCCACGCCCACCCCAACCCTACTCTCATCCTTTCATCGTACCCCAGTCACGTCAACTACACGCTCCCCCGTGTTGTTGCTTGCACGTACCCTCTTGGTCTCCTACGATTTTTTTTTTTAATTTTTTAATAATACGGAATTTTTTGTCTATATTTGATTTAATCGTCCTCAATTAATCATGTAGTAAGTATTTATATATTTATTATATAATTGATTGTTCCTCTTTAAACGGTATACAATCACATATTAAGTGTCAAACACTCGTCATTTAATTAGTCTCGAAGTGATCTAACCCGATGCAGGCAATACATACAATATCACTCACGCACGCACACCTATTCGAATTTGAACCTTAGCATTGTACTCTTAATGTACTTAAGGTGGGTACATATTAATTAGGCTAAAAGTCCTGAATTTTTTAACTTTTTAGGTAAGAAAAAGAAAATTAATTTTTAAATAAATTTATCTTGGAAGATAAAATATCAATAAAGATGGTTTACAAATAGAGAATTCTGTTGGATTGGTGATTGAATCGACCACATTCGATGTGTAACACAAATAAAAACTATAAAAAAAGCACTTTTTTCCTTAATAAAAAATTTATAATATGTAAAGTTTTCGTTACAAATAAATTTGATTAGTGACAAATCATATATTATGGATAATGGATAAAATTTATCATGAAATTGTATTTGATAACCAATTTTATTATGAGGTTTTTTTTTCTTTCTCTTTTGTAGTGAAAAACACCTCATCTAATTTGCAAGCAACTAATACATTTTTACATTGATATATAACGTGGGTTAAATTGGCAGTCCATTTAAATATTTTCCCCCCCTAAAGATTATTAAGAACCTAATTAAACAAGTCATTCTCAGGGTGAAAAAAAAAAGAAGAAGAAGAAAATATAATATTAGTTTGGTGAAGTGCTCTATATATAATTATAAAATAGTGTAGATATTACAAATAATCATGCAATTAAGTTTTCGTCTAAAGCAGTTTGATTCTTCTATCTAAAACGTTTCGTCTTTTATACCGATAATGCGTGTGTATATATATTCTGTAAATTAACTTTTAATTGTTTTGTTAAAATCACATTAATATACTGTTAAAAAAAATGAAGGCTAAAAATAAAAGGATGGCATGGGTAATTCATATACTTAAGATTTTTATTGCACCTACTGCGAATGATTTGTTAGATGTTCAGGCAATACACCTCCACAATATATATCAAGCATCTAAGTAAATAATTTCAACAATAGCAGTTTACTGAAAACAAAAGTGATTGTTCTTTATTTTGAATGAAGACTAGACAAACTAAGTATGGAACATATTTATACAATCAAATATTGAATGTTGCTTTGTTGTTTTATAACCTTTAGCAATTTCATGTTAATGGTCTGAGCATTTATAGCCATTAAGTGCAAAATGTTTGTAACTTGAAACTGTACACTATCAGCCAACAAACCGATTCAAGTTCAGATATTTCATTGTTGATATTTTAGCTTATTTGCAATTTGAATCAAGCCCCGAGCAAAAGACATGCTCTTGGCTCGGCTCCTCATGATGATACGTAAATGCAAAGTGCACCTAAAGCACCAATGCGACTAAGCGACGCGAACACGGCCTGGACCCTAGCTAGCCGGGTGGTGCACCACACTGCACCGCATGAGACCTCTCAAGTCGACTCTTAAATTCCACAATTTAATATTAGTAATAACATTTATACTTATAAAACAATAAATATTATATAATAAATTCAATGTGGAATAAAAGACGTTAATTTTGTAAATAACTTATACACCTTTCATATACCCTATTTATCTTAAATGGTGTATATCAATGTAGACTACATGAAAATATGAATTTAAGATGTAATTCATCAAGGGTCATCTTAAAAATTATAGTATAACATGAAATATAAATTAAAAAAACCAAAGAATTTAAAGGGCCACCTAAGAGCTTACTAGATGAAGGCCTGTGAAACCCTAGCTACGGGTATTGATTCAAAAATTCGCCAAAAATATGGCGACCGTGACATTATTGGCCTTAAGTTATGAATTAAAGTGTTGGATCAGAAAAAAAAAAAAAAGTTATGAATTAAAGTGAGTCCTTTAATTAAATGTTTTGGCGTGTAGGTTCAAACTATGATTATGGTTTTGAATAGTAGTGAAAGGATTTTTGTTGTTTAGTTAATTGTTTCCACGTATAGCATTATGATGAAAAATAAATTTTGCTACTCACCCAGTTCAAAAATATTCAACAAGTTACTTAATTATAAAGTAAATCTAAAATAGTTAATGTTGCTTGTGTAACTACATGGTTATAATTTCACGAATGAACTAAAAATTCAGCAGTTCGATTCTTTTGCTATATAATTGTGTTATATTTTTTACTGCACTTATCAATATACATATTCTCATACCAATTTTGAAGGGAAAATGTGCTGAGACTTTTAGCACTTTAATTAAAAGAGTGCTTGTTTCTAAAGTGTTGATTTCACTTTTAATTTGTCACCGAAAATATTCAACTTAACATGAGATTTTCTTTTTCATCTCTACTTTTTTACTTTCCCTTTACTTTAACCTTTGAATAATTTTGTCTTATTCATTTGAGAATATATATATATAACCCACCCTCAAGTTAACTCCATTTGAAGATTTTTTTTTCCCCTCTAATTGTTAAAATTCAATTTTAGTCCAATATATTTTCAAAAAAATGCAAACCAAGTCTGATGGAGCCAAGAAAGGGGTTAGAGGGGGGCGGTTGTACTTATTAAGTTAAATTTTATATGTGTTTTTTAAAAATTTTAAATTTCATCCTACTTAAATAATAAAAATACCTTTAACACTTTAATAAAGATTTAATCTTATCCTCAAATAAAAATTTTCGACTCTATCTCTTATGAATCATTAAATCACTGGAATTTGGCCAATACTTTCGTTGGCGTAGCGCTCAAATATATTGGAATCTGGTCGCCGGATCCTGATGTCTCACTATTTCCAAGTATCATATCAACAGTATTCACACAATTCCACAAATTTTGGGTCACAATTGCAAAATTTCAAAATAACTTACATCAAGAACTTTGTCCTTTTTTCTATTTTCATACGTGATTGTGGCCTTGCCATAATGTCATTTCTTAAAAAAATCCATACATCGTTGTCCAAATGTGGGCCTTATCTTTGCATGTCTGCATTAACCAACAAAGTAGAAGTTAGGCAGCTTGATGGCCACAGTTAATTTCAGCAAGCACCGTACAACACAATGAAGAAGTCAATTTAATTACCACTAAATTTATAAAAATATGTCAACGAAATATTAAAAGTGATAAGTGAATAATGTTATTTTCCCATATATCCAACTCGACAATTTTTTTTTTTTCCTTTTCAAAAAAGGACACTTCGCACCACCATATCATATATTTATGAGAAATAATACATTGGCTAAATAAAGTAACCCCATTACCTTCAAGTGCTCATTCATAATACTTCATAAGATCAAACCTTCATATTTAACGATAAATTCGGTTATCATCCCATGTATATACTTCTTATATAATTTTATTTCAAAATACCTTAAACTAGTATAAAAAAGCATCTTTCTTCACTAAAAAAAAAATTATGATGTTAATGTTCTGTCATAGATGTGGCCATCATCATTTATATATGGCAAATTACACTTACCATCCCTAAAGTATAGTAAAATTACAAAAAAATATAATCACGTATGGAAAACTATCATTATCTCCTTAACGTTGTTTGTTGTCTAAACAATCTGTACGTATCGTTAGTCAACCTTTATAAACTTTTGAATATATCATTAGGGTTGTTTTATTTCAAAACATCTTAAGCAACTATAACAAAGCACCTCATTCACTAATGAAAATTCGTGATTGAAAGACTTTATCGCAAATTTAAAATATGTGTGATGAAAGTTAACAAAATTCAATATTGACAGAATTAAAAAAACAATCAATGACAAACCATTAATTAATGAAATTATTACATATAAAATTCATCAGATAAACTAAATTTATAATAGATTACTTTTTTCATTAAATGTGATGCATTTTTATAGCAACACTACTTAAAATTTCTCCAATTGAAAAAAAAAAACCCTCAAGCTGAATAGTATATAAAAGTTGGGAGATGCTAAAGCTTAGGGTGGACAAAAAAATGTAAGTATTCATATTTGGTTAGTGAAATAGAAAACAAAAAAAGAGACGTGGCAAAGGCATGACAAGTTGCCAAAGGAGGCTAGAGCGGTCATTTTCTGATGCAGGAGGGTGTCGGCTACTGTAAAATCGGCACTCGATCTGCGCGCACATCGTACGGTCTACAAACTGCCAATAAACCACCACATCTTCTGGACGGTCCTGATTGCACTCCCAGGGCATTTAACAAGGCCCTGTACGGGGGTGATGATAGGGTACAACTCTACGCTGAGCATACATAGTACAACTATCAAGAGCATCCGTAGGCCCGAATTATTTATTTATTTATATTTATTTCAAATTATAATTTTAAAAATATATTTTCTTGTAAAATTTGGATTGAAATTAATTTTCAGTTTTGTTTATATATATTTGCCTTGTTTAGCGTATTAGTGTAAATTTAATATATTGATTACAAAACTCACTTAAAATTATTGAAAGTATAGATATTATATATATATATATACAAACACTTTTTTTAGACTTATATAGTCAGTAATTTTAGACAGACAATTAAAGTACAAGTATTTTTAATGTTGAAATTATGAAAATATCAAAACACAAAACTACTATTAATTTGTTCACATTAGTAAATCCATTTTATTAATTAAAAATTAATACAAACCAAATATATTTAAATTTTTACATCTATTAGTTATTAATATTTTTCATAAAGGATGATATTTATAATGTGTTCTTTTATTTTAATTTTATTATTACATTTTAAATCTATCATATACTAAAATTATCGCACTGTTATTAAATATATGATTTTCATTCAATCATTTAATACATTATACGATATGGGGTGCAACATATCATATTGAAAAATTATTATCCGCATCGGGTTCGGACACATCGGGATTAATTATGTGATGAGTGTTTTACACTTGTCATGTAATTGATTTACAGTTTAAGAAGAGTAAACAATCAAATGACATGTTTATATTAACACTTATTACATGATTGGTTCGATGCAGCCAAATCGAATTTGGACAAGAATTTTCCATAATGTATCTCGAAAGCATTTTAGTATATTGAAATTCCAGTACAATTACCAATTATAATGGATTTAACTTTGGAAACAAAAAAAATGAAAAATTAAATAATATTGTAGTTTTGAGTTAAAGTTTGCCAACATCACATTTTCGCCATATAAATTTCATTAAATACACAAACTTTAACATTACAATCAAACTTAAATATTTATTGATTTCCTACCATGTAATGTGGTGAATATAAGAATATTTAATTCCCTCTTTCTCATTAAATTCCAAACAAGAGAATAGCACAAAATTCACATGGGAGTTGAGCCAGTTGAGTGACTAGAGCATTAAAAGATACAGTCTGGTACTTGTGCTATAAATATATAGACTAGTGCCACTGCTCATATAACTAATCTCTCTCTCTCTCTCTCTCTCTCTATATATATATATATATATATGTATATTTAAAATGACCTAAGTAATTAAAGACAAAGTTTCAAATGACGTAGTTCAGCAGAAAAAAAAAGGGCCAGCAATATTAAAATCATGTGACAAAAGCGACAGAAAAATTAAATGAGATAATAAATACTAAATGGGGAAAAAAATCATCTGATTATCTAAACACAACCACCAAATGGGTAAAATTTATCTGATAACAATTGTATATTTCATGGTTCCTAAAAAAAAATTATATATTTCATGACCTACGGTCCAAAATATATAGTAATTAAATGAGCCAATATTAGCTTTCCCTATAATGTATTATTCTATGATTCTTTAAATTTGTTGGAGACTATAAATATAAGCTTCTTTAATATTTTTTCATAATTGAAAATTTAGAAGGGAAAAAAAAGCCTTGGAATGATACAAAGAGGATTTAAATTTGAGTACTAGAATTAATAGTTTGGACTGAAAATTTTAGATGATGTGTTTTTTTGCCCGTAATTAAAATTTAACTTTCAAAATTGGGTTTGATTTGAAAAGTTTTGCTTGAATTAAATGGAGAAAAAGCGAAAGCAGAGAAGTTGAGAAAAAGTAATTTCTATCAACTTAAAAGTGATTTTTTTGGTATTTTCGTAGATAAATTGAATTTTTTAAACCATCAGCTACCAATTTTTTTTTATTGTTTCTCACTTTTATTTTTAAACATTTCATACGTTTACTATCAACTTTTGTTTGGTTATCACTTTTATTTTCAAACACTACCAATTTTACTATTGAATTTTTCTTCAAACTTTTCGACAATTTTAATTTTTTCAAAAATAAAAACAATCCCTAACACCCTTTGTATATACTCCAAATTTCTCATTAAAAGAACCTCATTTAACACGACATTAACAAGTTAAGATGAGTAAAGAAAGCACTGGGAAGATAAAAATAGAAGCAGAAAAAAGGTAAAAATGAAAATAAATAAAATATTTTCATAATGTTTAGAGGGACAGATTTGGTAGAATAGGTTAAAACTTAAAAAGATTCCTTGAAATTGCGCAGAGTCCCGATAATAAATTAGAGATGCACCTACAAACTTTTGTATGGATTGCATATAATATAAATAATTAAATTAAAAAGAATTAAGACATAGGCCGAAGTGAGTGTTTTAAAAAATACTTAGGATGATTATTCAAGTCTAATCATATATATATATATATATATATGAGATAATTTTAAAATTTGGGAGCGCACGTACAACATCTAAGTTATATATGACTCCATTGTTGTAACAGAATTACATTGATGCAGTATAAAAATCTAAACTAATTTCAAAATGAAATTTCTTAAAAAGGTCTCACTAAGTTATGCTAATATTAATTAGAATATATTTTTCGTGGGAACTATGGAATTACAAAAACAAGGTTAATTTGAATTTTAGGTGTAACAATATCTGTTTGTGATAACACTTTATGATGTCTCTATTTTTATTTTTTTTTTTCATTTTTTGGGTAGCAAAGGCAAAGAATGAACACATGTTCGTCCTAATTTTAAATTTGTTAATATATATATATATATATATGATGTTATTTATATTTAAAACTCAGTGTTTTTCAAGATTAAAGAATTCTAACGCATATTGGTTATCATGCAAAAATTGGATTTTCAACATATTTAATTTATAAACATATTAGAAAATAGAAGAAACAATTGATCGCAAATGAAACAGGGCAATAGAGAGGGCAAAGGAAAAAAGAAAAAGAAGTATTATAAATTGTGGGTTTAAAGTGGTGTTTATGACAGTGTCAGGGTGACAGGAAATGAATCTGGTCTCAGGAAGCAGAGCCATTGACCATGTCTACCCTCTCTCTCTCTCTCTCTCTCTCTCTAGAAGTATTTATTTACTACAGCCTACAAGCAAGTATAGAATAGCTGTTCCTACCATCCTCTCTCTCTCTCTCTCTCTCTCTCCCTCTCTCTCTTATTTTTTTCATTTTCTCATTTTAGGCGGGGCCACTTCAATAAATCGTGGAAGATTTTGGTACATTTATTTATTATTACTATTTCATTTGATATGCTTTATTTTTCAAAAAGAAAATTGATTATTTTCTTTAATGTTGTAGTACATAAAATTGGCCTTTTGGGTTTGTCGTTTCTGAAGGTATATTTAAAGTTTGTTAGCAAGGCTGACAGTTTTGTCGATATAAAAAAGGAATGAAAAAGTTTTACAATTTTCTATGAATGAAGCCCAAACACGTGAAAGATATTGGGCCGTAGCTAGCAGGCCCATCTGAGAGCGGGCCTGTTAAGCATTTTGTAACCTGTATTCTTTTCGTTGATGATTGATCCAAACCACCCGATTTCGGGCCGAAATCTGGATTAATTAATGGATCGAATCTGGATTAAACTATAATAATTTCAAATCCACCAACATATTTTGTTAATTTGATAACCAAATCTGACCCCAATATTCTATTTTGTCTTAGATCAAAACAATTTAAATAAAATCCGAAAAACCAACAAAAACTTCACTCCAATAACAATAAACAAAGAACTAGAAAAAGTTGAGAATCAAACAATAAATAAATGTGCATTTATTTCAAAAAAAAGTTCAGAATGAAACAATGGGATTAAATATTGTTAGAATTCCATGCAGTTCAATATTTTCTTGAATATAATGGTGGCTTAAACTTCATGAAACAAAATAAAGCATAAAACTCTAAAAAGCATAAAAGAAATTTTGATATCTTTTTTTATCACCAGAGTTAATGTCTACCAATTGTAATGTTTTATGTACAGCCCCCAAACTAGAATTCCCTTCACACCCTCCTCTCCCCACAAAAAGACAAAAGGTACAAAGGAACAAAAATTTAAAACCTGAGATGGGCATATTAATGAGATGCACATAGCAACAACTCTGTCCACCTAAAAATATATTTGGTACAAACCATAAAATGGACAGCAGTTTGTGCGTCTCATGTCATACATAGTAACAACCTTAAAATTTGGCTACAAGTATATATACAACAAAGCTAATTAAAACTCAAAACTCACATTGCAACCTTTTGAATTGGCTCTCCTGAGTGAGTTCCCTCTGGCAGGCACCTGATCACCTGACGTTGAAGGAGATGGAGGGGTACCCAGCTTCGATACGGACGAGGTACAATGCATCAGAGTCCTGGATGGGCATTTCAAGATTCCTTTTATCGGCTTTTTAGGGGTCGAAGGAGCACTCCCCTTGTAAGAATCCTCGCTTGAGCAAACCCGTTTTTCTTTCCCGTACTCAACAGCATCGCCCCAATCATCACTACTCTCCTCAGCTTTAAAAAAATCACAACCGGATGCAATTTCTTTAATCTTGGAAAGAGATGAGTAATTACCAGAATCATCATCAGCCTCTGGATACTCGAGGTGATCGAAATAATTGTTAAAAGGATCCTCTTTGTAGTCAGTATCAACATGAACAGCATGACTAAGCATATCCTCCTCCATGTTGTCACCATGAACATCAAGGTCGCCTTGTGCTTGTGCCTCCTCCCATTTTTTCTTCTTGCTTCTCGGCAGTTTGAACCATCCTTCAGCCAGAAGGTGCAAAGAATTCAGATTCTTCAGAAATGAGCTTCTCTTGGAAGAATAATCCATCTTTTTCTCATCATTGGCACCCAATAATCCCATGGCAATGACACTGGTGATGAAGAGCTGGCAAATTGCGCACTTAACCTGCTCGTGTCTCTCAAAAGACGAAGCCTCTGTTAACCCGAACATTCTCTTGATTCCTAGGACTTTTCGTGCCAAGTCTTTAAGTTCCCATCTTTTGTACTTGGGGTCCTTGAGAATTTTGGCAGCCAGATAGCCAATGTCCACTTCATTTTTCGTCAAACCCAATCCTTCAAATGGGAATAAGTCTTTCTTTTCAGGAATACCAAAGCTGACAAAATGAACCCTCTTGTCTGCAAGAAACTTGTGGATTGGAGCAGGCAGGGCTTCACCTTCACTAAACTTTAGGATCACACAACCAATACCAAAGCACAATAGCAGCAACAGAATGGATGGATCACGAGGATGACGCATGACATCAAGGCCAACAATGGGCCGACGAGTCCAAATCTTTTCATCCGGAAAGAGAAAATCCATTTTGCATAAAGATTCAAAATCTTTTGTCTTGAAGGTGATCCCCTCGAGCTTAACCTCAAAGCGATTTGTTCTCAAGTACACAGTCCCCGCCATGTTTGAGCAAGAAAAGCTTGGATCACTGAAAGGAGTCAAAATACTTTCAGAT